>JAQFJA010000008.1:4969991-4984315 GCA_029874485.1 Naso brachycentron
GCACCTTTCTAAAAACTCTGTGGATGTTTTATTTTTTTAATTATTATTATTTTCATCTACATACAAATGTTACATATATATCCTTTAAATATCTCTCTATGGCTCTAAATAAATGAGTAAGTTTAGAGGCTCACCAGGTAATACTTCCTGCTCTTGGGTGTGTATTCAGGGTCCCACTCCTCCTCTGGGGGGCGAACTGCAGGATTCATATTAGCTGGGTTTCCATTGCTGTTGTTGCCTGGATAATTTCCCCTGCTCCAACCTCTCCCTCTGACTCTGGGGAACTGAAATCAATACAACAGGTGGCTTTAAACTTGCACTCGAAGGACAAACACCTTTTCCACGTGAAGATGGAAGAATATTTTATAAGCGTTGTCCGAGTCCGAGTCAAAACTCGACCCAAGGACGATGAGAAGGACAGAACACACAAAGAAAAGCCATTATGATGGGAATCAGGCATTGTTTAGTGATGAGGTGAAGTTCCACTGATTCGCGCTACATTACCTTAAATTACAATCAGGTAGTGCATGGTATATGTATGACAGAGAGTCATCATTATCATCATCATCATCATCATCATCATCCACATTATGTTCCTTAGCATTAGGAGGAAGGAACAGAGCAGAGAAGCGCAGTCTACTGTGATGCCGTTAGGACAGAGAATTACAAGAAGATGAGATGTCAGTAACCTCAGTGAAACAAACAAATGCAGCAGAAAAGACAGAACAAAACGCGGACAGGAACTTACAAATCCTCGTCCTCGGCCTCGCTCTGGGATGTAGCCCTCGTAATCTCGAGGCGCTCGGTCAGGGGGCCCACTGTAGTCCCGTGGTGGATAACGTGGGTGACTGTAGCCCTCCTCCGAGTGCTCCATCCCCTCTCCCATGTATTCTTTACCTCTGAAAGGTGGAGGATAAGGGGATGGAGAGGATGAAGAGGAGGAGGAGGATGGAGAGCGATCCCGCTTCTTTTTACTCTTCCTATGAGCACAAACATGAAGGCTGGATGTGAGTTTTACAGCCAAAAACGTGTTAAAGCAGTTTGAATGTGGTTGGTAAAGGGGTTGGTAAAGTGGTTACTGTGGTTACAGGAGACATGGATGAAGTTTTCAACTTGTCCTCCTTCACACACAAAAAACAAACCAAAACAAAAAACACCTGAATATTTTGTTTAAGTAAGATGTGCTAAAAGGCACAACCAGGTTGCTTGTATTCCTCATCGCGTTCAAACTTCCAACATGCTCCCACATCAACAGTAACCACTCTTCAAACAAACTGGACTGTGTCGCCCTCTAGTGGTGAATCTGAGCCAACACACTGAACATACTTGGATTTCTTGTGGTGTTTGCCAGATTTCTCAGAGGACCTCTCTCTGCTCGGCCCTCGGGAGCCTCCGGGGCTCCTGCCCCCTTCGCGCTTGAACTCGCTTGAACCCTTCCCAGCAAACCTCTTACGCCTTTCAATATCCAGGCGAAGGTCCATCACGTCGCCTTTGAACTTTTGACTTAGATCCTGCAGAAACATGTGTATGTTAGCCATGACAACAGCTCTCTAGAAAACTGATACTGGTATGTTTTTAATGAAAAAAATCAAGTGCACATATTCCCATAGATAGTGGTGAAGACTTGAAAACAGATGCATATATGCGGTGCAATGAAGATACACAACATATATTAGCATTGTGTTCCCTCTTGTCCTTAAGACAAAATGTGAATACTACATTGCACATTACATGGACAATATGTGTAGCAAATAAATGATACAAAATGCTTATTCCTTAAAAGTAACTTTTCAATGTTCATTTTTATTATCAAAGTATTTGTGGAAACCAGCAGCATGCATGTAGCTCATTAAAATAAATTTAATTTTAGTTTTTTTGTGGCTTGATTATTTTGTTTTTAGGAAAAATACTTACAAGGTAAAGGCACTGATTAGCGTCCCTTGAGAGGCTTGGACTCAGGATCTTAATTCACTTCCTTTTAGCCTTTGCTTGGGTTCGTACATACCCAATCAATAACCATATCTCATAGGCTGGGGGGCTTGCTTGGCACTTACAAAACACATTTGGGCTCTTTTGATTTAGAAATATGCATCCTTTGAAAGAAAAGCACAAAGCTGAACACTGCTGCTTTGGATCGTCTCAAACTTGCTTGTTCCAAATACGTCAAATTTCAAAAGGGCAGGTCACCTTGTAGCTCGACTCCTCCATATCCTCAAACTGGTGAGAGTGCCTCTTAAAGGCACTGGGGGAAACATCGATTCTCCTAAGAGAGAACAAAAAGCATGACGATGAGGTGTTTGTTTGCAAAAAAAAAAAAAAAGGTTGATAAAACATTCAGATAATGGAACGTTTTAGATACCTGTGGATTTCTGGGCTCTTCCTTGGCTTCCTCATTTCTGCTTCTGCAGCTTTTCTTTGGTACATGGCAAACCGCTCACTTAAAGTCATGTCTGTGGAGCGGAAGTGTTGTGCTGCAAGTAAAGAACAAAAAAATATTGTTTCACATACAGCAGCAAAAACAAACTAAATACATTTAAGTGATGCAAAGTCCAGCAGGTGTCATTACTGATCAGTCTGTTGTCTTGTTATCTTGAGTCAGGAGAGACCGAACAAAATGAGCACAGATCATACTCTACCTTTGATGTAGTGCACGATTGAGACTATGTGCTGAGCAAACAGCTCGGAAGGGCTGGAACGAAGCTGTGCTGACTGAATGTGCTGAAAAATGGAACGAAACTCTGCATCTTTCTTAGAGGGATTGAGCAGATCTCGGGGCAGGAAGTGATCTTTAGACAGCGAAGAGCTGAGAGAAGAGAAGAAAGAAAGAAAGATGATTAAAAAGTACAATTAAGGCTTTAAAGCTAAAATATCTACCATAGTGGAGCAAATACGGGACAAGGGGGTCATATTTTAAGGACTATCGTTGCACATTTTCATAATGAGATGCTATTTTTGAATGAAGGTTTGTATACACCCTGCAGAAACAGCCTCGGTGCTGCACTGTCTTTGTTTGTCATGATTTAAGGAACTTATTTGCTTTTTCAGTGTTTTACCTCCTCTTCTGCTGCATTAAAATAGGCATTTTGTTTTCCTCTATTTTCAGCAAAAAAATTTACTATATCGAATTCTAAGTCATGAACTGTATCATATCGTATAGCTCTAAATGAGATCCTATCGTTCGTGTATTATATCGCCCACCATGTACTGTGATTCACATTGTGTCGTTGTGAAACTGTATCATTGCACCCCTACACTGTACACATACGTGGAGCCAATTCTGATTCTAAAAAGATCTGATGTTTTTGAGCCACGAGAAGACACTAACACTCCTTCAATACTTGAAATAAACATAATTTCCTTATTTCCATCATAAGCTTGTGTAGTCATTTAATCTACATACATGTCAGTATAGATATTTATTACTTCCTGTGCATATGATAACAAAGACCTTGGATAGTTAGTCAGCCCTAAAAGCTTTCATTATCTAAGTTTATCGCCTGTTTTTCTGACACAGAAGAACTTAATTCCTCAAGAGCTGTTATCTCATATATGGACCAATACAATAATATTACAGTACACATTATATGAATGAATATCAAAATGTTTACCTGGGTAATTCATCTAAAGAACCTATTTTGTGTTCAAATTCCTCCCTTGATGTCAGCCGTCGTACAGGTGATTCCTCACGAGGAGGGAAAGCTCCGGGGAACAGCGGCCGCTCCTTCTCTCTGGAGATTGCGCGAGGGGACGGACTCATTCTGGACTTCTCCTTTTCTTTCTTCTCCTTCTTCTTGGACTTCTCCTCTTTCTTGGAGCTGTGCTTGCGGCTTCGGTACAAATCCTCCATGTGATCTATGGGCTCCACCTCTTCTATGTCTCTCCGGCTTTTCTCTTTAACTGACGGGTAAGACGTCGGATAACTCGGCTCATCACCCCACTTCCCGAAAATGTCCCGAGCTGTGGGGGTGGTTTTGACTTTGCCTTCATCCTCAATGTCCCTGTCTTTCAGCCCGTGAGATTTGAGGAACTCCTCTTCTCCAGCATCAAAGAAAGGCACCGGCTTGTCTTCCTTGGAGTCGCTGAAAGAAGCCGACGAGATGTTAAAAAGATCTCCGGGTTTTCCTCCTTTTTCTCGCTCTCTGTCCACGGTGCTCTGCTCCTTTTCACGACTGTTCTCCCTTTCAGCAGCCTGCTTTTTGTTTTTATTCTCAGCCAAGAACCTGAAACAGAGAACAAAATGAGCTTTAGTACCTGCAACATCAAGTAAAAAATAATATGCTTAATCTATTAAAACTTTTGAGATGATAAATGCAGGAAGAAAAACAAGACACAAGTGCACCATATTCTCACAAACTGAACAAGACCAGGTGAAAGCCTAGTATTTGGCTGGACCGCATATGGGTAAGGTGTGCAAATGTGGTTAATGTGTCACTGGGCAATCAATTTAAGAGTTGATATTTTACACTAAAGTAGCAGATCAAAGTACTTTATTGTGGTGAGTGGTTCGATTCTTCTCAAGGTATCAGTTCCTTTGAGTTTTTACAAGTAAATGTAACGAAACTTTCGTACAATTTGAGTTTTGATTCTTTTTCTTAGTGTGGAGTTATAGGTGTACATTTGTTCAGTTTCTGCCCAACCTTGAAAACGACCTAGTTGACCTAAAAGGACACATAAGACATCTCATTCTTCTTTTCCTTTTTTATTTTACGTCCACTTCAAATTTTGTTCAAATGCTCTTTATGTCCAGTTTTCTTAAGAGTAATTTAGCTTGACAGCAAAATACACAAATGCTTTTTTGTCAGTTATTTAATACAAACATTTTACTTTAAATTGTTTAAAAAAATTTGAATAATTAACTTACATATTTTGATCCCTCAATACATATTACTTTATCTCTGTTTAAATATACCTCACAGAGTAGATGCTTAATTATTTCAAACAGTACAGTGGAAGATGATTTGAACTTGACAAAAGTGGTAAAACAATGATAGATAAACACGCGTGTGCACTGACAGCAGCAGGCTACCTCTGCTTTAAAGTGGCTGACAGACACGGACCATATTGACATGCTGTCAGCATCATTTGAATTATAATGTTACAAGTCCATAAGTTAACAAGTACCATAAGGCGTCTAGTTGGGCTTGCCAAGTCACGCTACGGTTTCACAAACATTTAACAAATAACATTCGTGATGTAGCCCCATGGGCTTACGCTAATAATGGAGTTTCGCCCAAAACGACGGCGATATTGAATGAACAGGCTAGGTGGAATTACAGCAAGCTGTCATAAGCTCATCATAATTGGCTAATATTAGGCAAACTGACATTAAATTTCCAGTTCAAGACAACTGGCTTGTTTTTAATGTTACACAAATAAAACTTTATTCACTTTGGTGCTGTGGCGCAAAGGGTCCTAGAAATGTGGTCCTGAAACTGTAGCTATACCCTACTCCCGCATTTACTCCCACCAGAAAATAAAAGTTAAACTGAAGTCTGGTCAGCTTATTCCTTTATTTCTTCAACACACCTGACTTTAATTCGACACCTTAGTTTGAGAGAACAGTTTGTACACTAAAGCCAGCCTCTGTCTCGTTTGGAAGTCTGTGATTAGTCCGTGTTCTCTTGGGTTGTTTTCCTTCCTTGGGATGAGGAAAAGCTGCAAGACTTGGACGAAACGCACCCTGACGGCCCCGTGACCATTCACGCGGATCAATTTTTAAAAGGCAATGACCTGTGAGGAAACACTTCAGACTGACTGACCAATCGTGACATTCTGTTGCTCACTCACTCATGGACAAACACATTTGAAGGGCTCGCCCCACTGCTGCGGTCCAGCCAAAAATAAGAAATTAAAACTCATCAGGGATGGGCATGTGGACAAAAATCTACATGTATGACGTTATTTTATGAATTTAATAGCATTTAATTTCCTTCTGGAAAACAAAATTATACACACTTCAGAAGCAAATGTGGCAGAACTGATTCTGTTAAAGTTGGCCTGAAAAAGAAATAAGAACTAGAAAATATGCTTAATATGTTCCTTTCAAATGAAAACAATGCAACTCAGATTTAAAAAGACAAACTGTTGAGAGAGCAATCTGCATCTGTGACATTTAACATCTTATTTTCGAGTAAGTGAAAGAGAAATATTGCCTCCCTATAAATTTTAACTGACTTTTTAACTCTTATATTCACATCCTGGACTTGAAAAATGTAGTATCAGACTCTATAAAGACTTCCAAATAATCTAAGCTACAGAAGAAAGGTTAGATATATAAGAAGTTGGAATTTCAATACCAATGGGGACTTCTTTGAAATTTCTCTCCTATCTTGATCATTTAAAAATAGAAAAACAAAAACAACCCATCCCTAATGCAAACAAAACAGACCAGGACTCAAATTGCAATAATTATACTCACATAAGCACCACCGTTTCATACAACTTCCTCTCAGTGCCTCAAAGGACAACAGCCGGCTACATTTTCAACGCACTTAAAATCAGGAGTCTAATGTTTTCCTTTTAAACATGTATTCTTCCAAGGATCTTTGAAAAAGGCTAAACATGTTTGAAAGAAAAATAAAGTTGGTAATTTGTTAGAAAAATTAAGAAGAAAACGATGTAATTTAGAGTCAGAAAACTTAAAAAATGACAGACATACTTTTTGAAGGCAGCAGAAATCACAGTCTTATCTCCAGCTTTGGCATCCTCCTTTGAGAAGAAACCGAAGCCGCTGAAGGAGGCCGTTTGTCCCATCGTTGTGGGGCTCTTTGCTGGAGGAGTTGTACTTCCGATGGTTCTCCACAGAGGGCCGCCGCTGCCGGGGCCTTTGCCATCAGGATCCTCTTTCTTAATGTCTGGGCTCGTTCGTTTGGGGCTCGCGTCATAGTCAATCCATTTACCTCCAGATGCCTTCTCTATGGCGCTGCCGTCTGCTGCCTGACCCGATTTCTCTGCTTTGCTTTCGGTTAGCTTCTCCTTTGCATCTTTGGAGCCCTTACTGCTGCGATGACGTGGTGACGAGGATCGAGATCGTGAGGAGTAGCTGGAGTGCCTGGAGCGTCGAGACCTTCCTGAAGATGAGCGGTCGGAGTAGCGCGAGTGGCTCCGGCTGCCTGAGCGCTTCTTAGGTGTGCGTGACCTTGAGCGCCCCCTCCTGGGGCTGTGTGAGTGGTGGTCCTGCTCATGGTGGCGATCATGCCACCCTCCACCGCCGCCCTGCCAATTGGTCTTGTAGCCATAGCCACCTCCTCTGTTCTGGTAGTGACCGCGTTGGTAATAGCCTCGGTTTCTGCCGCGGTAATGGTACGGCCTCCGGTAGCCTCGGTTGTAGCCTCTGAACCCACCTCTGTTGTTCTGATAGTCCCTGGTAGGATAGTTTCTGTAGGACGGAGAGTGAGAACGAGAACGCGAACGAGACCTTGAACTGGATGAGAGCGAAGAGAGAGAAAACAGAAAGACAATGATATTACTGTGCTGTTACTGTTACTATGTCAACATTTTCTCATAAGTTTTAGGCAAAAACAAAAGTATTGATCCAGAAAATAAATGCAATAGCAAAAGCTGTTGTTTTATATTTTATTATACACTAACTCACTGTTTGAAACAATCGGATTGATGATTCTGTTATCTGACCAGCAGATGGAACCTATGGCTAATTTTGGTTACAACAATGGAGCGATTGAAATTTCTAATCCCAGATAAAACATTCCTAATTTCTCGAACTCCTAGGTGAGCACAATTGCCCCTGGTAGTCCCAAAACATATTTTGCATAACATTTACATGAGACAGAGACTTACTGCTGCCAATGTGTATATCAAGTCTTCAGGGGGTGATGTGACCTCAGTCAGTATGTTGACTTACGCATTTAGGTCGAGCTAAAGCTAAAGTTCAGTTAGGCCGTTCAGTTGGACAGCTGCTCAGGGAGAACTGATTTACTGACAGAAAGTATGTCCAACTCCACTACAGTAGGTGGCGGTATGCCCCATTCAGCTGGTTGCTACTAGACCTCCTCCCAGTTGGCAACAGGTTGGACACATGAACAACTGTACAGTGCTGCACATTTCTCTTTTACGCTTTACTTTTGGTAAAAATTAGAGGCATGCTACCCTTTGTGCTTGGTATACTTGTTTTCTTTCCGGCTTTCTTCTACAAATTTATGCTGCTCTACTTCCAGGTCTAATACCACTGTAGGGACTACTGACCATGCAAGAACACTTAGGTTAGTTAGGGGCCGACTGAGGTGCATACATGCAGGAGTAAATCAATCCCAGACTAAATTATCTATGTGTGTTAGTCTGATTTTGACAATTTGACTTAGTACGATTCCAGTTGGACTAACATGTTTATATGTTTTTAAAAAGTCCAGTTTAAGTCGGACTAACAGTCTAACATCATGTAAATGAACTGAGTGATGCTCGATAAATATCTCCATTGAACAGAGCTGCCCGATCCCGACTGTGAAAGGATCTGCTGCCTAATCATTCATCCAAGTGACATAAACAAAAACAAAAACTTATTATTAAATTACAATTTATCACACTAACACTAAAGATCTACACACTGTCCCATAATTTAATGTGTTTTCAACTTGGAGACAAAAGACACGACGACAGAAACTCTTTCATAACATTATAAGTGCAAAAGAAAAATTCCCCCGGTAAAATGGAAACCTTTCTCTTCACCTCCAAAAGACTACAAGTAATTTTCAGTGTGCAAACTTGTTGCAAAACACAATCCCCCTGCTCCAGAGAAATGTAAAGTAGCATGTAAATTCAGGAAAAACAAGAAGTAAGAAATGTGCATGTGTAGAAAAACATCACCAAGAAACCTGCCAGCTACATCAGTTTAAACACAGAATGGTCATTTTTCTGCTTACCCTTTAAACCATTTCATTGGGACAGAGAAGTCCTGGACTACGCTGCAGAAAAAAAAATATACAGTGTCGTCCTACAAGCAGCTCTACTTTAATGTATGTGCTGGATGAAGGACACAACCTGCTCTTATCCAGAGAGGAAGGAGGCAGCGAAGGGGGAGGGAGACACGGCAGAGTTCAGAGTACTTCCTCTCCACTCCATTTTCCCTTAACAATCATTGACTTGAAGTGTAGCAATGCTATTCACAGGAAAAAAAATCCACCTAAACAATTCCCTGCCTGTAAAAGTGCTCAACCTTTGAGCTTCAAACACAAACATGGACTGACAAAAAGGCAGCCAGCGTAGGAAACACTTCCTTATTTAAACAACCAAAAAACATGACATTGGATAAATAAAGACATAATTTGGGACAGATTGACTGATTTAAATCTATAATACAGGTTGCTAATCAAAAGATTATGAGAGATTTCTGAGGAGCCAATGCAAATTGTTTCTCCCACACAGGAAAAACATTTATGCAAACTCGGGGCAAACCTAGAAAGAGCTGGGGCCCTGTATGACTATGTCAACCAGTAACAGTTATAGTTTATATTAGAAAAAACAGACCAACTTACAACGATTAATTATAAAAAAAATACTTATTACAGAGCTCAGTGAGCCTGTCTTTACTCCTTGAGGCTGCTCTACAGTAACCATATAAAATTTCCATTAAAATCACATCATACAGTAAAGATGATATTAATGCAAGTTAAAGTAAGAACCAGAAAAGTCAATGGATTTACCTGTAGCGACGTTTCCTGGATCTTGAGCGGGAGCGGCTTCTAGAGTGAGATCTGGAGTAAGATCTGGATCTGGACCTTGATCTGGAGCGGGACCGTGCTGGAGAACCTGGCGCCTTTGACATCTTTGCACTTAGGCCTTTATGAAAATTATTTTCCTTTAAAACAACAAAAAAAGAAAAAACAAGAAAACAAGGGAATTCTTTTGATTTGTGTGTTTTGCTTACACACAAATGTACTTACTCTAAGTGCACTACATGAATTAACCTGACACCAAAGGTTATGTTGTGCAACTGAAGACAAACAAATTATATCCAAACAAACCCTCCATATCCATCAGGACTCCACATCTACATATTTCCAGACCTGCTGACAGGCAGGGACTGGACACTGAACATTACACCTCTTTGGATGGTCATCAAGACCCCTACACAGCTGTTTCCGAACCTGCCATCAACAGCCCTAAAGCCCCACATGACCTCAAACGGTCAGATAAAATATTATCAAAACCAAAGCAGCGGCAGCATCCAGAGGCCAGCAGGTTAGCTGTAAAACTGTAGCAGACAGCTGGAGCAGCATGTACACGAGAGCCAGCAGCAATGTGAGACAGGTTGAGCTTCTGTGCAGCAAGCTGGCCGAACAGAAGCAGGTTATGTCAGACTCGATACAATATGCTTTTTTAAAACCAACAAGTGTCCAAGGCTTGTTTGTTTAGCAACTTTTTACTATTTCAATGTTGCGTAAGAGCATTTTGTGAAATTCTAAACAAACAGATCTTCAGGCGAGTGACCTCAACTCCAAAGCTAACTAGTGAATCAACATTAACCGTAAATGATGAATCTCAGAAGTGAAAGATTAAAGAGACAGTGTGATAGTGCAACTTCACATCAGTTTTTTTCCTTTCAACCCTTCAGGGTAAGAAAATGGACTTTCTTGCATTTTTTTTACAACTTTACCGACTAAAATTCAGCAGCACTTGCTGATCTTGCTGTCTATTCATCAAGATGTTTAAATAAAAACTCAAAATATTTTTTGTCTTGTGCATCTCCTCTCACAAAATGGAGGAGAGCATCAATCTTTTACAAAGCAGCAGCCCTGGAGCAGGTAGCGCTGCTTTAGTGCAGTCAGGCAAGAAGAATATTTACAACCACAGGGACTTCTTAACAATGAAGAGGCAGCGTCCTTGGCACCGATGACGTCAATCTGCGATTCCAATGTTTTAGTCCAAGTCTGAAGCCTTTGCATTTTATTCAAGAATCCCTTTGCAAACCAAATGAAGTGACCTTCAAGGGGATCACAGGCAAATGTTGTGGGCTGCCTGTTTTCTGTCATGTCTGAGGGGACAACAGTTGCCATGTGCCAAACAATGGTTGCTACATGCTCACGCAGAATCAGGCAGGACACTTCAGAGTTTTACTGACCTCTTGGGCCATTCTGGAGGACAAAAGGCCTTATCGCTCTTTAACTGCACCTCAAATTTTCAGCACAAGCGAAACCTATTTGCATGCCTGGGTCCCACTACCTACTTTAGATCTGTGTTAAACTGGGGATAAATCAGTCTCTGTTTAAAATGTACGTCTACACGTGGTTTACCAGTGTGGGTTTAATATGCTAGAGCTGCGCAAAGTAAGTCTGCAGTCTAAAATACATGGAGAGATACCTTATAATGAGCATAAAGGTTAGCAATAAGGTCTTTTAAGAATTTGTAGTCATAGCATCATCTCTGATTCAGCTCTTCTCTGGAAGTGCCTGCAGACTTCTTTTATGCACTGAATGATAATTACAGGGAGGTGCATAAGTGACTTTCATCACATTATCTAACCTGTAACCAAACCTCAGCTCTGTCTCTCTCTCTCTTTCTGACATCGAAACAGGAAGTGAAACTGAGCATGAATAAGTTTAAGATTCTCTATTTTATCAGCTCACTGTTTCTGACAGCAATGGAGGCATATTGTACAGTTTCTAATACATATATTAAGATGGTGAGAACTGAAATGCTGCCAACACTTTCAATTGTTTCTCGAGCTTCAACTCATTCGCTGTCACATAATGATCTCTTTGGTATTTTAGGTCGCAACTGGTTCTAGTTTAGCCAGAATTTTAGTAGATTAGCTGGTTTTGTGGGTTGATGTTAACAGGAACTCTGCATCATCCAACCAAAGATTGACGCCCCCGAACTGCGGAGGGAAATATCTGTGTGTGCAACTTGCAACCGGAAATGCCCAAGATAAGATCGAATAAACGGGTTTAGAGATGCTAAAATTGGGCCAAATCAAGTTTAATCTGAGTGTTTTAACTCCACGTTTCAAGATTCTTGAAAGTGCATTAAAAAGAAATATTTCAATTTTGGTCTCTGTCGATTACATCATAAAATTTAGCTGCAAAAATAATATATATTTTTAAAAAGCCATTTATTGTCACTACTGCATAGGAATTACACTTTCATATATTCCATATAGAATTCGCTTGTGCCTGCATAAATGCTTTGATATACATAAAAAAATAAACATTTTACCAGCACCAGCTACACTGTGTTCACTGGTCAATTTGGCTGTTTAATTTATTATTTCTCTTACATTACTATTTAAAGCTGTGTGTATGCAAAAAGGCAGTATTTGTTTACGTTAGTAACGTTTTCTCTATAACATTTAGAGATCTCGGAGCAAAGTTTTGTTTATCGTGTAGCTGCACAAACAAACAACACTGTCGTCAATACTAAAGTCCAATAAACCGGACTAAAGATATCAGTTAGGCTCCTAGAAGCACGGGCATTAACGACATGCTTCACCTAACTCATCTTTTAACGTTAACATTAACGTGTACCGTTTGCACGGCATTAACGCTAGCTAACTCTGACTATCAGCTTGGCTACAAAACAAATCAAAGTGGCAATTACCTTTTCCCCGTTTTCACAAGACCGAAATAGATTCGTTTTTGTGAATAAACGCTCGCAGAAGTAGAGTAACCTTTGAGGCCAAGCTGCCTGGTCGTCTGGTCCCTCCTTCCTGGTTTTACTGTAATGTTACGGACTGAGTGTAAACGGATGTTAGCAACCTAGCTACAAGCTAGCTAGTTAGCTAGAAGCAGCTCAGTTAGCAACAGTTACAGACACACTGTGCCTTTAAAAGAGGTCCAGGGACGTTACTCGACACACTCTGTCACTTTCCATTGAATATATCTCAGGGTGCTTCTAATTTGCAAACTGTGCTGAATCTATGTTTTTGGAGGCATCGAGATTTAGCGGCAGCTAACGGTCGAAAGGAACTATTAGCTGACGGCGCTATGTTACAGCGCTTTGCTCAAATCTCGCGATACTTAGTGTGAGCGATTTGTAGCTGTGTAGAGGGAGTAAAGGGGTCAAATTTCCTCTGTGTATGAGGTGTGTCCTACTGAGGGTGTAATACGTGTAATATAATACAGTTCATTATCTTGTGCTGTAGCTTACTTCTTCTGCACCACCTGTGGCACTGGCACATAGGAGCTAACCGGATAATCAGCCTGGGGCCCCTGGGGTAAAAATGAGCTGTCCCATAGGTCAATACAAACCCTCTGTTTCCCCCCTCCTCTGTGTGTTTGATTGAAAGAAAACTGCTTGAGGAATATATATCAATGTACAAACAATGTTTCTATTAGACATAGACACAAGAAATGGTAATTTTGTATTCTGGGTAAAGGCAGACAGGCACAAATAATTTCACAGTTCATACTTAGAATGCATTAACCCTACAGTAAAATGATTAAAGCAAATAAAACATTTACAGCAAAGAGACTGCTATCTCATTACTACCTAATCTCCATCAATGAGATCCAGTATTTTAGCGTGAACCTCCTTCAGGCCATTACCACCATGTCAGTTGTTACAGTTTTGTTAGAGGCATTTATTCTCTTGTTCCTAAAACAAATTTTCAGCCAGTGATTTGGAACATCTCAGATATGATCCCACTTTCCAAAATATAAGGATTTTTTTTTTTTTTAAATCTTAACTTGAATTGCATCTTTTTTTAATTTTTAATTTTTCTGCTGTGACCAAATTAATTTTTCAGGACTTGCATCTTTGCAGAAATATACATTTACACTAAAATTTGTACATGTTAAAAGACATTCTTTATATATTTATGATGATAAACTGTAAGCTTTAACGTGTGTACATGGGAGCTAAGCATGCAGGTCAGGAACTATAAACATCAGTCATTCCTTTTTGGGTTAATTACATCACTGAAACAAAAGACCTTTCACCACAACTGTTTACAATCTCCTAGCACCCCAAACACAGACAGCTGTCTGCAGCTTGAAGTTGGTCTCATTAAGGCCAGTGCTGGTTGTACTACTGTGCACTATTTTTATCAGACTAAAAGCTCCATAATGCTTCCTATCACATACACAGATTCCATCCTTAACTACACTCAGGGGTCAACTGGCCCTGGGCAAACATAAACGCACTTAGTAAGTTACTAAAGTTATATTCTGTCTCATCTCGGTGACATGTTCAGCAGTACATGAGTAGCAGATCTCTCATAAAGACATCTTTTACATGAGGGTTGAAAGAATATGCGCAGCAAATCTTATGAGGAAATTTTTAAAATAGAGATTATGAAATGTTACAGATAAGAGTGCAAGCTGGATTCTGTCTTCTAGTCTGCAAAATGTATTGTTGTCAGTTTGTGCACCGCC
>JAQFJA010000008.1:5006290-5023563 GCA_029874485.1 Naso brachycentron
AAATTTATCAGAAAGCTCCAAGTTCACGAGTTGTGACATGTTTGCTGACCTTTTCAGAAATGGCGGAGCTCGTATTGGCCCATACAGGACCAAAAAAGGGTGTAGACAAGTTGTTAATCTAGATATAAATCGTCACCTTCATTGTCTTATCTCTTGCTCCTCCAAGTGTTGTTTAAACATGAAGGAATAATGTAACATTTCCACATAGAGAGCCAGGAGGAGAACAAATGATCTTTTGGCATCTGGATGCGCGGCTTCCACTTGAACGCCATGCCCTTCATGTGCACGAATTCATGACACGACTTCATGACTTCCACATGAAGGCAGCATAAGATCAGCTCAGCTGACTGTTTATATTTCCAAAAAGGTTTATTTTTTCCTTTGTAATTAGTGAGTTTAAAAGGTGTTGGCAGGTGTATTTTTTTAGATGTGTTTTAAACTTTGGATAATGTTTGGCAAGCTTTTCTCCCCCACGCTAAGCTAAACTAAGCTAAGCTAAGCTACATTAAGCTAATCCTCTCTCAACCCTTGCTATATACCCATCTATATATTGCCTGTTTCCCAACAGGCAATATGAATGCAGTAGTTTTCAACTGATGTGTTAGGAACTGTCCAAAGTATACAAAAAATCTGATAGGTTGAGGAAATGATACAACAGGACAGAAAGTTATAATTTCTACTACTCCTTCTTAAAAAAATATATGTCAGTCTGTATGTATGTGTGGAATTTTTAGTTTTAGTCTCTTTAGGAATAACTTTTCTTCTTGACAGTGAGATGAGAGGATAGTTAACACTGTTGTGTGTGTGTGACAGAAATGGAGCAAGGACAGAACAGTGATTACCCTTGCTTAGCATAAAGAATGTTAAGCTAACAATTATTTTTTACACCCAGTGTGTCTCTGCCCTGTCTGAAAACCTCTTTGTACAGCTAAAAATTGTCATGTTTGTAATTGTTTTTTTGAGTACAGATCATTTTAATGAGTTTAACTTTTTAAATAATCAGCTTTAGAGGCATCAGTGAGAGTATTTTAAAACTGGACACGGACGAGCTAGCTGTTTCCACCTGTTTCCAGGCTGTATGCTAAGCTAGGCTAGTATCCTGTTGGCTTTAGAAATAAAGAGTAGTCTGATTAAACTCTTAACCAGCAATCAAAAAAATACCTTGACAGTTACCTACATTAGATAATCTTGAGTTAGAAGGAAAAATTACCATAAAGCATAAGTGTTCAAGACTCAAATGAAAGCATAATTTGTGACATGGACTCACAGGAAGACACTTTTTCATTTTGCAAGGTCAAAAGCAGAATTTTTGAATACTACTGCCACTATCAATAACTATTAACTGAAGCTACAACGAATGAAAAATGTACTTATGACCACTGGAAAATTGGCCGTACGCCACTACTTGGCATTAGAACCGATATTCAAGATGAGACCAAATTGCCTGTTACGCTGGCAATTTTTTAGAGGTCAGGAACTAAACTAAGCATCAGGGTTGAATAAAAACTGGCATAGTGTTGATTTTTCCACCCTGACTTCAATTAACACCACATATTTTGGAGTTACACACAGTTCTGTGACTGGCAATAACAAAATATTAGCTCAGTGATAATTAGAAACAAGCTTCAGAGACAAGACAAGGGTTAAATCATAAATTACACATTCCATGCTTGAATGTTTTTGAGCTGCTACATTCTGAGTTGAACTTTGTTGCTCTTTGTTTTTTTCTGACCTTGTTCTTCTCTAGTTTCTGTCTCTGTTTCTCCTCCAGCAGGGCTCTGCGTTTCTCAGCCTTCAGCCGCTGTTCCTCCAGCTTCCTCCTGCGGTCCTCCAGCTGGCTCTCCCTCAGACGTCGGGCCTTCTCCTCCTTCTCCAGCCACTGGGCCTTCTTCGCCGCTGCGGGGTCACCACAAAGAGAGTCGTTAAAATTCAGGCAGGACAGAGAAGACAGAAAATTTGCTGAGGATCACATTATTATTTGCATTTTTTTTTGTGATAAAACAAAATGAATGTTATTTACAAAAGCCAGAAATATTGACCAAATGCTGTTCTGTCAACAACAGTACGATTAAGAGAGTGTTTTAGGTACCTCAGAGTTTGGATAGATGAGAAACTTTCTATTAAAGTCCATATAGACACGCTCTTGTCAAAACTGAGGGTGTTAGCTTTTTTCTACAGAAATAAAATACGTTTTCCATTATTCACATGAAAAAGCAACACTAAAGCAGTATCCCTCTCTGTACTGGATGACGGTGACATTGTTTATGAGCAGGCAGCAAGGTCAGTGCTAAAACCCTTACATGCAGTTTACCACTCTGTGCTAAGATTCATCACTGCAGATAACTAAGGAACACATCATTCTTTATTGTACCATAAAACTGGCCTGCCTTCCCTTTCAATGAGAAGAGACCAGCATTTGTATTTATTTATTTATAACAGTGTTGTTACTGACACCGATGCAGTGGATCTGTGGGCGTATTACACACTCTGGCCTGATGCCTTATTGCCTGAGGTGGAACAAAGAGGCGGGACCAGGTGAAATAATGTTAGGGGCATGTTACACATCAACATCTCATCTTTTTACTAGCCTATTAAAGGTCATTGTATTCTACTGTAGGACTACATCGCATGATTTGTGAGGAGAATGCATTATCACTATGTATCATTACATGAACACTTTTGCTTTTGCTGCTCTATATTTATCTAACCAATAAATGGCAAAATTGAGTTTGGCGTAATATCTCAATCAGACAGAAGATTTAAATACATTTTGAGACGATGGGAAAATCCAGTAGTGATGCAATGTTTTATTATTTAAACTTCATTCTACACTTTATTGTCACAGTCTGCCAGGACTTTGTGTTTGTTTTGGCTTTTCAGTTGAATTTCAGTTACATTCCTGTTTTATTTTGATACGTGTCCTTCTTGTTTGTGTGTTGTCACCTTTACATCCTGTCTTTGATCCATTTTTGTTGATTGCTTCATGTGTTTCGCCTGTGTCTTGTTTCATTCACTTGTGTTTAGTTTGTCATCAGTCTTAGTTTGGTTGTCAGTCTCTGTTGTTCACCTTCGTTTGCCTGTTCCCTGTGCTCCTTATGTCTCCCTGCATTGTAGTTTATTTGTTTTTTTTTTCACGTATTGTCTCCTGTTTTGTCACTTTCTGCATTTTATTGGACTTAAATTTTCCATGTTTCACATTTTGGATTTTTGTATTGTTTTCACTATATTTTATATCAGCTAGAATAAAAATATTCTAGACTTCAAATATTCTCCTGGGTTTGTCTCAGCTGTGCAAACACCCTCTTTTCTCACTGCATTTCCTGCCACTACAAACTGAGAAATCTAAGAAGTCTTTTTTTTTTTTTTAATAAAGTGTATGTGGAAAAAAACCATACAACATACCTGTGAACTGCTATTTCTATCACATCATGCACCGTGTGTTTTTCTCAATCTATTTCTGTCAAATCCACCTGCTGTGTGCAGAGAATAGACTCAACACTTAAAGTGCTTTGCGGGACAACAATACTAGCCAAGCTGATAGCACTGTGGGGCTACTCGTCATTTGTTTTAGCTAAATGCTAACATGAACATGCTAA
This sequence comes from Naso brachycentron, assembly GCA_029874485.1. Lineage (NCBI taxonomy): Eukaryota > Metazoa > Chordata > Actinopteri > Acanthuriformes > Acanthuridae > Naso > Naso brachycentron. Next base: position 5,009,887 of record JAQFJA010000008.1, read on the forward strand.
CATGCTCACCACCATGTTTAACATGTTTATTCTTTATTTCAACATGTTAGCATTGTGACGTTAGCGCAAAACAAAGTAAAGCAGAGGCTGATGAAACATTATTAGTTTTACAGGGGTTTGATTATAAACCAAAATACCAGATGCATTAAAGTTTTGACCTAATCATGGCGCTGTATGATAAATTTAAGATATCGGCAATGTTATCATGATTAATCCTGATATGACACGTTTGTCTACACCAAATTAATGGCAATTCATTCTACAGCTGTTAAAACATTCACAACGTGAATCTTGAGTTAATGCAAAGAGGACCAACGTCAACAAGATTCATCCTGACATGACATGATACAGCGAAACTCGCTTCCTAACAGTTGTTTATGTTTGCATCATTCATCATCATTCCAACTGATAATTTTAAGGATAATAACCATTCTTATCGATATATGACACTTTAGCAGCTAAACGCTTCAACATGTTCGTTCCTTTTTTTTTTTACATTGTTTATATAAAAATATTGATTAGATAAACTTTAAGTGTGTTGCAATGAATTTGCATTGATGGTCACAACAGCTAACTGTGATGTGTATATGTGGTAATATAATTACTAGATATATATAATCCCATAGTTTTCGAGACGTTCACAATGTGAATCTCGAAAACAGAGGACCAACATCAACAAGATTTTTCCTCTGGGAACCACGAATGTTTCACAAATTTTGTGCCTATCCATCTGGTAGATGTGGAAATATTTCATGAGCTACATAAAAGCTTTGGTGCTAAAATAAAAGTGTCAGAGAATCACTGACATTATAGGATTATTCTCCAACAATCACAGATATTGGTAAAGAGATTTAATGACAATCAAACCAAGGCAATGGAGCGACTGTTAGCGTTACCAGCACTACAGCAAAACCACTAGTGCAGCTAAAGCTAGCTAAAGCAATTAAAAGACATGAAAACAAACATAAAACCTAAACTATGCATAATGTAATAATACAACAGTGATAATCACTTAAACTCTTGATAAGCTTCTACCACAGACATCTAAGCAGAATGGGTGAAGCAGATGGAAGACAGTGTGTTCATTACACTATAATCCTGCTAACAGTAAATAAGCAGAAGTTTCCCGCTGTGTTTTACAGCAGCCTCCAGCAGTTGCCAGTTTGTCTTTGCACAAGCGCTGCTGTGGCTCATTTCTTGGAGAAAACAATCAAACAGCAATCAGTCCTCTTAAATTAAACTGTCTTCATTCTAGATAGCGGCTGTGTCACCTGAAGTGTTTCTGGTTTTCTTACAACTTGCAAAGAAAACCTGCTTACAAAACATCTTTTTAGCACGGTGAGGAGTTTAAACCATAAAAAAAACCTCAAAATTCAAAATTAGGCTCTAGGTTATGTTCAATCCAACCAAAGAAATGGTACGACATGTTTTAATATCACCTCATATTGCTGTAAGTTCAAGCATTAGAGAGTCTTTTGTGTGGATTTAGCTCGATGCAGATGTAGCAGTGTTGTGAAGCAAAGGCGCGTTATGTATTTAGTTCAGTATTCTGCGGCTCATCTTCGTTAACAAGCCAAAGTGGCACACAAGTCTGAGCCTCGCTGACAATAAGAAAGCCTTCTTCATTCCTCCATAAATCCAATGCCTGAAAAAATCCAATTATGTCTGCATTCTGTGCAGCAGGGTTGAAAAATACGTCAGTTTAATGCTTTCACAGAGGGCTTTTCATTTTCTGATTTCTGCAGAGATTCACACTTGCACAACATATTCAGTGCACATCTGCAGTTGCATAACTCAATTCTTTAAAATATGTTAGGATGTATTTGTTATTTAGGGGATAAATGTACAGTAAACATCATGTTTCGTGACCTACATGCTGTCATATGCATACTGCTTCATGCTTCACATGATGAAGGCTGAAACATGGCACCATATAATTACAGACAGAAGTAGAACGCAGGAAACTAAACTGATCTCAGAGCAACTGAAGCCGAGTAAACTTCAGATGTTATCGATAAAAAAGCAACGGAATTCCCCTCTAACTGCGCTGCGGCTGCCGCATGACCGCATTACTGATGCTAATGAACGTAGTAATTAAATCTAATCTGTCTCTGAGGCTAATGACTGCTCATTTTTCACGCCCTAGGCTTTGTGTGAAGGCTCCGCTCTGATTGGCTGCTCACGCTCTGGCCTTCATCCGCAGAGAAACACTGTTTGAAAAAAGCCTTTCATGTCTTTGGGCTAGCACAATATTTTCACAAGAGAGAAAAGTTTCATTCTGCAGCCGCACAGTCGAACCATGATTATAGGTATGGGACATGCACGCTGGGTGGGAATGCAGGAGAACATAAAGTAAAATTACACTTAAACACGAGTGGAAACATTAAAGCCAAAAAAATGGAACTGTTGAGAGTTTACAGGGTTCAAGGGTTTCCACCGAATGAAGACAGAAAAACTAAATAAACAACTTAATCGATTCATGGAGGAAAGAAGAAAAGGCTCGACTGTTCAGGCCGGTGCTGGGGGAAATGGAAGGAAATGGGATTCCCAGCACAAGTTTGATTATTCCCAAAAGGCATGACTGCTGCAGACACTCATGGTCTCAGTGAAGCGCCTTACCTTGCAGCTGAGTTTGCTGTTCTGAAAGCCATGCAAAGGGGAAACAATAAGAGATATCAACAACCGTCAGTCACATCAGAGCAGAGTGACGGAGGAGAGTTAATACAAGCCTACACAAGGAATAGAATACAATACGATAGAAGAAATGCATGCATGAGTTTGGTTATGACAGATTCCAGCATCACCAGCAAAATCCAGTTTGTTCAGAGTTAAACAAGATCCAAGTCAAAAATATCTTGTCAATATTGTTTTATCATTTCCTACCGATGTATCTGGCTCTTTCCTCCCTCCGCTCCTTGGCAAGCTTCTGTCGTTGCTCTGAGCTCATCGACTCTGTGAGAAGAAAAAAGTATGAAGCTTTCAGTTGAATCTTTTATTAAATCTTGTAGTGACTGCATTTCGTAGTTGATCGACCGATTGTTGTGACGTAAACACAACACTGACATGACATGACATGATCCAGCGAAGTTTGTTTGCTAACAGTTGTTTATTTTTGCAACGTTCAATTAGATTGGACTTCAAGTGAGTTCCAAAGGATTTGCATTTATGGTCGTTACAGGTGGTTGTGATGTCCATATGGTGATACGATAACTAGGGTCCATGCGATTTAACAGTTTGCTGAATTCATTGTCAGCCTATTGCATATTGGAATCAGCATATATGTTCTCAAAATATATCCAAAACAAACCATCCAAACGAGGCAGCCATGAACACCAACTCAGGTGTTCTGAGAGGCAAAATTCCTGCTTTTTTAACTTATTTTTTATTTTATTTCTATTACAAACAGTTCCTTAAACAATGCAGTTTGTTACTTTGTCTTACAGCTGTATGTATCATTCATACACCTCATACTGACCCTTTCAGAAAGGTGCAAAGAAGAAAAGGAAAACTTACTTCCCACTGTGGGATCAATAAATAAATCAAAATAAACAAGTCATACAAGATAATAAAAGAATAAAAATAACACAATGCACATAACGAGTCCACCAAGAATAATGATCATTGTCCACTTCAGGCAGCAACTGTGTAAGAGTTCAAAATGAGTGTTTTTGTCAAAGCAGTCTGCTGGCTTTAAACTGAGCAGTATACAGTAACGGCTTTAGTTTACCATCTGAAGTGGCTGCCTACAGTCGAGGTAAAGCTGTGAAAACATTCTCCATGATGCTGCACTTCAGCTCATATTGATTCTTTTTCAAGAGGCTGACCCCATCCTCACATTTTATTGCTTTGCTTCCTACACTGATACTCCTGCTGCTGCTTTTCACAGCCTACCGTACATCTAGACAGCCACTCTGCATAAGCACCTCATGTAACCCCATGTTAAAAAAAAAAAAAAAAAAAAAAAAAAAAAATCTCTTTCATTCAGATGTGCAGGTTTCATTCACGGGTTCTGTTTCAAGGTGAAAGCAGCTCCATCTGTCCATACGCTGATGATGTAAAACTCTTGTATAGCTCAACTGTAACTGTGATGTCCGTGTGCTTTTCAGCCGCCTCATCTGCAGCGATGAATGAGCATGAATTCTGATGCACTTTGGTGCAACACGAGGATTTACGATCTCTTTCAGCCTTAAAGACGACTGTAAAAAGCCACGACCGAGGAGCCGTTGAACCCCTGGGGTCCTCGCTGAGCCCATCTTCTCCGTGTCTATGTAATATGTATGCCGCACATTTCTCAACCAATCACAGGGGGTCCTGCAGCACTTCAGCCCCATCTCCATGGCAACCAGAATTTCATCACTGCCTCTCCACCTTTCTGAGAGTTTTCTGCATGTCTGCACACTTTGGTCTGGCTCATATGCAGACAGTATGAAGTGAGAATACATTTTATCATCCCACTGAGACGCAGCAGCCCTCCACCCGCCTTTTTCCTCCATCATCAGTCTCCTTTCACATTAAACGTCCCATTTGTGTTCCTGTAACTTCCATTAGGACAACGAGTGTGTGTGTGTGTGTGTATGATTTTTCCTTTGAAGCAATTCAGACAGGAACCTTGCGGGATATTACTATAACAGAGTACTTTTAATCGTCCTTTCATACTTTAAATGCCTTCTAAAGTGTTTTGGTTTGAGCCACTGCAGCATTTCATGGGAGCAACTAAGCAATTAACATGGAGAAAGATTTTGATCAGAAAACAAATGAGCCCACAGTTTCACCCAGTCACATAATCTGCAGCACTGAAAGAAAATGCTGTCTCCGCATTTTTAGCTATAATAATAGTGTAAAAAATAGATAGAAATGGGCCTGTTTGGAACAAAAAAACCCAAATTTCCTCTGCTGGACAAACCATGTAATTTCACCATTTAAAATCATTAGCCCAAGCATTTTTTCCAGCCTTGAAAAACAGTTTTAATATTGGAGGGAACATATATGCCGATACTGATACATCCGGGATAGGCAGATATTGGCTGATTGTATCGGCAAAGCGATATATCAGTCAGGCCTTAATTTTAACACCACATTATACGATGACGTAATACTGTGTCTGTGATACTGAGAAACAGAAACATCAAAAATTCCACCTTTCTTGGGCTGTGTGCTGCTGCTGTTGCCCGGGGTGGATGGCCTGACATCTGTCTTGGAGGAGGCATCTGTCTTGGTGGGGGTCTCTGTTTCAGGGCTGCAGTCTGTTTGCGGGGAGAGGTCCGTGATGGCTGAATCGTCTGAAGTCAGAGGGTCCTTCCCCAGAGACTTGTCCCCATTCTGGATGGACTGAGACTCTGTCGGTAGAGGCAGAGCTGCAAGACAGAAAGAGATAAATGACTGATGACTAGATATAATTAAAAACCTGATAGATGTGTTGATTAATTAAGTGATACATAACAACATTAAATCATGCTGATGATTTAAGTACACTGTTTTCTTTATGCTGTCACTGATGCTTTTACTCTAATATCTGACGTCTTGCTGTGCTGTCATTCACCACTAGTGTGTTGTCTCTGAGGTCACGCTTCCAGTAATCGCTTGTGACATCACACATCCTCTGTGGCTTCATTAACACAACACTCTCGCCTCATTAGAAACCACTAACACCTCTTTCACACACATCAGGTGATCCACAGCGAGGTGCTACACTTCCAATCCGTCCCTGAAGGTTTCGGCCCAGCAGAGGAAAAGCCGCCTGTCAGCAGCGTTGCACACACTCACTGCTGCTGAGACACAAGCGTGGGAATAAATCTCAGTTTTCTTCAAAGGAGAGAGCCGAAAGGACACGTTCACCGAAAAAATTAGACAGAAGTGAAGACACACATTGATTTTTCCTTGAAGAGGAAAACATTGGAGATAGTTGTGCAACTCAGCTTGATCCCCTTAAGAGAAGAATGCTTACACAGTGATTATCTTGAGGATAATTAATGAAAATTGGCTTAATTACCTCATAGAGCCACCTCAGCTGATCTATAAATCCCCTGACTTCACTTTAGGGCAAAAGCTGAGAAGTAATCAACAAAAACACTCATAATCAATTGGCAATATCATTTTCTTAACTGAAAAGGCCAAATATTTGCCAGTTTTAGTGTCTTTAAAGATGATTTCTTCATTTAAAATGGGTATAAATTGAATATTTTGGGGGGTTTTGGGCTGGTGATGACATCTGATCCACAAGTCTTTGCATTTACAGCTGCTCTCAATGATGATTTGCGTTATGTTAATTCTCCCTGTATTGTGATCGGATCTTCATATGCAAGTTTTTTGCAGCTACTGTTACTACTTGAATCTTTGTCTGGCGTGATAGAGCTGGCAGGACAGCAAAGCAAAGAGTTGGGACTGCTTTCAAATTATTGAGAAGATTTTTGGAACTGATCACACTGTACAGATATCAACCGCATATGGCAAAAGATCCAGTGCTGATTTGTTTGCATTTTCTCATGCATTTCCCATATTTAGATCCCGATCTGATTCACATTATAATGGCAGCTATAAATGTAGCATCAGTCCGTAATGAGGGTCAAGCTCTAAAATTACTTTATCCTACAATTTCCATTATGCAGTTTGACTATAAGTTTTATTATTTTGTGTAGTGCCCGACCATTTTATTGGTTTGCCAATGTCATTGGCCAATTTTGGTCTGTTGCAGATATATTAGTATCAGTGTATATGTTCTTCGATGGACGCAGATATAACTGATTTTGGAAGCTGGGAAAAAAAATGGTGTAATTATGTGGCTTGTTGAGCAGAGGGTGGTCTGTTATTTAATAACTAGTAAGTGAAGAGTTTGATGTTCATTGTACTGATGTTTAGAATAAAGTTTGTTAAAGTGTAAGATATTCTCCATTACATATCTTTCTCACAAGTGTTTGGTAACCACATTCACCAAATATTATATGTATAATATTAGTCGATATTTCATAAATCAGAATTTTCTTCCTCCCTAATATCAGTATTGGCTTTGGCCTCAAAAATCCCATATCACTCAGGACCTGATATTGTGTCATGAACGTCTTGTAATCTCCAGTTTTCCACTTGTCAGCATCATTAAAACTGAATCTAATCATATACATGAAGACTCTGGGGGCCTGCATGAAAACTAACGGGAGCAGCATCGATGCTTCACACAGATCCGGTCATGAGGCCAAACGTCCTGACCCCTGACCCTTAGACCGACTGACAAAGAGTTAACAAAAAGCCACAAAACACATCCTGTTTTAATCCCTGCTCTGACTTTGTTTTGTCACTGTGTCGCTCTGCTGATTCTGTCACTGAGTTCAGCTCCTCAGCGGCTGCTTGTCTGAGCCCTTCCTCTCCCTTTATCCCTCTGTGGTTGTCAAACTGGAGAAGTCAGGGACAAACTGAGCAGAGCTGTGATGACGCATGGAGTGGAGGACTGGAGCAGGAAGAAGAAGAAAAAGAAGGGACAATTTGTCTACTTTTACAAGGACATGTGGAGGGTGAGAAGAGAGATTTATGGAGAAAGGAGAGCTGGAGGACAATGGGAGGGAGGAGAAATGGTGCAGTGGGCTGTTTTTAGAATGACAGAGGGGAAAAAAGGGAGCGCTGGATTTGAAAAGACAAAAAGGAGGAGAGATAAAGACTGTAAGAGCTGAGGCCTGAGGCTGTAGGAATAATGAGACGGGAGCACAGAGATAGTGAGGTAGGAAGGTGAGAGGCTGCAGGCTCGAGGCCAGCTCTCCACTCGAGTCAGCCAACAGCAGGCAGATGGAGCGTGACACTCTCCTCAGGCCCGTCCAAACGCTCATCGAACCACATAAATCACAGATTAACACACGGCTACTCTCCAACAACAACCACTGCACTTCGACACGCGGCTTAACGCACAGGTGCACTATAGAATACTAATGGAGGGATAATAGGATACGAATTGAGCCATGTGCATGTATGGATAAGAACGCAACTGTAAGAAAAAGATGCAGGATCGTGTTCGAACAGGACAGCACTGCTTCTACCTGATATTGAAAAAAGGATTAGGATTTGGCAAAAAGAGGATTGCGGTGCTCCTCCTTACTTTAGGAGATTACTTGTTCCTCAAGTGTGTCTGACTTTTTGAGTTTGATCAGTTTACCGGCCTTACATGGCTGCAGGAGACACATGGAGTCCAAATTAGGAACGATTTGGATCACATGAATCCCTCGAATATAAAACATTCTTGGGGAGACAAAAGAGACAAGACAAGACAAGTCAAACACAAAAAAGCACATCAACAAGTGGAGCTGAGTTTACTGGCACACACTGAAAAGCAGATAAATCGCATGTGTGCAAAAAGAAATTTGAGCAGCTGGAAGAAATGTCAACAACCTGAAATTGCTTATGTAATTGTGTTTTTTTTAATGTTTTGGTAATCAGCGTTGGTTTATTGGGAGAGGAGGGCTGTGATTTACATGTACAGACGTGATAAATAAATGCTAAAAAATGAAGAAGAACTTGCCTGAAGCCATTCTTAAAGGTCATTCTCGTTGTTGTCTGAGTCAAAAAAATATACTAATATCAACTTGTTATCACTGAAATAAATAAGTGTCCAGCACGACTGTCTGGTGACTCGTTCTAATGGGAAAGATAATAGTTAGAAAAAGGGTCCAAAGACTCCCATCCCCCCTCTCTCTCTCTCTCCACAAAGGAACCTACTTCTGCCAAAATATTATCATTTTATGGTTGCAGGACTTTTTTCCAGATCAGGTTAGGTTGGGGTAAGGATAAGTTTTAAAGAAAGAAACAGAAAATACTACAGTACAACTGCTGGTTGCAAGATCCTTTGTGTGTCTAAGGTCTATGCTGCAGAGTTGACTCTAACTAGTTATTACCATAAGCAAGGCACGGGTGTGGCTGAGTTTTCGTGCATGTAAACTGTACTGTAAAAGAGGAGTGATGATAAACTTGTGGTTAAAGCACGACCACAGCATAAACTTTTGAAAAAGGGAAATAGCGTATTGACCCTCTTAGAAATAAAATGTTGAATACTGAGCAACAAAACAGCCTGCACTCCAATGCATTACTGCTACAATCTTACTTCATCTTGCATGACCTGTAGCGTATGCTGGCTAATGTATGCTAACATTAGCTGGCTAAGGGATTAGGGTTTAGGGTTTGCAAATTTCCCTGTAGCTGCAAATTTCCCCAGGTCGAGATCAATAAAATCTGTCTTATCTTATTTTATCTTATCTTATCTTACATATTTAATATTAGCTAGCTAATGTACGCTAAGATTAGCAGGCTAGAGGATTAGGGTTTAGGGTTTGCAAATATACCGAGAGTTGCAAATTTACTCAGGTAAGGATCAATAAAGTCTTTCTTATCTTACCTAGCTAACATTAGCTGGCTAATGTAAGCTAACATTAATCCACTTTCGACAGATACTGCTAATTATCTGTATTAGTATGTTCACTCATGTTATGAATCTGGCAACGTGATACTTCCTGTCCTGTTAATATGCCCCGAAGCATTATGGGAATTGTATACTACAAATATTTGGAATAGAATTTTCTCCTGAAATGATGGAAGTAAGACCAAGAATAATATCAGGGTCTAAAAAAATCCCTGAATATTGATTAAATGGTGAATACAGATACACTTTCATTTATTTTGTATTTTACATAGCTAAGGCTCAGAATATCCATTTGAAAAAGAAAGTTTTGTATTTTATGTACAAGACCATGCAACATTATGCTAATTATGCTAGTTATGGTACTTTACACAGTAATTAGAGGTAAAATTCATTTAACTTTCACAATTTACCCTACAGCAACTCACTTGTGAAAACTAAAATCATAATTTAAGATAATAATTTGATTGAAACATGCGCCCTTATTATGGAGAGACATGTTGTCTAGTGTCAAGTCAACAAGTGCATCTTAGTGCACATGATCAGCTAATCATGTGACAGACTCCATTTAACACAGAAATACAAATTCAGCATTATCCTCACCCGTCATCCCCTCCCTCTCCTTCCTCCCCCTCAGATCCTCGACCCTCCGCTGCCGTCTCAGGTTTCTGTGCCACTGTGACAGACTCCAGGTTTATAAATAGTGTTAAGCACCATACTGAGAATGTCGGCCATAAAAGGGGCTGGCTTCTGTCGAGGCACCCTGGGACAGCACAGTGACCACAAACTGCAGCATGTGGCGCACCAGATTTACGGCACAGGCAGGGGAGGAAACTTAACTTTGTTTGGCTGGTCAAATCCAAATCCCTCTGGCATAAAAGCTGTTAGAACCAATAAGGGAGTAAAACAGATAAGGTCGTCCAAATGAGAGTTTGTAGCCTGTCAAACTGTGAGCAAAAATTAGCCAAATTAAATCTTAACCACAGGCGAAATTTACCAACAATGATCTGAGAAAAATCTGCTGTCCCTTCCATACTTCAATGATCTCTAGAGAGGCATTTATATATTCCAAAAAATAGTTTCATGCTGTAATATAATAGATTTTACACATCTACATAAGAAAACTTGGTCATAAAAGTTTCTTTTGAGTGTAGGGGCAGTAAACAGGAAAAATATTACAAGTGTTGCATCTCTTTAATGAGTCTTTTTGAGAGGTGGGGGGGGTGACGAACCCCTGTGTGTGAAGCAGGTCAGTCTCTGTTGTTTGGAGTTTTGCGCAAGAGAGAGCCACTATGTGAACACATATACTGTGTGTGTGTGTGTGTGTGTGTGTGTGTGTGTGTGTGTGTGAGTGGGACACGTTGGATCTGGGTCAGGCCAACCTCAGGAATCTCTGGCATCCACATTTCGCATGCACGTGTTTATACAGCAAATGTGTGTCCTCTGTATGCGTCTGCATGGCCTGCATGTGCCAAGGAATCGGAGGATTTAAATAATCCAAAGATAGAGGAGATTTAATACTATTGTGTAGTCATAGCAACAGGATAACACCTGATTGATTTCACTTCCACAAGGTGCACACACTCAGATTAACTGACTACAGGAATCTATGGTATTCAACTAAAAGCAGACATTTAGCAAATTCTCGTTACGCAGTTTTTGGCAGGACGTGTTTGACTGCTTGCACACTTTCAAAGAGCACGTGTCCTGCCGCCTTTTCCTCTACGGACGGAAAAAACGGAAACGCTCTAGGGAAACAAACATCCACGCCCCAGGGAGAAGCAGAGGAAGAACATTCCTGGGACATCAGTGCTGAGAGCAACAACAGTCAAAACACACGGCTCCACCACAGACCTCTGGAGAGCTATTAGCAGTGAAGGAGTGCGAAATGTTAACAGAATAGAATTACAAAGTAAATATTTAAGATTTACACAGTTTACCTCAACAGCAGGAAATACAAAGTATAGGTTGTGCATTGCACTGAGCTGAAAATCCACTTCCTCGGCTCCATTTAATGACAAACAACAACAGAACTGAGCAAACCGAAAGGTCACTGATTCCAAATTGGAGCGTGCATGATATGAAGGAGCCCACAAGCAAAATGTCAACCTCAGCGCTGCCTCTGAGGGCGCCGCGAAACTTCAGGCCTCAACAGCAAATGCTGCACGAACCTTTGAACCTCTCTGATTCTGCCATTACTCTGTGAGAGGTCACCAAACCAACAGCTGTGTTTGTGACGAGTTCCAGTTCCAGGTCGCGGTAACAAGAAACAACGACACGCACGGCTTCTAATCACTGTCAGAGAAGAAGAAATGTGGCGTCTCTGCGATGATGAAAGAAGAGAAACCTTCATCATAAAGCTGGGTTTCAATTACAGACTACAAAACTGTTGTGTGTCAGCTGGTATGAACAGTGATGCATTTTCTCTTTGGCTCGTTAAAGGTGCAACTCTGCTTTGTAATGAATACAGCTGACCACTCACAAAGCCACGCCCACTGTAGCTATCTGCTATCTTCGATCTTACAGAGTAGAAGCAAATTACTAGGGATGTAGTGAATAGTCTGAAGCTTTAAAAAATTTGTGCAAAACATAAACATGGATCTCTAGATCATCCAGGCGCCCAGGCTGTCACGTGAATCGCAGGGTTTTTAAAGGTGTGTGGGTTGGATGAGTGGATCGGAGAGACAGATACCAGCAGACCATTGCTGATGATGACAACTGGGTCAGGGGCAGAACAGAGCATCTGGTAGAAAAAACACATGGGGGAGTCTGAGAGGAAAGCTCCGAGTTTATTTTTAAAACAGATGAAAAGAGGAACTATCTTCAGTTTGTCCTTCAAACAATGCAGTGATCAAATGCACACGTAGCTTGATGTGAAGTCTGGGTCATTCTGGACCTGTTGACAGAGATCCTCACAGACACAAAACTGCTTCTGCTCAGAAGTCAGGAAATTCCAACTGGGGCCCAACCAATGTATTGATAATAATAACCAATAAGTGAATTGTTTAATGTTCAATTAGAGGTGTTAGTAAATATTGCTATGTACTGATATAGCAATATTGTGTTTTGCAATATTATATCGATTCTCAAAAACACTATTGATTTTTAATTAGGGATGCACGATATTTTACAACTTATTTGGCCAATAATCGATACCGATATATAAGTATATTTTTTCCCCACACCTAATCGAAGAGATCATCCTGTCTCTTCCATGCTGGAATTTACACACAGTGTTACATATATACTCAATGTAAATTACACAGATAACATGCCAATAATATCGTGCATACCTATTTTTAACTAATAGTTTTCATGCAAAGGATTTTGGCAGTGGTTCTTTTTGGTGCTTTTAATGCCTGACGGCTACTGCACAAAAACTATTGCTATGATATTTGGATTTTTTTCTCAGATTTTATTGTGGTGTGTTTTTTATACTGACAGTTTTCCTAAAATAAGATTGAAAAAATCGCAACATAACTCCTGTATCGTGATATGGATCATATCGCCAGATTTTTGCCAATACACAGCCCTGTGTTCAGTGCACTGATGTTTGGAATAAAGTTTGTTAAAATGTAATACATCCTGCCTCCATTACATATCTATGCTACAGGTTTTTGACAACCACAATCGGCCAATAATATACATAAATATTATTTTCTTGCTCCCTAATACTGGCATCCGCCTCAAAAAATCCCATATCAGGCCCTAATCCTAAATATGCTCGTACCAGTGGTCACAAAAACAGGTGAAACTCAGGTGCTGCTGCTGATTAAGTGATATAACTGGAAACAGTTACTCATAAAAGTTATTGCTTGCACCTGCTGCATGTACATTACTGTGCAGCACTCCGATAGCGCACAATGTGAACAATCTCTAAGGTATAGACTGCACCTCGTACCTTGATAGCACCCCGCTCTAAATCACATAAATCCAATATGAATGGCCAAATACTATTACAGGTAACATGTTTTCTCAGCCGTCTCTTTCATACAAAACCATACGACCAAACACCTGCCTGCAAAAACCAAAAAACAGATTCATCAGAACACAAGATGTTCATTTATAATAGTAAACATCAGTGTAAAGGTCTACTTTCTCCTTATCTCAACACTTCCCTTCTCTTTGAATATCAGACAAAAACACACCAACCAATAATTACCCAGGTACTTCAGAAAGCATATGGGTCTGAACATGAAAGCCAGTCAGAATGGCGAGGAGCAGGCAACAGGATGTTACTCCACTACAAACAGCAGAGATCTCCAGATGCTTTTAACCACAAAGAAGTG
>JAQFJA010000008.1:5127544-5145876 GCA_029874485.1 Naso brachycentron
AGCAGGGGGAATATGTGTTGGTTTATTAAATGAGAGAGATGGACAAGGAGCAGCACTTTTCCTATTTTAGGATGTCTAAATACTGTTTTGATGACCTCCGACGTCAGATTACACCCTATATCCAACACCAAAACACCTACAGTAACCCTGTTGGAGTTTCATAGAGACTAGCTGTAGCGCTACGGATCCTGGCATCTGGGTCATCTCAACAGCGTGTAGCGCCAGTTGCTCCTCAAAGCCATCCATTTTGCAAGCCTATTTTTTCCTCCTCAGCAAGTAGAGCGCCAATTCATCTCCTCATAAAATTTATATATTTACACAACATTAACAAAAACTGCTCTCGGATGATGAATTTATTAAATTCATAAAGGAACACATAACTTTTTTCTTTCAGACGAATGACACCCCTGATATATCCTGCTTAGCAGTTTGGGATGCTTTTAAAGCATACCTCAGAGGGCAAATAATTTCCTTCACTGCAAATATGAGGAGAAAGGCCATGCAAGAACGCTTAGAATTGGCCAAGCAAATTAAGGAAATAGATCAGAAATACTCTCTTGTTAAAGACCCTGATCTCTATAATAAGCGAGTGGAGCTTCAAACCAAATTCAACCTGGCCTCAACATACCAAATAGAACGTCAACTGTTGCGACGTAAGAGTCTGTTCTACATCCATGGTGACAAATCAGGGAAATTGCTAGCTAATCAACTGAGAGGACTCAAATCAAAGGGGCATATTACAAAAATTCAAATGGAGGATGGGACCACCACCTCGGATCATGTAAAGATTAATAACACATTTAGGAACTACTATTCCAAACTCTATACCTCTGAATTTTCTAACACTATTTCAATGGATAATTTCTTAAATGGCCTCAATATCCCTACACTTTCCACTGATAATAAAATGATATTAGAGGAACCTATAACAAAGGAGGAGATTGCTGCAGCTATCCTTTGCCTGCAATCAGGCAAATCCCCTGGGCCCGACGGGTTTCCAGCAGAATTTTTTAAGGCATTCTCCCCTCTTCTTTCATCTCACCTAAGTGCAGTTCTATCCGACTCATTCAAACAAGGCAACCTCCCGACCTCATTCTATGAGGCATGTATCACACTTATCGCCAAAAAGGACAAAGACCCGACTGAATGCTCTTCATACAGGCCAATATCGCTATTAAATGTTGATACCAAAATCCTGGCAAAAGTCTTGGCCCGTAGATTGGAAAGCATACTTCCATCAGTCATTTCAGAGGATCAAACTGGTTTTGTCAAAAATCGGCACTCATATTTCAACATACGTCGCTTGTTTGACATTTTGTACTCCCCCTCTGATGGGGCTCCTGAATGTGTCCTCTCTCTGGATGCAGAGAAGGCGTTCGACTGGGTAGAGTGGGCATATTTATTTGCAACATTGAAAAGATTTGGCTTTGGTCCTAGTTTTATCACTTGGATAAAACTTATATATTCATGCCCTGTCGCTTCAGTCTGGACCAATTCTCAGTTGTCACAACCCTTTACCCTCAGTCGTGGAACCCAACAAGGGTGCCCTCTAAGCCCGCTTCTATTTGACCTGGCCATTGAGCCATTAGTGATAGCGATATGCAGCTGTGAGAGGACCTCTGGTATATGGCAGCATGGTGTTGAACATAGGGTGTCTCTGTACGCTGACGACCTCTTGTGCTTCATTTCGCGGCCAGCTATCTCAATACCCGCCCTGCTGGACTTACTGAACAATTTTAGCCAGTTCTCAGGCTACAAACTAAACCTGAATAAGTCTGAACTTTTTGTTGTCAGTGAGGGGTCGCCGGCGGTGGGATACTCCAACTTTCCATTTAAGATTGTGGAAAACAAATTCACTTACCTTGGCACTGCTGTAACAAAAAAACATATGCACCTTTTCAAAGAAAATTTTCTTACTTTGCTAAACCACACAAGACAATGTCTATCACAGTGGTCACCTCTCTCAACATCCCTGGCTGGTCAAATTTATTCAATAAAAATGAACATCCTACCAAAATTTTTATACACTTTCCAGTCCGTGCCAACACTCATTCCTAAATCATTTTTTGATATACTAGACTCTATTACTTCGTCCTACATCTGGAAAGGCAAGAGGCCTCGACTACATAAGACGCACCTCCAGAAATCTAAGAAAGACGGAGGCATGGCATTGCCCAACTTCCGTTTCTATTACTGGGCAGCCAATATTCGCTGCCTTACCTTCTGGTCACACTTCCACAGTAGACCTGACCATCCTCTGTGGGTGTCAATGGAGGTAGGATCCACCCAAAACATTTCAAAATCTGCACTTCTTGGTTCCTCACTCCCTTTTCCATCAACTACACCTATATATAACCCTGTTGTCCGGCACACTCTGAGAGTGTGGGCTCAGTTTAGGAGACACTTTGGCTTTTTTGCTTTCTGCCTTTCAAGCCCCATTATAGCTAATCATCTCTTTCAACCTTCCTTACTAGACTCAAAATTTCAGGAAAGGCAAAAACTAGGTATCTGTCGCTTTAAAGATCTCTTTATTGACAATATGTTTTTACCATTCGAACATCTATCTAGAAGTTTTAATCTCCCAAACTCCCACTTTTCCGGATATTTACAGATAAGGGACTTCCTTCGATGCCAGATACCAAATTTCCCTATGGGACCAGATTCAAATATTGCTGATTCACTTCTCTGTCTACATCCATCACATAAAGGGTTAATATCTGTTATTTACAGTAAACTACTGGGTGTAAGGCAAGCCCCCCTAATAAAAATTAAGACGGCGTGGGAGCAGGATCTGAATTTGTCTATACCTGAGGACACGTGGGAAACAGTCTTTAAGTTGATAAATGACACTTCTCTCTGTGCCTGTCACTGTCTGCTACAATTTAAAGTGGTCCACAGAACCCACATATCCAAAACCAAACTATCCAGGTTTTACCGAAATGTAGATCCATACTGTGACAAATGTAAGACGGAGGAGGCTTCCCTTATCCATATGTTCTGGACATGTCCTAGTCTGGAGAGGTTCTGGAGGGAAGTCTTCTAAACTTTATCACTTATTGTGAGTTTGGACATAGAGCCTGACCCTCTAGTGGCTCTCTTTGGGACCATGGGGGGCGAGGCTGATGTGCGTCTGACCCAGGCCAGATGACGAACTCAGTCTTTTGCCTCTCTACTTGCTAGACGTGCAATTCTGTTGAGGTGGAAGGATGCTGCCCCGCCCACCCACGCTCAGTGGGTGTTGGATATTATGTCCTGCCTGAAACTTGAAAAAATACACTACTCCATCCATAACTCGAAAGGAAAATTCCATAGGGTGTGGGGGCCTTTTTTGAAACACTGCAATAATCTTCAGACCACCTAGAGGCTTTCAGACTGCATCTTGTGTATAGCCATGTCAGTAATCTCACATGTGTAATCAGCCCTGCTTAAAACCCATCAATGGATATATCATTACTATTACCATTATCATTATTATTTATTTCCTTTAGTATTTTATTTTTATGTATATGTATATGTCAAGAGATATTTTTACTTGCTTACATGTGTATTTTGCATTACTCATCTCATTATTCTCCTCAAATCTAACCTGACTTCCAGCTATTACCTCTACCACTCCAGGAATGAAGTACAATTGATTATTGTGTTTGCCTTTCTGTGTGCAGCTTGGCTTGTTAAGATGTATGGGTGAGGGTATGGGAAGGGTTATGATAAGGGCTTGGATGCCTAAACATCGCACAATCCTGACATAATTTTGTATGTACATTTGTTATTGCGAGAAAAATCAATAAAAATATGTTTGAGAAAAAAAAAACCTGTGAGCTACAATGTGCGTTCGTGTGTCTCTTACTGGCTCTCGCTGGCTGTAGCTCCAGACTGTCTTGCTCATCGGCTTCTAGTATTTTATATCGGCTTTTGCTTCTGCGCACTTTGCTTTTTCGCCTGTCAGGAAATAAAACACACACGAGATATCATCAGTTAGTGTGGACTTTGAAAACATAAGAATTTAGTTTATAGACATTTCGCAGAAGAAAGTATTGAATATCAGACATTTTGCTTACCTGTTGCAGCAACACACCATCCCCCAACCAACTGTTGCTATAGCAACCACAATCATAAAGGATGCTATGGTCACATAGAGGACACTCCACTCTGAAGAAAAAAAAAAGTTTGTTAAACTTAAAAGCAATGAATGCTTTTCCTTGTAATTAAATATGTGGAAAAATGATGCCACAATGGCTTCATCTAATGCACTGATTGATTAAAACATTTAAGTAAGATTTATCTCAACTTACCACAGTTACTCTCTGCATCTCCAAGCTGAGCTCTGATGAAGTTCTCCATCCAGAAAGGGTGGCAGACGCAGCGCCGAGTGAACGAGTCGCACTCGCCGTGACCCGAGCAGTTTAGCTGGCAGACTGAGAAATGAGAGCAGGAGATCAGACTAAAGCAGAGAGAACTTAAGACAAAAACAACTTTCACCAAACCTCTAAACCATTAAAACTGCTGACTGGTGAAGCAGACCGCTGATCATCTCATGAACAAATTTACTCAACATTATATGATTTAACTACAGTTGTTTTCCAGCATAGTACCACTTCATTCAGAGTTTTATTTCTCTTTTCTCCTTTACCATTTTTTCTCTCACAAACTGTATTTGTCAGGTACTCACTGACAGTATCGACCCGTCGGGCTTTGTAGATGAGAAAGTCATTCTTCTGTTTGCGCAGTTTGTTGCGTAGGCCCAGTGCAACGCTGCGGCCAGACAGAGGAGGGCGCCCTGGACCGCCTGACACCAGGAAGACCAAACGAGTACTGAGAGGGGAGGAGGAGGAGGGGAGAAACTCTTGTAAAATAATTCCTCCATTATCCTCGTTATGTTTATGTACTTCATTAAAAGGTTTATACTGGACAAAGTAATTTTTCTCATACTTGCAAACTTTAAACAGCTCACCTGTGCTCATTAAACGCACTGATCTCTCGTACTATAATGTCGCTGTCGAGCACGCCAAGTAAAACCCCAACCTGCCGCAGCAGCATGTCGCGCTGACGGTGGGAGACCTGTGACACAGAGACCTCCAGCACCAACTCCACCAGGTCATGCTCCCATACGTCTGATAAAGAGAGAGAGATGAAGAGTGAGAACTGAGGTTAAAAACACAGCAGAGACATGGACGGGGGGGAGGGTAGAGAGGAAGAAACCGACATGAGAAAAACAGGCTGATTGCGGGCAGGATCCATCTGACACTCTGAAATCTGGGAAAGACGCCAGAGCGCCGAGCGATGGATTAGTTTCTGGCTATGTCTGTGTCTGTTCACCGTATGCTCACACTGACCCGCTCAACCTTCTGCTGTTGGTTGCTGAGTCCCTAGCTGTGTGGAAACCATTTGCAGCATGGACTCCAATACATGCTGAGAAGTATTATGTGATAAAATGCTGTAATTTAACTTGTGATATACAAATTTTTCCAATAAAAAGACATCAAAGAGTCAGAAAAGCAGGCTGCATCACCAACAGTTGTGTTTTACCAGCGTAAAAGTCTGTCTCTGGGTGTGTATGTGCTGTATGTTTTATACGTTTACCTGGTTTAACCTCCACTGTGCCTCTGTCAGTGCTGCTCTGTCCTTTACTGTCAGTTACAGTCAGCGTAAAACTGTATTTCCCCTCCACCAGGTTTCCCAAAAACAGCACAGCCTGGTGGTCACTGTTGTTCAGTACATCCTATTGAAAGAAAAAAACAACAAATAAATGTAAAAAATAAGTTGAATTTTTGGTTATTTTCTAATTTTGTGGATGTCCTGTATTGACTAAAAGATGGAAGTTCTTTTATTTGCACATTCTGTCCATAAACAAACACCAATCTCACCCCAGCGGCTGGGCTGTTATCATCTCTGGTCCACAGGTAGCTGACTCCACCTTTGTCATCAGTGGAGTGAGATCCGTCAAGAATGGCCATTTTGACAGGCAAAACGATGGGCGGACTCGACACAACATGAGCCACCGGCGGCTGGTCAAGTTCTGGTGAAAAACATTCAGAAAGACACTTAATTCAACGTGTCAACTAGGGCTGTGCTAAAAAATCTATACTGCAATACATCGCAATATTTATTTTCGTGATATACTGTATCGTATTGTAACTTTTATTTTTCATTTTGATGTTATGGCAGCTACATCAATGTGTTTGGAAATAGCAGCAGCAGCAGCACAAACACATTCAGATCTTTCCACCAAAAGGGAGCTGAGCTTGAATGTGAGTATAACTCCGACACTTGACAAGACTTCTGCCTTTCTGTTTTGAATGTTTTTATAGCATTTCCATTCCGTGTGCAAACACTGATTGTTGTCTGGCTGTCATGTTAACGAACTGTTACTGACACTGCCTCTCAGTTACACCACATCATAGGACGGCCGACACATTGGAAGAACATGTGAGACATCATTCAATTTCATTATTTGGAAAGTTTCAAAACTATAAAAATCCAATAAATCTCAGAAAGAACTTCAGTATTAAAAATCTAATAAACCTTCAGAACAAACTGTTATGTTACAAAGCCAATAATTATTCAGCACAAACTGTTCTTGTGAGAAACAAACAGTTGATTAAAGGAACAAAAAATTCAAAAAATATTATGTATCAACAAAGGAAAAAATAATTCTTTATTTTAAAAATGAATTAACTGTAGTATAAATATATAAAAATGCGTGTGCACATATACATCCCGTGTGTGTAGCTATGCATGTTTATGCACATCTGATTGTATGTGCAGGTATTTATACTTGTGTACCGTAGGATGAGTTTACAAGTGCATTTAAAATGCTTCAATGTGATGATATTACAGACACTTGAGAGACTCGCCTTGAGCTAAAAGAAATTCAAATTAACAAACACTTTCAGTGTGCATAAAATGTTGTCCTGAGCACACAGTGCAAACTCACCACTGCATGGTTCTAAACCAAAGCACTCTGTTTTAAAACGCACATCAAAATCTACTATTAATGCATCAGAAGTGGAAATGCTTCCATAAATTCATAAGTCACAGCATCATCCATAATCCTCACCTGTCTGACTCCTGCCAGCTAAGAGAAGGATTAGCCCCCCCCCACACACACACACACACACACACTGACCTTCTCTGACAATAACCGTAACCGTGTCGCTGCTCTGCAGCTTCCTCTCATCAGTTACAGTCAGGGTGAACTCGTACGGGCCAACCTCAAGCCCTGTCACCGTGGCAACAGCGCTGTCGGCGTTTTCAATCTTCACACCGTCAGGACCCCTGATGAGGAACAGATGGACAGAAACACGAGCGTGAACTTTAATGACTTTATTTGCAATGAAGCCTCTAACTGACCGTGTTTTACAGATGTGCGTCTCAGTCTCAGTCTGAGTCTCACGCACTTGGTTTGTTTCCAGTGGTAGGTGGCGATCTTCTGGTCATCGCTGCTCTTACTGCCGTCCAGAGTGGTTCGATCGACCGGCAGCGTCAGCTCTTTCTCCGGTCCTGCGTCAGCTACTGGAGGCTTGTTGTTTTCTGGGGGATGGAGAGTGAACCGGACAAACAATGAGGGAACCACAAACTCACCTGGATTTTATGATGAAAGATGCTGTGATGAATGTCAAAAGTGACTTGATGTCCTGAGCTTTAATGAAAAACACAATAAATATTTTTGATCCACAACCAGTGCACGCTAACAAAGCACATCATCATCATCACATCATCAAATGGAAGCAAAAATGAAGCATGAAAAGCCTTTCAATCTATGAAATTCTGAGCCTAAATGTTTGGTCAACTAGATCAATATTATTAATTGATTGAAATGCAGAGGATGTGCTCAAAAATAAATGTGACTCAGTTATTATCTTTGTTATGAGGGTATCACTTAGAATTTCCTCAAAATCTGTGATAAAATAATAGCTAGACCTACACTGAGAAGTTACGAGTAGACCTAAACTGCACCCTTGAGTTATCAAAAACTGGTTTGATTGTATGAGCCCAAGAGCCAAAAATGCAGTTCCTTGAATGGCCACTTGAGGCTGACTCCTAAAGAGAGTCAATCCCCATAGACCCCCACACTAAAATGCCCTCATCACAGCAGAAATTAACATGTCTACAGCCTGATACAAAAAAACACTTTTGGTCTCTAAAGCTCTTTTAAATGTCCATGACAGCTGCACAGGGTTGAATTTTAATATAACTCACTTATTTAAATCACATTAAGGCTTAAAGTTTTGCATAATTAAGAGGTGACAGCAGCTGCTAACTGTCTGCTATGCGTCACACAGTCATTTGAAGCCACGTTTATCCTCTCCAGCTTTGCCCTCTGGGCCAAATATGGTCACTTCCTATGACCTTAAAAAACAAGATGATGTCAGCCAAACTTAAGGCTTCAAAACAGTTCTCCACAACCAGACAACTTCACAGAGGCTCTGTCGATTATTATACTGTGAATCATCTGGTGTCTAATTTGTTAACTTTAGAT
The DNA here is from genome assembly GCA_029874485.1 of Naso brachycentron. NCBI lineage: Eukaryota > Metazoa > Chordata > Actinopteri > Acanthuriformes > Acanthuridae > Naso > Naso brachycentron. The sequence continues at coordinate 5,136,024 of JAQFJA010000008.1, forward strand.
CATTTTAGGCCTTAAATTATGCTACCAAAAAAAACAACAACAACCCTGTACTTAGATCAGCAATTCCCCGATAGTTTTTAGTGTATACTGCCCGCTTGAGTACGTAAAGGTCAGAGTAATATTATCTCAAAATGGTTAAGACCGACTGACAGAGCACTGCAGCTTCTTGCAGATATTATGACTCAAACGGTTGATACAGTCAGACAGCAGGTGAGTGTGAGTTCGCACAGCAGGTCCTGTTTAAACACTGAAAGATCGTCTTGTCAGTGTGTGTTTACAGTCTACAGTCCACACTGGGTGCTTATCAAACCGAGTGTACACATGTACCCACGCATACATCCCATTCACCCAGTCAAAGTGCTATCAAGATGCTGATAGGAAATTCTATTTGCTTTACATGGTTTGAATCAGTATTGACATCAGCTTCACACATTATAGAGGCCAAGTATAAATCCATATGTACTGCTACTGTGAGAGCAAGTGAGGTCAAACAAGGGGCGGTGTTTAAGTGAAGCACACAAGTGTACTAAACTGAATAAATAGACAAAAAAACAGGAGTTAAAGCCAAGCCAAAAAAGTAAGAAAGAGAGGGAGATGACAAATGTTCAAAGCTTTTTTCAAAACTTTAATGGAAGCCTTGAACATAATAAAATTTCGGCAGAGCTCTAGTTGTAAGGAAGTAAGACACAAACACTGTAATCAAGGCCCTCAGGAGCAGATTAACCAAATATTTCTGATGTTTCATGGAAACACACTTTTTGTTGTCCAGATGTTTACCTGGCTGCACAATGACGGTGACCTGAGCTGTGTCCTGCTGTCCAGCTGAGTCCGTCACAGTCAGCTGGAAGGTGTAGTCTCCCTCCTGCATCGCCGACAGCTGCAGGATCGGTGTCCGCACACCCTACAATTAAAAAAATCCCCAAAAAGCTTTAGGTTTGATTCTCTTGTAAGGGAAAACTAAATTCGAACATAAATGGTGAATGGTGTCTCACCTGCATCTCCACCACCTTGTCTTTGCTCTCAGGGCTGAGCGACCACTCATAGGACAGGGAATCGTGGTCGTCGGTGCTTTGGTTGCCGTACAGAGAGATGGAGTTCCGTGGCAACTGGATGACCTGAATTATGTTACAAGGAAAAACTGGCTGCTGCTTACCTACATCAGTTTCATACAATTACAGAGAATAGTGGTGTGAGCAATAATGGCAGAAATGGGGAAACTTCAGACCTGGTTAGGACCTGCGTTTGCCACAGGCCGGTAATCCTTGGCTTTGTTGACAGAGAGGGTGGCCTGTGTTGAGTTTGTGGCTCCATCTGAGTCTGTCACTGTCAAACTGAGAGAAAGGTTATTCATTAGCTTAAATACATAAACTGAAACAAAATGGCAAATAGTTCTTGGTATGAGGGCTGATTGATTACTTTCAAGTAAATATTGATGGATATTAGGACTGACAAATATGGGATTTTTGGGGTTGACGGGGATAACAATATAAGGGGGCATATCTGATAAATCCGTCGATAAATATATAATATTACCTGAATGTGGTTATCAAATACTTTTGACAAAGACATGTAAGGGAGGCAGAATATCTTACATTTTAACAAACTTTATTTCAAACATCTTCGCAGTTAACAGTAAACGTTTTTTCCTATTAGTTAATGAATAATGACCGCCCTCTGCTGGTAGAACTATGTAGTTACACTATGTTAGGTCAATGAATCCGAGTATTTTTTCTGGCCTTAAAAAACTGTTTTAATACCAGCGCATATTGGAGAATAGATATGGTGATAACAATACATCTAAAACAGGCCAATATTGGACAAATAATATCAGCAAACCGACGTATCGGTCGAGCTCTAATGGATATGGATGAGAAACAACCAATGACATACATGATCATGTGTCACAGCCTTAAACATGATGTCTAAAAATCCATCTGAACCTTCGGGTCAAAGTTAAAACAATGTCTGTCGTCTCTATTGGTTGAGTGAGGTCCACCTGTACCTGAATGTGTAGTTCCCAGGCACCAGGCTGGTGAGGGTGAGGACGGGGGTGTCCGCAGAGACCTTCTCCTCCCTCAGGGGACCTTTAACCTCTTCCCAGTGCCACGCCACCACCTTGTCATCGTCAGTGCTCTCTGTAGGGAGGAGGACAGCAGAGGAACAAAGAGGAGGAGGGAGAGGAAGCAGGAGAATAATGAGGTACAAGGCTGCTTTCTGTAGCTGCTGTTAAATATGTTTGTAATGTGAGACACTCACGGCTGCCGTCGATGACTGTGGAGCTGGTTGGCAAGGAGATCTCCTGGAACTTTGGGGAAACTACGGCAACAGGGGGCTTGTTTACCCGCGGCTCTGTCAGGTGGAAAACAAGAAATTATCTCGCTTGCTGAGCTGTACATTGGCTGTTAGTGACAGAAGCAGAGTGAAGAGACAGTCGCTGCTTTGGCTAAAGTCACAAATACAACTGCGTGTGGGAGGATAGCAGCCTCATCTTTCAGCATGAAGTTCCAAGTTTAAATCAACAACAAGCAAAACTGTGGACTAATAATTTCATATTATTTACACACAGCTGTGGACTGCAAGTTCCATAACAGAAAACACCATGAAGATAATACAAAGAACTTCATTAATTAAAATGGTTCTACAATAATGTAAAAGCCCACTAAGTTTATTTTTAATAGCTTTAAAATATTTTTTAAAATATTTTTTACTTTTTAATTATATGCAAAACATGACGAATTAGTATCAGAAGCTCATTGCACACTAGCAGTAAAAACAAATATATTCCATACAGAGCCCCTCTTTGTATTTGCTTTCCTGTGTTTGCCATTTGTCATCATTTTGGCCACATCATCTAGTCAGATTAAGACAATGTTATTTATACGGCTTAGAACCACAAAAAATAAATGAATAAAAATAAATTAATAAAATTTAAAAAAATTGCCTGTACAACCTATTCGGCAAACAAAAACTTCTCACCTTAGACACTCAATTGAGAGAGGGGAAAGCTTCCAAAAACCCTCAAACAGGCAAAAATTTAAAAAAATGACAAAGATGAACTCCAGTGTCCAAGATGGACAGACATGATACTGAGGTCCCTTGTATTCAGAAAAGACCAAAACAGCAAAATGACACTACAGACAAACAGGATGAAGAAATTACAGATGATAAATATTCATGAAAAATATTAATCCTCGAGGACATCCAGCGACTTCCAGGTGCCAACAAAACGACCTGAGCCACACGACTTCCTCTCCAGCATATTTTTGCACCGAATGTACAAACGTCTGCCGACTTTTTTAAAAAAAAACTTAATTTACAGTAGCTGCTGTATCAACTGATGCTGCGCCAGTTGAAAATATTACAAAATTACGTGGCACAAACCGAATGAGGAAGAGAAAACAGAGATATGTCCTCAACAACCCTAATTAGAAGATTTTTAATGTCATACGAAAAGATACGACTTTTAAAAAATGCCTGTAACAACCTAACTTTGCTTAGAAAGTGGGTACAGACCCAGACACACTCACCCCTGCAAACAGCTTTTACGGACACCACAACATAAATAAACAAAGGAGATGATTACGGGCTGCTGATCGTTAGACCTCACCTGGTTTGACTGTGACGTTGACGTAACCTTCTCCATGAGCCCCCTCCCCGTCCACCGTCACCTCGAACTCATACAGCCCCACAGTCAGCTGAGAGAGAGAGGAGAGGGTGAGGAGATAAATCAAGCAGAAAGAGGAAGAGATATTATTGAGAAGACTGGTGATATTTTTAAGCACTACCGAAACCTTCTGTCGAAGCACTGAATAGAGCCCCAGCTGCATGTTGTATTTTTAGCAGAACATGAATATGAAGCCTGTGGTTTGTACCTTGCTGAGTTTCAGAGTCGTGCTGTGCTTCCCTTCCATCTCCCCACTGTAATCTTTGGGATGAGTTATCAGACGCCAGTCAAATGCATAGTTTGTCCCTGTAAAGACGAAAGAAGATTAAACACAACAAACCTGCATATGCACTAAATAAATATCTTTCTGATAAGCATGGTTTTTCAGAGGAGAAATTTTACGTTTGAGCATTTCAAGGAGGGATCGAGGGATTTTTTCCTCTTTGTAACTGTTTAATCTTTTTCCAGTCTGGTTGTTATGCTTCATCCCTGAACACCAAAAACTCACAGCATGCAAAATGATGGTCGGCTTTCATTTAGGCTACATAAAAAAGCTCTTATAGCTCATGAACATGTCAGAAAGATGCTTAGAAGCTATCTGGAAACTTGCTCCACGTAGCTTCAAGGCAATAAGCTGCAATATTCTATCTCATATTTCTGTGGTTTTACCTGCTGGGGGTGTTGGGACCACGAAGGCGTTGAGTTCGACCTCGTTGCGGGGCAGCGTGACCTCCACACTCTCTCCTGCTGACACCACCAGCTCCCTCACTGTCAGAGAAAACAACACAGCATTAGAGGAGGACGAGCAGAGCAAATGAAACACAGGAAGTGGTCAGAGCTGAAAAGTCAATAGAGGGCAAGTTAAAAAGGGCTGAAGATTCAAAGCTTCTATTTAACTTTTCAAATGCAGCTTTAAGTGCCTGTCGTCATACAGTATATTTCATGATGTCATCAAACCGCATCCAAAAGCAAAATCCTCAATTTGAATTTTGAAAAACCCATCAGATTAAAAGAGTTGGTCCTTTAAGGATTCAACTTGACAGTTTGGTCAACAAATACTTTTTCTATGAGTCCTTAATGAGGGTGGTTTTGAAGATTTGAATGAGAAGAAAACTGAAGAGAAATGATGTTCAGTTGGATTAACAGCAAGATGTGACACTTTATGTTGGTTATTTTTTGGCTAAACATCAATAACTTTTTGTTCCAATTGGAAAAAATGTCATAATACCCACTGACACCTGTCTCACCTGTCCTTGTTCTGTCCTGATCGGACGAACTACACTGCGCTTTAGCAACAGGTGATGTCAGTACGAGCTGATTAGCTGTTTGCCTTACGCTCTGACTTGCCTCTGCCGACAACAGAGTGTCAGCAAAGGACACTATCAGTCGGGTCGAGCTCTATCTGATACGGACCAGTTCACTCCACCGCAACTTTTCCTGCAACCGCTTCATCTCAGTTCAAACTGGACTTAAAAGAATGAGAGACAACAAATTAAATAAAACAAGCTCCAAAAATAACCCTGAAATTCAGCTCCATTTATACAACCATCTCTGCCATTCCACAGCCCAATTAGTAACACAGGCTTTCCATTCAAACAGGTTTAAGTTTAGAAAACGAAAGTGAGATGCAGTAAAAGAAAAATGATTATTTACGACTTGAAAAATCTCCCTTTATAACCACAGCAGATTTTAAGCATGTGTTCTCACAAGCTGACTGGTTCCCCACATGATCATTATCTGATAATGGTGTAAAATTGGTTTCCCTTTAAGGCAAATTGATTTTTGTAGCATGGCAAAGACACTGTGTGATGTCCTCTGTCAGAATCACGAGTTCTTGTTGTGTTTGAAGGTCTAAGCTCCTCATAAAATGCAACTGACCTTCATACACCTTCTGTGTTTTCATTTTCACCAGCTCAGCCTGTTATCATTTGCTCTAGTAGGTTTACTGCGGGCTCACAGAGCTAAAAAGATTTGATCTGTAATCAGAGGCTTTGTTTTGCATAGTGCGCTGTTGCCATTTTTATCTTACACCAGCCTAAAGAAAGTTTTGCTCTCGAGGGAGGACGAACTCATCGTACAAGTTCTTCCTGTTTGAACAGGCTTAGCATGTCTCAGCACATTCCTGCTGCTCACACTCAGATGACTTCACACCCACAGCACATGTCGCTTTCATCTAGAAAATAACATCCAACCAGTCTGACATAAAATCTGTTGGCACAGTTTGTCTTCATTTTGTCAACTAGTCAGCTAATGCAGAAACAAAAAATTAACTGCGAAGGATCAAACAGGAAGAATGCAAGTTTCAAGTGTGTACGAAAGAAGAAAGTTGCATTCTAAATTAACTTCAGTATAGGGGAAAAAAAAGGGCTTGAGCATCATGTAAAAATCTTCCTCCAAGACCACAAAACCACAGTGCTGCTACATTATATATTAGCTCATAATTAATACATGAAGGCATGAGCTGGAAATAGGTGAGCGCTGTCTGGTCATGTGACACCAGCAGCTGCAGATCTGGGCTTCCTTACCAGCCTGTGGTGGAGCCGTGGCAGCGGCAGTTGCCGTGGTTGTGGGGGCGCTGACATCACTGCTGTTGGAAGACGCAGCAGTATCGACATTTTCGACCGCTGTTGAGTTCTGCTGTGACGGAGCCGCGTCTGCGCTCACGTTGGCTGACTGGCTTAAGTTCTTCTGGGCTGGCTGAAGCAGCGCGATGGTGCTGGGGACTGTGGGAGTCGGATGAGCTGGTTCCAGTTTGGGACTTTCCTGTAGAAACAGTTAAACATTGTAGGTTTGAGTGATGAAGCAAACTCTGGATAATAAAGAGCAGATTTGAGGAGAATTAGGGGAGCTTCAAAGGAGCCACATTCATTCTATGGTCAGATTTTTCTAAACTTTATGTGTTCACTCCACAAACACTACCACATTTCACTCCTATCTGACAATGGGAAGGATTTAAGAGAGAACGACAAATAAAGGGGAGGAATACTGGCTGACTTATTTTAGTGCAGGTTAATGGGCTGCCCAGATATCAAATTTTATCTGTATGATTTTTGTTGTTTAAAGAATTCACAATCATGGTATCTGTAGAAAATCTGAAAAAATAAAAAATAGGGAGACGATCAGTCAGAATCATTTTTTATTCCTTCATTTTTCTGTCATGTTTTGTCACTTTTTTGAATTACACTCAAAACATGTAGCGAGAGAGGGTTTCACTCCATTTCACACCTTGTATTAAAATTTGATCTACATCGGGATAAGTTATCCAGATAGTGAAAAATGCACGTTAATGCAAGGTGTAAACAAATCATGATCAGAATGTGATCGGATCTGCAAGACCACATCTGAAGGTAGTCTGGCTCGCATTCCATTTGGCTCTCATGTAGGTGTAAACGCAATCCGTACCACACGTAGACATTCGCACTCGCAATGTCATTATCCTGCTTTCACCTGTGACTGCTACATCTGCACTGTACAGCCTGAAAACTGCTGAGTATTGCCAAGCCCACCACTCATTACTCTGCTCTCTCATCCACAGTTACTCTTTAACTGTCATGGCATCTACAGTAACTGCAAATAAAATTGTTACTAACAGTGTCAGTCGTCTTTTCTGTTTGTTTTTGACAAAAAAACATTGCAAATGACCATTACCTCCACAGAGAAAGAAAAAACAGGCCGCACAGGAGTAATATACCCGGCAACTGCACACCTGCCATGTTGACAGCCTACAGCTGATTGGCTGCAAGGGCTAATCAGTCACAAGCAGCTTTTGCTGGAGATCCGATCTCAATGTGGATAACGAGAACACATTAAAAATACCAGGTATTACTAATAACTAATTTTAATACCAGGGGGAAACGGGGTGTTTTTGACCATAACTGTACAAAATCAGTAAAAAATCTGTGATGGTAACTTTTTCCGTTTTATTGCAGGTGGGAAACAGAGTTATGAAGCATTCCCATCAGCTAATATGACAAAGTGAGGACAGAAAGAACAGGAATGAGAGGCTCTTTCTTATTTACACAATATTATCATGTGTGTACTAATTAGGAGTGTCGGGGCACCCTGGTGGCTCAGTTGAACAGTCATACTTTGAATGAAATTAATTTGAAAAAAAAAAAGAGAGATAAAACACAAAACTAACAAAGTTAAAGATGAATTTTACTGGTTGCCTTTTAATTTTTTAAAAAAGATTTTAAAGACAACACAATAACATTGCTACCATGAATTCTTTAGTTCACAATAATAGTACAGTGGAATCTGATATAGTGACCACCACAGTATTAATAACACAGTATACACAGGTATATAGCAACATCCCTGGCAGGTGCATAAGGCAAACTAATTTCAAGTATCTGCTCCAACAATCAATGTACACATTTAAAAGTTAATAATATTCTGTGGTACCGTGCTGGTGGGTTGTCCTTTGTGAGGTTTGTTGCTTCCTGCATGCTGTGTGGGATTAGCTCTTCGACGTCTTGTTAAGACGGGACCCTTAAAGAAACGGAGAACAAAGAATTTTAGAAAAATGTATAATAAGCTACTATTTACATTCCAATTAAATCAACATGCTCATGTTCTGCTTAGAATTTTTACATAAATACATTTCCAAATGCGTCACTGGTCTATCAGAAGAAAATGACTAAATAAATCCAATGTTTTGTCACTAAATTAAGTCATTTCAGCTCTTTGTACCTTTGAGAGAAGCTGAAGGAGACCGAGGGACTCCTGGTGCGGCTGTGGCAGGGACATGATGGGGCAGCCTCTATCCCGCATGCAGTGGAGGAGCACACATCGCCCACCAAGGCTCCACACGGCGTTGCAGCTCGGCTCCAGGCAGCACGACTCCCAACATGTCGCCCCGCCTCTCCCAACCGCCAGAGGGTGCCAACCTAGGGTGATGATGCTGCTCCAGTGGATCCCCAGCACCCCTCCGGTCACCCGGCAGAGGTTTGCTGACACATCTGGAAAAGCAAGGAAGGAAGAAGAAACAATGATGTATTTTACCGATGTTCAAAGCCAGCTGAGAGATCAAAGCCTTTACAACGTAGGAAAAAGAAGAGGATGGAGATGGGTCATGAATTTGGAGTAAAAGAGGAAATAACAGTTGAAGGTTAAGAACTGATTTCCCTGAAGAGAAATTCTAGAAAGAGTTTGGTCAAAAGGATCTGCCAAAGGCAACATCATGGATCCACCACCAGGCCGTGATTCTCAGGCTGTTCAAAATCTGACGTGTTTACATCAATCAGGCCATTGCTAGGAACTGTTGGAAGCGTCAAAGGCAAAGGGGCAAAGTCAAACTCACATGAGTTTCAGCCCCCGCAGCGAGTGAGACTTTTCACAGATTAGACTTTGACTAAACATTTGTCAGACAAGCCGACATGTAGCTGCAGTTTGAGCAGTCAGCCAAGTCAGCAGCAGAGAAAGGAAGTGAGGCTTTTCCCTGACAAAACAAGACACTGATTAAAACCCAAAGCACAGAATGCTGCACACGTAAAACCCCATCCTCTGAGCCAGACCATATCAGACTAATATCAGCAGTGCAGTGAGCTGGTGCAGTCTACAGGGTTGTAAAACTGTCTTAACCGAGCCTGTGCAGGATTATAAAAGCAAAATTCAATCCATTAAGTTCCCCACATGTGAGCTTAAGTGTGTAGTCGGATACAAAAATACAAAACAGCACAGACTATGAAACGCCACAGACTGTAAAAGTAACACGGGGAGAAATGGGAGGTTATATTTCGCAAACACTGAGATGAATGTCCACACAAAGCTGAATTAGCTGTGAGTAATTGTCACAGACAAAAGAGCACAGCTGAGTCACTTTGTAAATGATCAGCAGTCATAATGAGAAAGCTTGTTTCATATTTTGTCCTGCGGATCGAATCCATAGTTTGTACACACACACATACACAAGAAGTTAACAATCATATACTGAGCCTCTCCAATGACTTATTTAAATGTCTGAATCCTTTAAGGACCATACCAGTCTATTTTTGACCTCTCACCAATAGCAGAGATCGCCCCTGTCTTCTACAAATGTTGTTAAATTGGACCATGTGTATACTTTAGTAGATCTCAGACTGCATTTTTCACCCCATTCACTGCCATTCATGTTGAAACAGGGTAAAGAAACACTGCGAGACATGTGAAAGTTGCTAGGTATAGGAAATTCACCCTTCTAAAGAGAAC
>JAQFJA010000008.1:5230723-5247656 GCA_029874485.1 Naso brachycentron
TTGAATCCAAAAGGTTTTAAGCACTAATTTTGTGGTAAATGGTGAGATCATAACAGTCCTTCCCCCAGTCATAGAAATCCTATATCTTTAGTACTACTAACTGCAGAAACTCAATCAAGGAAACAAAGTTAGAGCCTTTTGCTGCATTTGTTAAAAAGTATGTGGGGAAATAGTGATTTCTTTGCAAAGTTACCATGAAAGATGGAGGCTGATTGTGAATTAAAGTAGCCAAATGGCTGTTACATTAACAGCAGTGCCGCCTTGCCATACAAACAATGAGGACTTATTCTTGCTTTAGCTAACTTAGCGACATCAGCTCACTGAACGTTAGCTAAGTTACAAGGACAGTAAAATCATTACAAACAGAAACAACGGATCTCTGCAAGTGATCTTCAACATAACACTCAGCTTATTATAAGATTCTAACTGTGGCTAACAAAATAAAATGACCAACTTACATTAATTTAATCAATGCGACCAGGCCAAGACCACCACCGCTGCAGCTGGCTAAACCTATCCAAGCGAGCTAGCTAACCGGCTAACGCTAGCAATATCAGCATTTCGCTACTTCTTTGATTGAAAAAAATACTTTTGACCTTTCCACTGCTCTCTTAAAATTTATGACAGTCTGATACTTTCACCTTAAATGTCCAAACTAGAGACCGACGTGTGAAAGCGTTTCCTCACCTGTTGTTGGGGAAGGACCAGGCTCATCTTTGTCCGCCGACTTGTCTTTCTTAAAATAAAGCGGCGGTGGCAACGCTTCGTCGAATGTCGGCAGCCGCAGCAGACGTCGCAAAGTAAATGTCTGGGCGCCGAATGCTATTTCAGACTCTGAGAGCACATTTAGAAAGCGTTTAGCCGGGAGTTTCTCGTCCTCCCGCCCGTTCATACACACCGAGTAGAAATTTTGATCTTTCGCGCGCCGTGACAGCTGGCCCGCAGTTTTTCTTCACCGAGATGTCAATCGTTCAGTTCTCGCTTTCCCATTGGTCTACTGGGGAGCTTTGTATCCGCCTACTGTGACGACACAGCTTTGAAAAAAAAAGGGCGAGATCTGACTTTAAATACCGGGAAAAATGAGGGCGGGGCTAAGAATTTTGCAAAAAGAAAGGATGATTTGAGGCTTCGATGACAGACAGACTGACAGGCATTATTGATTTGCCCAAACTACTTAAAAAAAACCCACAAAACTTTATTGAAACAATGTACAAACAACCAGTCATACCAGTTCAAGTGCAAAAAAATACAAAAAATATTTAAAAAATAACAAAGACAGTGGCAGAGATATAAATTAAATGAAAATAAATAAATAAATAAATGGGTGACAGACTTCTTGAAACTTTGAAGAGTGGTGACAGACGATATTTTTCAGGTGAAAAGTTCTGAATGAATATTGGTAATTGAAAAACTTTTCTTATTTGTGACAAGTTTTAGAAACTCAAAGTAAAAGTCTGTTTCAACCAAAAATAACCTAACTTGCCCAAACTAATAATGCAAGTTTTGTTTATTTTTGCGTCATCCCAGACCTGCACTTGAAATGTTGATATGCAAAAAAGCGAAAGGCGAAGAGTTGTTTTTTTTGCCATGCACTATTAATGAATTTAGAACAGATTTGTTGGTAAAAACCGTTGAAAAAATCCACATCTCCACAAAGATTATCATTATTATATACTTAAAATAAGACCAGGAAAATCACATGGGTTTTTTTCTATTTCAGGGTGATCTATCAAGTGCTTAAGCTTTATTTTATTATTGCAGCTGTATGGCTTATTTTTGTTATTTTATATACTGCTAGGTAGGTAAATCTAAAATAATGCATCATAATTTATTTGAAAGCAGCACAAAATAGAATAATAGCCTACAAGTAGGCCTACTTCAGACACTCACAATTAAACAATCGCTCAACTAATTAATGGTACCAAATGAATTAAATACACAATAATTTACAGTAACAGGTGCAGTAACTTGTGTGTACTTACATTAACACTTTACAGTATGTCCTCATGTTGTATTCTGGTGTTACTATGCTGCGAGCATCGCTCCCCGTGCGCCTCCATTCATTGGGATCATTAAATTTTGATCTACCAGTGCGGTACAGCAAATTACGCATGCGCACAGCGGGCTCTGAGGCTTCTAACTGGCGCATGCGCACTTACAAATCCCCAGAACCAGCAGCAGCTTCGGTAGTTCAGGTCAGTCAGTCCAGTCAGCAGTCATCCACGCAACTACCTATATTCCCTTTTCTTAAATTAGCCTCTTTAAGCTTCGCGATACCGCCCCCAATTTCAGCGTCGGTACGGAGCCGCCAGGCCGGGACAGAGACGGAGAGAGAGGCCTCGGCCATGGAAGCGCTCGGACCCGGTAAGAAATTTTAGAAAAATAGAAAAGGAGCGAAGAGCGCTGAGCGAGCCGTGTGTGGGGCGCGTGTGCGCAAATGCGTCGCTTCACTGGGGGCCGCGGCTGCAGCGAGGCCTCGACGCGCTGACGGGAAAACAAACCGAGGCCCAGCCCGTGTGTTTGTGTGTGTACGTGTGTGCGACTTTATTTACACCGAGCTGACGCCACGTTTACTGTCAGTACGAGGGGGGTTCGTGTTTTTATCGGTTATACGGTAATGTCTGCGCGGTTTTATTTATCTGAAGCACGCTCAGCCTGAGCTGGCATTGTGTGAGTGGGGATTTAACTAGGACCTTCCTTCTTCCTTCCTTCCGCGTCGTAGTGTGTTTACGTTGATGTCTGTTCACCATGTATTTCTTTCGGGACGCGTAACTACGACCAAATTTCTTTTTCGAAACCACACAATCCTGTCGAAATTGGACCAAATATCCCACCTGTGTCAAATCTCTGAATCTAAATTCGTACCATCGCCATCAGGAACAGTGCGTCTCTTCGGGCTGCCCTCGTCCAAGATGACAGCGATGGGTGGAAAACAAAATAACTGCCAATAAAACACATGTTACTGGCGTTAAACGAGGATGCGTGCGTGTTTTGTAACTCTCAATGTACTGTTTTCATGCGTGTGAGAGAGCACAGCAGGGATGGATGGCGCTTTTATCGATTAGATCTGCGGGCCAGCTCCATATTATTCATCCCCTATATGATAACAAAGGCACTTATTTTGCAGCGATGCGGCGATCTAATGATAAGCATGTGGAGAAAAAACCCGCCACACACCTTTACACCCAGCAAAACAACGCATTTGTATTACAAAATTATGCAAAATGTGTGTTTACCTCTTTTTTTTTTTCTTGCACAGCCAACCACAGCTCTTCATTTTGTTTGTAAAATTCGCCTATATATTTATGAGTAATTGAATGTGGCTTGCATGGAAAATCACATTTCTAAAGAAAAGCACTTATTTATTTTTGTTTAGCCTGTCCATGTCCACACACACAGCACACATCTTTAAGAAGAACGGTGCTGACATTAAGAAAACCTTGATATATTATTTAAGGGGAACATTTGCTCAGCAACAGTGTTGAAATAAATGTTAAACAGATGCATGATAATGTGTGAGGGTCCAGGGGAATGTTTGGAGACGACAATATTGTACAACCATCCACAGGTGTGTGAGCCAGGCTGCCTCATCGTCACACATAATCAGTGCAAGTCATCAGGTTTTATCTGTAATGACAGCAGCTGTTATATTGCAAAATCCACCTGATACTTCCAAGATCGAAGCCAGCAAGCTAAATTTTTTAGAGGATCAGAATTTAATGAGCTTTGTCTTTGCAAACTGGATTGTAAACACTGAGTTGCCATCGCAGAAATAATTTAACTTACATCTAATTATGTTAATAGGTGTACAGAAATGTCGATTCTTTCATGGGAGATTTTGTGAAAATTAATGTTCAAAACAAGCGTAACTTCACCTGAATAGTTGCATGAAGTGATGCACTTTGACAAGCAGGATCACACAGTTTCAATTCAGCAATCAGCCAAGAAACGTCTGCAAAGAATGATGCTGTATTGCTTTTAAAAGTTATTATAAAAGCTATAAATAATAATGAACCCTGCAGGGAATTCCCCACTTGAGGACAAAGTGTTCACGTTGCAAACTGAATTTAAAAATTGCACTTGCCAGCCTCCTCTGGTTCAATTTTAGGGGATTTCTTCAGAAATTCGAACTTTTTTGGCTTTACTTTAGTGTGGTTGGAAGTTTTTAAGCAGGGACAGCAAGGTTTGTGTTTAAAAATGTAATAAAAGCTCAGGATGTCATCACAAAGCAGCTGGTTTTTTAAATAGATATATTTTTTGTTATTGTTATTAGATGTTTTTAGTTGAAACTGTGGAAATGGCGGTCAGATACAAGCTGAAATAATTGGCACAAATGCATGTTTGTCGCAGGAAAGACAAAGAAAATATTTCAATTTGAGCAAGAAATTAATCAAAATCCTGAAATATGTGACTCCACTTCATGAATATAGAGACAGAAGCAGGAAGGAAATTGAATCAAAGAGTGCAGTTCCCTGTAAAGTTTGGCAGTGTTTGATGATAATATCTGTTTGAGCTGTTGTAGACTTAGCAAACAGCTGTAATGCCTTTTGAGAAATGCACCTATTGGCTGTGAGCAGTGACTCTACAGGTGACATTTAGGTGGATAACAAATAAAAATAAATTGCTCAGTGTTATACGTGAGCTGAAACAGTAACAACCGAAGCAACAGCTGAGAATGGAAGTCCTGCACACTGAGGGGTCTCTCTCAGTACTTCTGCTTTTCCACAGTTTAGTGTCGTAGCTTAATCCAGGTGATTTGCAGGTGTGGGCGTCAGCGCGCTCCTCGCTCAGTGGCCTGTTGATGAGTCTGACTCATCGCAGGGCCAAGCCATCATCCTCATGCTTAGCTTAAGCCCAGCTGTCTCTCTGCTCGATCACATTGTGGTTACCAGGGACACGCATTGCATTAGAAGGCTCTACAGTTCACGAGTAGCAAACCTCTCTCTGCAAACTGTGAGTGCGCTGCACGCAATGGAGTGGTTTTCAACATTAGATCAGTGAGGACGAGCAGATGGAAGTCTTTGCATCGTGTTGTGTGGTTCCTAAGATGCTCGCGGTTGATTTGAATCCAAGATGTAGGATGCGTTCAGACTTCACAAGGACCTGAAAGACTTGTTGGCCTCCACTGTATCTGTCATCTTTTGCAACAGGAAAAGCTAATTTCACTTCCTGTAACTCAACAGATGCAACTGTTTTTCACTTGGAGTGGAATCTTGAAATTATGGAGGAAGCTTGCTTGATGTGTTGTTTCAGTGGAAACTTAAATACCACCTTGAGACAAGTCTTAAGAGTCTCAATGTGATATTAGGCTCCATTTGAAATGTTTAATTGATGAGTTTCTCTGTCCACTGAAAGGAGAATTCATAATTTTATGTCGCTGTCTAAGACTAACAGACTTAAGCAATACAAAGCAAGGTTGCTAAGATAACACACTATGCTAAAAAAAAACAAAAAAACATTTTTATCAAGACTAGACTAGTGAATATCAAAATATGCTTGTGGCATATGTGCACATTAAAAATAAGGGCATATTTAGACAAGAATTCACTTAAAACAAAGTGTCTTGTAAAGTTCTGCTGGTTCACGCAGGATGGTCATGTGATCTTTCTCCGAAATTTTGTATTAGAAGCTGTTGGTGAGTTTGTTCCTGTTTTGTTTGGCCATTTTTTTCCCTATGATCGCGCCTGCTCATGTTGGAAGACTAAAATATCCTCATTTACATGCATGTAGGCCGAATTGTTTTTTTTCTCTCATCATAGAGGCGATACATGACCCGACATTTACCTCAAGCTACTTCCATATCTCCATACAACAAACCCATTATTGTTGTTGGGTTTTTTTTTTATCAACTTTCGTTTTAATTTGCTTGAAGATGAAAAGGTTAATTGATGAGTTGATGAATAGAAAAATATTTTTAAAGTAAAAATAGTGAAAAGCATCAAGTACTGTGGTTTCTGCTTCTTATGTAATAGGATTTTTTATCATGTCAGTGAAAACTGTTAAATTTTTAGATTTGAGCTAGGCGTGAGCCAATATTAGATACTATAGAATATCATGATATTTGCTGTCATTTGCAATACCTTACACAGTATTGAATATCGAACAGCTGTTACAGCAGCTTTGGGCTTTTTTTGGGCTGGAGAGGTTATCACAGGTTAATTGGCATGATGTAGGCGTGACGTAGGCATGCATGCAGTGCTTTAATATAAAGCCTTGGGGGGCGTAGTTTCAAAGAAGAATGCCAGCTCACCAATTAGGCAATATTTCAGGTTTATAGCAGGAGAAAATGGTGAGCCAAAGGGACTGAATGAGGCTATATGTTGTCCTTGCAGCAAGCAAATAATGCCGATAATATCATCTATCACGATGTTTGGGCAGGACAATATCATGAAATTAAATTTTGGTTGTCGCCCAAGCCTAGTTTGAACTGTTGGTCGAACGTAACAAGACAATTGAAGGTGTCACCTTATGGCCTATGTTCAGCAATGAATGTCTTTTTTGTGGCTGTTGATGACATTTAATTAAATAACCTTTAGGTCGCAGCATTTGGTATTATTTCCGCTGATTGTCATCTCAGCTGTATTTGTTTTGTATCCATCCCTTCATCATCTTGCTGCCAGTTTGGTTGTTGCCGAACAAAGAAACAGATCCAGTCAATTAGATGCTACAAGTTAGAATCTCATTTAAAGCTAAAAAGACTCTTCATCTACTAGCTGACTGACAAGACATAAATCAGACTGTTTTGCTTATTATATTAATAATTTAAGCCAAACATGTCCAGCTTCTCAGCTGTGAAAATTTGTTGCATTTCTTTGTCTCATTATATGACAGAACACAGAAAATATTTGGATTGTTGGTCAAACAAAAAAGTAATCAGAAGACATCAACATGGGCGTAAGGACTGTTTTCTGACATTTTTATTGACTCAACAATCACTAATAAAGAAAATAATGACAGATTAATGGAAAATAATTGTTCCCTGCAGCCATGAAACCTTGGCATTGGCATTGTGGTAAGTAGACGGGCTGTGGAGGGAAGGATGGGTTCAGGCATTTCAGTTGAGAGACACACATATCTAAGAGTAGTAGTGTGGCAGCTGTGGAGGCTATATATAGGTGCAGCTCTGTTTTTGGTGAAAGTGGTAGAGGAAGACCTGGAACCCACTGTGCCTCTCACACATACAGTAAAATTTAATGCTGTAGTACCTGTTTGTGCACCCAGGTAGCAATAAAAAAAAAAATTGAACCCATGAGTCATACAGTTTAATACGGAGGGTGTCCGCAAGTCTTGAAGGATAATAAAAAGCCTTAAATGCAATCAATCAGAGTCTCATTTTTTGAGCAACAATGTCAAACTTTCCCTCCAGTTTGAAGGGTTGCAGCTTTTGTCACATTATTTTGTCCCTGTAAGCCGACGTTTTTGGTTTCAAAGCTGTTGGGCAGAAAAAAATCAATATTTTCTAACAGGTATCAGTCAGGGAAAAAAATAATTTTCACATTGATCAATAAGAAAACAAACATCAGTTGCAGTCTGGGTTTGATCATGCCCTGGGTTTTTAATTTAATTTGCTGAACCCTGCAGAAACCTTGAACACAGAGGTTATTCAATCCATGTTAGCTTTGTTGAAAGATGTCTTGCCTTTGTTCTGAAGTGGAATTTTTGTGGTCATAGATTTACAGTTGCGATTTTCTGTATTGGACTGTTTTTATCCCAATTTTTTTTTCACCTCATCTAAGAGTAACAGAGGGCAAAATGTCTCGTAGGCATATTCTCCTGCTCGTAAAGCTTTCAGAACACACCGTCAACACAATGCACCAAAATGGAGGCAGAAATGCATGCACTTGAAATACTATTGAAGTGTAATGCACTTGAAATGCTTCACTGTGCTTGTGATACATAATGCGGAATCACACACACACACACACACACAATGTTCAGCTTACAGCACGGCGTATGAACGCTTGGTACGCCTTTTTGTTGCCATCGGTAACAAGGCCAGTAGGACAAAGTAGAGTGAATCATCAGATGATTTTAATCCAAGTTATGACAAAGGAAAGCAGACGTCGCAATGAATGGCTTCACGTTTGAGACTGTATCGTAAACAGAATGATGAACGATGTTAAAATACAAGCCAGCGGTTTATTTGTACCATGGAGGAGGAGGAAGGGGAGCATGGGAGGTGATTTGGGGCCCAGGCTACATGAGGGCACGTTGGGAAGCGTGTTTTCAGGAAGCGATGGGGAGGGTCCCGATTGTCCATGCTCTCGCGCTTCACTTGCTAACTGGAGCGTGTGGGTGCATGGAGTTCAGGAGGACCCCCGCAGTCCCGTAGCTGTCAGTTGACAAAAGCATTAAGCAGCCTCCTCCAACCTCCTTTAGTACCACCAACACAATATTGTTTTAACTTCATTTATATATTCATTTTTTGCCCTTTAAGTATGCTCTCAGTATTTTGCATGCTTTTGTCTTTTGCTAATGTGTTGCATTTTGCAGACACTTGAGCGTGGCGACGCTCTACAGACCATAACAACAGCTCAAGTAAGATTTTGACAGATTGGGCATCACAGCGTCTGCCACCCTCCATGTTACCAGTAGGGCTGATATGTGAGATAGATGCGTCATTATCAAGTTAGGCTGTCATGAAATAATGCTTGAGGTCTCTTTAACTGGTGACTTAAGTACTCAAGACAAGTTGTTCCTCCTTTGCCTGAAGCTCTTTATGCTGCAATTTAAGTCTTATGATCACCACACCTGTGTCAGGTACCTGTGTACACGTACATGCGTGTGCTTGTGCTGTTTGCTGTGTATATAGGCGATGTGCTTGTGCGTGACGTGAACTGCATGTAACGGTAATCCCAGTCTCTGTGTGGCGCCCCTCCATATGGCCCTGGTGCTGTCTGTCTGAGAGGAGCTCGCCCTTTGTCTCAGCGTGAGGGGTAGGCGCCCCGTGTGTCTGGGTGGAGCTGGGGAGGCGGGCTGAAAGATAATTGGAGGTCATTGTTTTGCGGCCCCTTGTTGACCCATGTAGGTCAGGGGCCGGAGTTACGGATCAATCAAAGCGTGTAAGTGGGTCTCGGAGGCCGTTCGAGGGCGTTCAAGCAAGTGTCACTGATGAGATGGTTTGCAACAAGCTTGGCGTTACGCCGCTCACATTCATCTTTAGGATCTGACATGTGATGCGAAATTAAGGGCCACCTTTTGTTGATATTCAAAATGGATTCCATGCATTTCTTTAGAGAGGCTGGTAAATTAAGCCTTCACTTAGACGAGGAAATAAACTAAGGTGTAAAGTCAGTTACAGCTATTTTATGCAAAGTAGTGACTTGCATGTTCACAATATCAATAAAAGCTCTCATAAGGTGTAAGATGGTGTTAATTCACATTTGTCATGTGAAAAAATTAATAAGTAAGTGATTGTTGTGGTATATTTAGAGTGACATCTCCCTCTCTCTCTGTCTGCTCCCTCCAGGCCCGCCCGCCCCAACCTCTCTGTTTCAGCCTCCACGGCGTCCCGGCCTCGGCACGGTGGGGAAACCTATCCGGCTCCTTGCCAACCACTTCCAGGTGCAGATTCCCAAGATTGATGTCTATCACTATGATATCGACATCAAGCCTGAGAAACGGCCTCGGAGGGTCAACAGGTAAAACCGCTGCCAGGACTGAGCAGAAAATGCTAATAACAATGTTTAAATTCTTTGTTTTAGGTATTAATGACATTGTAATGGAAACCGGACCTTTAACATTATGTTTATCATTAGAACACACTGTCTAAGTAAGTAGAGAAATGTGGAAAAAGGAGGCTTTTGTTTTACTGCAGAATAAAGCTGCACTGCCATACACAGAAACAATGTGATCATGCCTTTGTTTTTGGCCCACCGTCCTCCTTGTCTCTGTCTTCCAGGGAGGTGGTGGACACCATGGTGCGGCACTTCAAGATGCAGATCTTTGGAGACCGACAGCCGGGCTACGACGGGAAGAGGAACATGTACACAGCACATCCACTGCCAATCGGAAGAGACCGGGTTGGTATTTTAAACACTTGAGCCTGGTGGTGTCAGCATGTATACAATCATTTGTGTGTCTTAAACGGTCTGTAAGTTGTTTTTTTTTTCTCATGTTAGAAAATCAACAAGTTCTAAAAGATTCATTAAGGATGAAAGAGTTTGATTTAAGAACATGATTTTAGACGTACAATGCTGTATTTTTTTTAACTTATATGAAGGTGTGTTAGGGTGAAATTTTCATCAAACTTAGGGAGTAAAATGGAAAACAAATATTTTAAATGCATCATTAAAAAACAAATGCTTACAAAAACTTAAAATGACATTTCTTCTTGTACAGTACATAGGATTTTTTACTTAATTCTGAACCTTTTTTTCAGTGTTTGGCTGCTTGTTTACTCCTTTTGATCCTGTGTAGCTGTGCTAATGTCATGTTTTAAGCAGACTCATCTTTTGTTGTTTCAGCGGCAAACTGATCCATCATTGTTCTCCTTTTTTGCCACTTTGCCTTTGAGTATTTGTTACCTCTCTCTTCTAATGATTACTCTGAATTCTTTCCCTTCATCCTTCTCTCCTCCCTGTCGTCCTGCCGTCCCCTCTCTCTATCCTCAGGTGGATCTGGAGGTGACCCTGCCGGGCGAGGGGAAAGATCAGACGTTCAAGGTGTCTTTGCAGTGGGTGTCTGTGGTCAGTCTTCAGATGCTCCTGGAAGCCCTGTCAGGTCACCTGAACGAGGTCCCTGAAGATTCCGTTCAGGCTCTGGATGTTATCACGCGGCATCTTCCTTCCATGAGGTACCGCATCACCTCTGCCTTTTCATAAACACACAGTGCACAACTTTTCCACATCAGTTGCCAGTTATTGCTTTTCATCTTTTATTGGTCTGTATCACTTCATTTCCTGCCGTCTTGTGCCTTCCTGATCAAATCATTTTAAATAGTATAATTGCTGCTTGGTGTCTGATTTGGTCCTGCAGCTTTCCGAGGAAACACACTAACAACTGAATCACATGGCTCTGCATTCCTGATACATTTGCTCTAAATGGATTTTCTAGTTAGTTTTTCTACACATTTGATTAAGTGCACATTTGCAGACAACTTGTTAGACTTAATACCCTTTCAGGCTAATTTAGAAACCAATAGCATGCCGTCTGTTTGTGCTTTCGCTGTCTGAAATGTTTTGCTTAATTAACAGACTAATTTAACCTTAATCTGGCCTATCATAGAAACTTTTCTCTTGGACGTCTCATTCTATCCTAAGAATTTAATCCTGTGTTCATCTTCTGTGTTTTTTGTATTCAGGTATACTCCAGTGGGGCGTTCGTTTTTCTCCCCTCCGGAGGGCTACTACCATCCTTTGGGCGGGGGCAGGGAGGTGTGGTTTGGTTTCCATCAGTCTGTCCGTCCTGCCATGTGGAACATGATGCTTAACATCGATGGTGAGTTCAGCCGATCAGCTTCAGCTGTAATTTATGGCATTACAGTTATTGAAAAACTTACGACGATAGCAGTTGTACAGTATTCTGTATCAGGCTGATGTTTGATGTGGGTGTTAAACTGCTAGAGGTGCTACTGTGTCTTGTTGCTCTGACTAGCAGGGCTTATTATATGTGTGTGCCTTGAATCACTGATAATAAGTGATGCATGTGGGAAAAAAAACTTTTATTTGTACACGACAGTAATGGAAGACAAATATTCCACTTAGCTCATCTACTGCCGATTTGAAAAATGAGTTGAAAAACTTAATTGTGGTTAATTGCAGACTTGCAGCAGGAGGAAGAGACAAAGAGAAACACGGCAGTACATCCTGATGCTTGACTACAATAGACTACAATAGAATATTTACCAGAGCAGACACAGTGTGCTTTTTTTGTTTTGTTTTTTATACAGTTGTTTTCTATGTAATGGCTGTTAAAATACAAACTTTAAGATCATCAGAGGAGGAAAGATTCCCTGTGTTCATGCTAGAGTGGTCGTGTTATTACTGCAGTCAGTTTCTCCAGCTCAGACAAGCTTACTGGAAGTTTAGTCCAATCAGATCGCAGCACAATTGTCAACAGCTTCTCTGAGCCAATAGACAACTCTGTTGTTTCACCAACCATCCAGGTTGGTCCCACCTACACTAGCTAACCCTTTACACTGGTTGTATTTGAGACCTTTTGGTCAATCGCTTGTTTGTTTGGGATGGAAATAATTTTTAATGCCCTGCAAACTAATCAGCCTGTTGACTATTTTTTGAGAGTAGTCTAACTACTAAAATGTAGGTGTGAATTCCATAAAATCCCTCCTGTGTTTTAGTATAATTTAAACCATTGCATCTGATAAGCCTCAAACACATCTGTATTATTCAAATTGAACTCTCAGAATTGTATTCCAGTGTCTGTTGTACTCCCCTGTACATCCCCTTAGATCCCCCACCCACCACCCACCCACAGGGCTGATTTTGTTTGAACGCCAGTTAAGTCAGTTGAAATTGTAAAACTCAGTATTTCACAAGTCATTTTAGCACTGAAGCAGTTCCTGAATCTGAGTGAAGCTGTAGTTAAGATGCCTTCTTAACACCAAGACAGTAAAACTACCTGTGATAACCTGTTAGACCAGGACAGGGCCTTTTCTTGTAAATGTCACTGCAAAATCAGACTAAAATGGTTCGCATAGTATGTTTGTTTGCATGTAGTAAGTCATATTGAGGAGCCATTCTTGTAGACGGATGTTTAGCGCTCTAAAACTGTTGCTGACAAGATCAAAACAATCATGACTGCAAGAAGGTGCTTTGAAGCGGCCTTTGTCACTGCTGCACTGCAAATCACTGCTGCATCCCCGCTCCACACTCTTCCTGTTGTCATGATTGTTCATGGGACTGATTTTCTAAATAATGTTCTATCTGTTCTCCCCCTCAGTGTCAGCGACAGCTTTCTACCGCGCTCAGCCTGTGATCGAGTTCATGTGCGAGGTGCTGGACATACAGAACATCAACGAACAGACCAAGCCACTGACGGACTCGCAGCGCGTCAAATTCACCAAGGAGATTAGAGGTGAGCACTGAACACTAGCACACACTCACAATATGACGATATTTAAAAAAAAAAGAAAAGCAGGGCCACCATTAACACACACAGACACTTTATATCCACCAAGTCTGTGACTCACTGTGTATCAAATTCACCGCAGAGATTACAGAACAGTGTGGGCCCTGCAAGGCACATGCATGTTTGCTTTTATGCAATATGTAAAGACTAAAGATTCTACACCCACTGCTGACACATAATCATGCTGTATACCTGCCACACATAGCATGTTTTGTACCTCAGGGTAACAAAGGATTGTGTTCTGGCCAGGCTGACTCAAATCAGAAAATATGTCCATGATGAAGTTCACTCGAACAGAGCCGTGCTTTTATTTTTGAATGCAAGAAAAAATGGCTATTTCAAGCACTTCCTGTCTTTGTTTGTCTTCCTCATTTCTGTTACTTTAAATACACAAAGATCCACCAAAAAAGCTTGTAGGTGTGAGAGCAATTTTTCAGATTTGATGTCATTTGGGAGCTCCAGTCTGCCTTTGGTTTGTATTTGTAGCCAAGTTGTGACAAATGTGTAAAGAGGAAACTGCAAAGTGATGAGACACCATGTGCGCATTCGGCTGCCTCGTCAGCATTTATCTTTAACGTGGTTCTAAAAACGACAGTCAAGAAGAGTATAAATCCAACATGCTAAATTTCGGAATATTAAAATATTTTTAAATGCAGTTTACTGGGAAATGTAAGTTCTTCCTCATATGAAATATATAAAAATATATGAATGTAACAATTTATTCCTGTATGCTTTTAAACAGGCTTGAAGGTTGAGGTCACACACTGTGGTCAAATGAAGAGGAAGTATCGTGTGTGTAATGTAACGCGCCGACCTGCCAGCCACCAAACGTAAGAGCCAATCACTCATCAGCTTGTTCACCCTCTCATGTCAGCAAGGGCGACATAGTACGCATTGTGTAACGTACCAAAATGTGGTGAAATTGTGCAAACTTAAGAACAATTAATGCAACTTCGGTCATATTTTCCCTTTTGTGTTTTTCGTTTTTCACACTCTTATGGACTTCTGTGTGCTTCGCCCACATTTTCCATTTATTCACAGGTTCCCCTTACAGCTCGAGAACGGCCAAGCCATGGAGTGCACAGTAGCTCAGTATTTCAAGCAGAAGTACAACCTGCAGCTCAAGTATCCACATTTACCCTGCCTGCAAGTGGGGCAAGAACAGAAGCACACCTACCTTCCGCTGGAGGTGAGAAAGAGGCTGTTTGATGCTAAAATATCTTCATTTTACTCCGGAGGAAACATTCTCCCGTTAAATTCCACACTGTTGTCGATCTTATGCTTGATTTAGTTAGATTAATGAAATGTTTCTTCCTGCTCTGTAGGTCTGTAACATAGTAGCAGGCCAGCGCTGTATCAAGAAACTGACAGACAACCAGACGTCCACCATGATCAAAGCCACGGCTCGCTCTGCCCCCGACAGACAGGAAGAGATCAGCAGACTGGTGAGTGCTGTTTCCCTCTTTGGCTGTATTCAGAACAAATCAGTTGGTCTTCCGAAACTCTGCAGGGTTGTCTGGCCGTCATTTTATTTATGGGACCCATTGTGTGATGTCAAGTTGTGTCCTCTTTCCTCCTCCAACTCACAAGTGGTGGTCGATAGCTGGAAGACGGCCCCTTTACGTGATTGGCTGCTGCAGCGAAAAAGTTGAGCTGGTCTCAACTCTTTTCACCGCAGCCGGTTGCATTTTTTTGGGCAGCCACTGCGGCTCAAACCGTCACAGCCAAAACGGACAGGACTCATTAAAATGAATGAGAAAACCTGTGTTTTCAAAGGATCACCTGATTTGGTCTAAATACAGCCTTAGGGTGGGACTAAGAAAAGCAACTGGAGCTGCAGCCACTGAGATAAACTCAGGCTGCATCCACACTTCTAAGTTTTCCTTCTGAAACAGCTTTTTAAAATGAAAAAGACCTCTCAGACAGGCATTTTGGCTCTGTTTTTGAAGTGATCTTGGTCCATTCTAACATGCCTAAAAACACATACAACCATGCACTTAAACTGGGCATGTCGATATATAAACAGGAAGCACGGGGTCAGTTGCCTTTGTTACAGTGAATATTCTGAATAATTGTGCACATGTAGTCTAGTGTTTTATAAAGCACAATTTAACTGCACAACTGCTACTAGCACAGACAACAAGGTTAGCAACGCTTGTTAACTTGTCGTCCATGTTAAAATAACGGAAAGCTAAGGATGATGGATACACTGGCAGGGGTTGATTCTTCTCCTTCTGTAAAGGGGTTTGTGTAAAGACTTGTGATAAACCAGGGAACAACACGCAGGGACCAATAAGCCTCAATCAGGACAACGAGATCCCAGAGTTTTAAACTAAAATGGTGTCACCAGTGTCCTAGTGATGTCCTAAAATGCTAAAGCAGTGTGGACGCAAGGTGGAAATGAGCAAAACTTGTGTATTTTAAACAAAGTTGTAGTGTGGATGTAACCCCAGTCTGTCTCAAAGACAGAGAAACTTGATTCCATTTTCGACTTGTTGTTTTTCTTACAATTCTGATGTTTTCTCCTGCTCTGCCAGGTCAAAAGTAACAGTATGGTCGGGGGCCCGGACCCTTACCTGAAGGAATTTGGCATCGTAGTGCACAATGACATGACCGAGGTGACCGGACGTGTTCTCCCAGCGCCCATGCTGCAGTATGGGGGCCGGGTGAGTACAGACACAGGGAGGGACTGTGGCAGGGTGAGTACTGGGCAGGGGACGCACTGTGGTGGCGCAAGCCTGACTGGGTCCACACAGGGTGGGGGTGGGGTTATCACAGAGTGAATGCTGGGATTTGGGGGGAGATCCAGGTTGAACAGTGTAACTCTGAGCAAGTGAGTTAAATGGATTTTTAAACACTCATTTAAAAATGGCTCCTGTTTGACCTCGTGCTTTTTGAGGAAATGGGAGAAAGTTGCAAAGTGGGAGGAGGTATTTTGTGCAGCAGTGGTAGTGGAGGAAAAGTCCCAGTTTATTTTCTCCATGGTGACTCACAGTTGGAGCACTTTTACGGTTCAGATGGACATCACATTCCCGCAACTGAGTCATCACTACTGAATATGAGTAACTGATAGAAAATATCACATAGCTTTAAAAAGAAATCCTGTGTGCGTTAACGATGATACCACAAAGCTTAAAACTCAGTTGCGTGCGCTGCTCATGATTAGTAAACGCTTAAATAAACATACTTTTAAAATTCTAGGTTAATTGCAAATGCTGCAGTGTTTGTTCTCAGCTGCACCAAAGAGGAGCTTTATTTGTGTCTCTGGCTTCTTCTCAATAGCAACAGCAACAGAGGCTTATAGGTATTGTAGTCTTCAAAGCCATCTGCCATGTCAGCCTGATGGACAAAATATAATTATTTAGCAAAAAGGTCAAGTAATTTAAAGCCGATGGCTGTAAAATAAACCTACAAGATTGTGACCATATCCAAGAGAGTCTAATGTTTCTTTATTGAGTTAAATTGAGGACTGAGGCAAAATTGTAAAAGTACAGAATTAGGAAAAATACCTACAGAACTAGTAACTCCTCCAATTTTGCAACTCTTTATACTGTATATGAACCGGTCAGTTTATTGGTACTGCATACCTGTAAAACCTGGAGCTTGCCCCTTGTTATAATCCTGTGGTGTATCTCAGCAGTCTGTTCAGTGCATCTCTTTGAATACTCTTGCCCTTCACTGACACAGCCTCCAAGAATGTTAATATGACTCTCGCCTGTTTCATTCAGAAGAGGCTGTGTCAATGGAGGAATGGAGACGAGGAGAAGGTCACTGCAGAAGGCTGAGATTTCACCGTCTGAATCTCAAGTCAGCTTTTTAGAGAGATCTGATTGGATGGTTCTTA
>JAQFJA010000008.1:5453653-5463869 GCA_029874485.1 Naso brachycentron
CAGTCCCTAGAGGCAATTGTGATTTGTGAATCTGCGTTATATTAATAAAATGACTTCACATTTATTGTAGGAAATTGTCGCATTAATGTCTTTATCATCATTATTTACTTTTGTACTTTTGTACCCTTTATCCAAGCCTGCCAGTTCCCTCTCTTCCTCACAGTAATCTTCAGCTATTCCTGCTGTTACCTAATTACATGAACATATTAGAAAATAATTTGTCAGATTCTCCAAATGTTCAAATTACTTTTGTTAAACTCAGATTTAAGGTGAACACAGAGAAAACTTTCTTCCTTTACCGGATGAATTCAGAAGCAGCCTTCTGGTCTCTAACTCTGCACACACTTTATTCTGCACGGTGAAGGTCAAACATCCAAGTGTTTGTGAGTGGAGGGAGTCTTTAAAAAACATTATTAAAGAAATGAAACATGAGCAAAGGCCATGAAAATCAGACAACCACTGGAAGCGTTTAAAGCACCAACAGTGATTTGTATGGAAAAGGTCAGGACTGACCGGTCTGGGATATTTGGGGATGATGCCTGTACTGATATTACTTGACTTCCTTTTTGACTTTAGCCCTTTGCTCCTCTTGGTAGCATAGGCTCTGATGATTCATTTTTCAACATTTTCGTAACTCACTCTTTTTTTAAAGGGTGAGGTAGTTAGCCTCACACCCACCCTCCCTCCAACCTGGAGGACCTGCATTCATCTGCCTCCTCCCCTGACCAGTTTGGTTAAACCTGCCGTGGGTATAAAAGCCCCTCTGTTACAGCTGTCAAGGTCACTGAAGTACGCAAGCCTCTCCACCACAGCGAAGTTGCAGTCCAAGAGAGGCTGTACAGATTAGGGCCAGACTGATGTCGGTTGGCCGATATTGGCGGCCAACATTAGGCCATCACACATATATCAGTATCGGCAAATGGTTCTCCAATATACGCCAGTATTATAGTCTTTTTAAGGCTGGAAAAAATACTTTGACTAGTTTTTTAAGATGGTGTCATTATGCAGTTTTAATAACTAAAAAATTAAGTGTTTTCTCTTCAGCGCACTGACATTTGGAATAAAATTTGTTATGATATAAGATATCCTGCCTCCATCACAAGTCTTTGTCACAAGTACTTGGTAACTACATTCAGCTGATATTATATATGTTCAATATCAGCCAGTACATATCGGGTATAGTAATTTTCTCTCTCCCAGTTATTGGTATCAGCATGGGATTAAAAAATCCCGTACTGGTCAGGCCCTGGTGCTGAAATTTGGGAGCAAGAAAATTCTGATATCCAATATATCGGATGATATTATATATATATCAGATGAATGTGGTTATGAAATACTTGTGACAAAGACATGTGATAGAAGCAGGATATCTTACATTTTAACAAACTTCATTCAAAACATCAGTGCACTGAACAGCAAACACTTCACTTTACGACACAATCTACTTAATTACACCATTTTAAATCACTAGTTCAAGCGTTTTTTCCAGCCTTAAAGAAAGGGTTTAATATTGGCCCATATCTGAGAGTGTATACGCTGACATCAATATATCTGTGATAGGCTATATCGGCCAATAATATCAGCAAATCGATAAATCGGTCACGTCCTAGTCCACACAATAATTGAATGGCATCTTTCTATATTTCTTACCATGTGGAACCATTAAAAGGAAAATAAATATTTTGGTATGGCTCTTCCAGGCTTTGATTTTGTCTCACATGGTCAATTATATCTAAACATTGTGACTTTCTGTGTGGCCTGTGGGACCAACTAATTTCTGGCCAATTGTGAGTGTGTGTGTGTGTGTGTGTGTGTGAGACTGAATGTGTGGCCTGTGGGATGTGCGATCATGTAAATGTTTGGGTGTTTGGCTCCAGGAGGAGCTGCTCTCCTTCTGTAATGGCTATTGACAGCTTTAATTGTAGCTGTGCTGACAAACAACTGCAATCCATCCTCCTCTTCATTTACTCCAGTTAGCCTTCGCTCCCCTGCCGCCACAGTGTGTGTGTGTGTGTGTGTGTGTTTGTGTGTTTGGTGTGTCAGTGGAGGACAGCAGTTTGTCCCCAACCAGCTGTTGCTTGTCTGATACGTTTAGAGGTCAGATAAGCAGTTGTGTGTGTTGTGTATATATACAGGAAGTAAGATGTGCGTTTGTTCTTTCAAAGTCTTTGTTGCAGATCTTTTGACAGGTTGGGAAAGAAGAAAGAGAGACAATAAAATTGTTTTGAGTGAAGGGGAGAAAAAATCTTTTAAAATTCTTTTTGAACTGTGAAGCGAGTGTCAAAAACAAGCTGATCTAATCCCACTCAACTGTGTCAACCTGCCTGTCTGCTTCACATCTCTTTGTCTGTCTCTGTCTGTGCAAGTTCACAGAGAGGTCATGAAGTCTTGTCCTGTCTTTCTCTGTGTGTGTGTGTGTGTGCGCGCGTGTCCTCGTTACAGGTGTTTGTATAAAATAGGAAGCAAAAAATAAGGAGGCAAAAATAAAAGATGCAAAATAGTTTTGAGGCGTTGAGGTGAACTCTTTTTGAAATCTGAGTCTCAAGATGTTTTAAAAGCAGTGATGCAGTTTCAGTTCTGTCAGGGTTCATGAGGAGTTCAGCCATTTTCACGCTGTTTTCAGCTAATCTCTTGCTCCTCTTCGTCAGTCAGAAGACATGAGCAGATTTAATAACTGTCTTGTTTAGCTGGGCTTTCATCCAATTATTTTTGAGAAGTTAATAAGCACATTAAAAGAAGCTTCATCGAAAAGAAAATTTAAAAAGTTTTCACACCCTTCTTCAGGGTTTTTTCTGTAAAAAACTTACCAAGAAATTAATATACATATGATTGTAATCAGATTCTTGTGATAAATGATGATACACCTGTAGAAATGGTTTAAGAAATTGTCAAAACTGCTCAAAAGTGTTTTGGACATCCTTGAAATGTCTTTGATACATCCGTCCACCAGAGCCTCAAAGACGTATCGCTCACATTTTTAAATCTAATTTGATTTTCCTGCTAAAGTCATTGCATTGGAAGCATCAGTTATAATTCTTTGTTTCTGTTTTTTTACAGCACAAAAATGTAAAAGACAATAGCAGACACATAAGCACAAAACAGTTTAGTCTGACAACTACCAATTGACTATTGAATTCTTCAGTTGTTGTTTTTATTATTTAAGACAGTTTTATGTCTTCGAAGCATTTAAAGCTTTTCTTGCAACTCTCCCTTCACAATCAGATGAGACAAACACTGTAGCTCATGTCTCTGTCCGTCTATCCCTTCCTTCCTCTTTTTTCACCCTAACTTTCACAGCGCCGGCGTCTCTGTCTTCTTGAACTCTCCTTCTCTCTCTCTTTCAGCGCCTAAATTCCTATGCACCTCACATCACCAGCCGCCTCAGCTTGATGCTCCTGTCCTCCCTCTGTTCATCTTTATCCCGCTTTCATCTCCCCCTCTGTCCTTCCATCCATCCATCCATCTATTCAGCTCCTCTCGGGGGGAGGGGAGCTTTGAGGCTCATGGTCTGCTCTCCTCTTCCGATCCTGTGTGAAGGAGAATCATATGGAGCCTTTGAATGGAATTCTGCACTGCTCTGTGTGCTATATGTTATCTCTTTCCTGTGTGTGTGTGTGTGTGTGTATGTGAGACTTAGGAATACATTCCCACCGGAGCTCACTAAAATTCCTGCACTCAGCCACGAGGCACTGGTGAGCGTCCACTGACAAGCAACAGAGAGAAGGAGGGACTCTTGGGAGAACTTGTGATAAAACACCTTCCTCTCCTTAACATGTCCACTCATTTTCATTTTCAAACCCACCTCCCTTCCTCTCTTCTGAAGCTTTGTTGCCGTCTGAAGGAAATGAAACGCCGTAACATGAAAAGGAGTTTCTCATCCTGAAGTTGGACTCGATCTCTTTTTTCTCCTTCTCTCTCAACTCGAGTCTGTTTACTGTTGCTGTTTATTTTCACCGTCCTATTCTTCACGTCTCCTTCACACATTCACTGTGTCTGTGTTCTTGGACACACACACACACACACAAATATCCACAAACTTGTCATGTCAGAGACTAAGAAAATAAGTGACAAGTAAATTTAAAAAAGGGACAGATTGTTTAAATTGACCGTTAAGGTGATCAGATGAAAGTCTGTATTTTATTGACCCCAATTTTATGTTTTGTAGCCTTTTATCTCTTTTATATATAATATATAATATGGTGATTATTGTAAAATCACTTGGTACAGAATTGATGAGTTAGGGGAGAAACATTAATATTACTACAGGAGAGGCCTTACTGTCTTAAAGGGTAAAACTTAAGGTTCAGCTCCTCTTTCCAAACTGCAATAATTTGTGTACAGTCCCTTACATGACAAGCAATTACAGATTAATTACCCATTGCCCAAAAATTAAATTTAGAACAATTATTTGTGCCCCTTTAATAATTCTTTTGTTATGACAAAGGAATAAAATTAAACAAAATGAATCAATAGAAGAGTTGCAATCTTCAAACTGCAAAGTTCAACAAAAAAAGGTCTAAAGGTCCATTGATCAGAAATTTGAGTACAGTGTTAAGGTTTAAATCTGAGAAATGAGCAAGTATTGCTTTAGATTGATGTCATTGCTTTCTCAATAGCACTCAGGTGCATTTGGTCCAGATGTGCCACACCTGAAAATGAGAACATAACGACTGTGAGTGAACATAATGAGCCATCCTGCTCGTCATCTGTTTGGGTTTGTTTGGCAGAAAGTCACCACAGTCCATATTTCTGGGACTTAATGTGACTCTAAACTGTGTTTTGTAATCATTATTGTTGTCTGACGTGCATTAAAGTGTTGCATAAGTCGTCTTTTATGACAGTGTTTCCTTTAGGCTGATAAAGAAGGAAACTTTTCCTTTTTTTAATGTAGAAGTGACTGCAGAGCTGTTGTTTCTCCAACAAATTCTCATGAGGGCATAATTCAGCTTTACTAGAACATGGCCCAGTTAAATCAGACAGTGTTTGTCGGGAATAAAAGAAGTCAATGAAAACCTTCACAAAGATGTGGAGCATCTAAAAAGCAGAGGTCTGGGGACTTTGGTACAAGCAGCTTTATTCAGCGCTGTGTGTGGATGGCTGCCTCAGCCTGACTGTGCTCCTCTCCTCGAACTCACAGCCACCGACCGCAACAATACAACTCTCATCAGCGGGCAGCAGCGATAGAGATAGCAGACAGGAAGGAGAGGAGAGGGAGAGGAAGATGAGGAGAAATCCACATGGAGTAAGAGGAAGTGAGAAAGATACAGCAGAGGAAAGAAAAGAAAAGGTAATGGTGAATGTGAGGAAGACAGGGAAACAAAGAGAAAGAGAGAGAGAGGGGAAAAACCAAGGTAACGAAAGCATCAGAAATGAGCAGCTTAAGAGCTTAGCCGGCATTAGAGACGCCTAATTTTCCAGTGAAACCATCTCAGCTGCGGCTGTACAGCGACCGGAGGCGAGAGCCTTGCACCCAGAGAACAATGAGGCCGTTTCATCATTTGTTTCTCACTCTCACTGACACATATTCATTTATTTATTAATCTTGTCCACTTAGTCAATACCCGAGTTTCTGAGGTTTTGAGAGATAAACAATAAAAATGTTCAGATTGTCCAGCGAAAAAACAACGGAAGCAAACTGAAATGGAGGTGCTGCTAATCAGCTGCATTTCTGTCAAGGCTTTCAAATGTTAAAGCAACGGATAGAAAACTTCCGAGCATCAAGGGAGCGGATTTGCCTGCACACGTCAATGGAAATCTTCATAATGAGGCGATTTTAAAGATTTCTTTTTTTCCCAATGGTTTCTCTTCAGCTGGTGAAGCTAAATAAACAGAGACTTTAACCTGGAGACAAATCTCATGGGTGATTGACTCGAATTTTCTCACATATCAGGTTAGAGAAAGAAGCTGCAGCTGATCTTTGAATGCAGTGAATGCACCGTTGGCTCAGGGGTATTTGAGGTTTATGTGTGGAAGTTAGCACGCTGTCGTTCTTCTTTTGTACTTTGACTTTTTTTTGCTCCTATATCTGCAGGCAAAAGATGTCTAGACCTAATCATAAAATATCGAAATCGCTGTTTGAGTCCAAGTCTGCTCTTGCAAAAGCAGAGGGTTTTCTTACATCATCTCATTTCCAGTCATATTTTCTGAGTGAGAAAGTGAGCGATGAGAGAGGGAAGTGACGGAAAATGAGAGGAAATGAACAGATGGGGAAGAAGGAGGGAAGCGAATGGAGATAAGAGGTAGAATCAGTGCAGAAGGGAGGGCAGGATGGGAGAGCATCACAGATTAGGAGTCCCGCGTCCGCCGATGAGGCGAAGTGAGCTTGGCCTGGGAGGTTCGGAGGATGAATAAAAAAAAGACCACTAGAGAGTGTGAAAGACGTATTTTATTCTCTTTTCCCTGAAATTCAGAGTCCTCCTCCGCTTTCTCAAGGAGGGAGGGAGGAGGGAGAGTTCACCAAAAAGTCACAGGAGAAGAAAGGAGAAAAAGTAGGGGGAGAAACTGCCGAGATGGATGAGAGGAAATCTCTACCTGCGTGTGTGCTTTCTAAACTCATCCCTCCCTCAGCAAAAAGCAATTATCTCATTTTTTATCTGCCAAAAAAACTTGTTTCGTGACCTCTTTTTTACCTCTTACTCCTCATTTAGCCCCGAGCAACACAGCAGGGATTAAGCCAAATGTGATGGTAAAAATAAAACAGCGTTATGAGGGATGTCATAAAGAAACAGACACATTTTCATGGATTTGTTTTGGGCTTCATGTTGTCTTTCCAGAATAGTTTCATTTATGTTTTTGAGTTGTTTTTCTGAGGATTTTCATCAGTTGACATTCAAAAATTTAACTTTTTCACCCTAACCCACATCCTATCTACAGTTGTTTTGCAGATTATCTGTAAATGTTCAACTAAAGTTCAATGTATAATAATGTATAATGCAAATATTTAACAAACACTGGCTTCCCTAAAGGCCTCTACACATGATCAGCAGTAAAACCGCTTTGCGCTGGCTGTCCCATTGTTTTTCTTGCGCACCGCTCGAATTTTCCCCATGACTGCTGTGCTCAAAGTTCAAATTATTTGACTTTGAACTAGTTTGCCACTGACCTTTCAAAGCGCAACCAATGAGATCAGCTGTCTGTAGCCAGGGACGATCTGGAAGGGAGACATACACGCAGAGGAGGGAGAGAAAGATGGAAGAAAAATCTGCAACTCTCTGACCAAGTTTAACTCTTTCATAGCAACATAAAAATATTTCATGCACACACATGCGTTATGGCCTTTTTTTTTCAGAATTAGAATGGCAAGTGCAAGAACCTTCTTTTAAGATGAACTTAAATACATAGCGAACAAACTCTTTTTCCTCCTCCTCCCTTTTTTTCTACTTCCGGGGTGACAACCAGCGTGGCTGTTGCCTAGCAACAGTAAGCTTTCGGTGTGCATGCTCTACGCGCCATACCTGGCGGCAAGCAAAGCGCAAAGTTCTTACCATGTGAGGGCCACTTCAGTCTCTGAATCTGATGTAAGCTTCTGTGTTGCATTGGTGCAGCATCCAAGTAGGTGCCTACCCTGCGCCATAGCTAACTGCACGTCCAGCAACGCTGACGGCAACGACTGTAATTAATCTACTTGGCAGACTCCCGTTTCCACAATGACCCTCCTTTTGCCTCAACCAGTTCAGTTCTAATAAGGCCTGAACAAATTCTCTTTTAGAGAGAAAAAGAAAAAAAAAAAAAGTTGAAAATTAAACAAACAAATAGTCAAATAGTTGGGTCTAGCTATGTTGATTTTTAGATGTGGCCATATATTTTTCTGCATTGTTACTTCACCTGTGAGAGGAGCTAATGAGTAACAGTTTTTGGGCCCCCTTTAAATGATTTGATAGCATAAAAGTAGAGAGTATTTCCTAAGGTGTCACGCTTTTTCTTTAAGCTAAATGGTCAAATCATGGTTCAAATGCACATTAATAAGTGAATTAATCACCATTCATAGTGGTGTGGTGATTATACAGTGGTTTCTAACTGTTTAAAGGTCAGTCTTGATCCATAGCAACAGACTATTGTAGAGTTATTTGCATTATAATTCAGGAATCATTTGATCAGGATGTGATCCAGTGAAAATCACCCCTGAGCCGACAGTGATGCTTTCAGTCAGCAGTGAAAAAAGCTCGGTGCTTTCTATGTGTGTAGGTGTGATTCCAGTCTGTGACACTGATGATTCAGAACGTTGAGCTTGGCACAAACTCAGTACAGACTGGTGCGGTGAGTGTTGCACAAACGCACTGAAGGAGCAGAGAGAAGCAGCGGAAAAAAGGTGAATTGAATTGAGATATTTTAAAGCAGCAATTTTATTTCTGCACAACTTAGTTTCCGATGCGTGTGACCTTGCTAAAGAGCGATGCAATAGTCGGCCGATGGGAAGGTTTCACTGGTTCACATGTTGAGTCAGACTGCAAGTTCTCGCTTCATGACAACATGATGAAAACACACAGCAATGGATCACATGCATCAAGTGTGTATCTTTTTGCTGTCCACAGCATCCTCTCCTTCAGGCCTTGCACCTGGTGTCAGAACACAACCCACAACCCAAATGAGACACGCACACTGACACACGGACGAAATAACGCACACTCCTGCTCTTTAACTGAATATTTTCATCCTCTCTGCGCTGCGACATGGCTTTCAGGGGTTTTTGGTGGTGCTACAGGTATGACATTACTCAGATGACATGTCTGTGGCTGGCATTTGTGTAGGTGCGTGTGTATATGTGTCAGTGTGCTTCGTCTGCCAGGCAGTGTGCTGTACCCAGGGCCCCCGCACTTGTTTCCCTGCATCATTCTGTCGCCTGCCGCAGTCCCAGCTCTGTTTTCATGGCAACCTGTCAGATTTGCTCTAATCCTCGGGATGAGGACGCCATGTAGCCTGTGGTGCTCACCTTCTCTTTTTTCCTCTCCTGCACTCTGTTTTCACTCCTCCCTCTCTGTCGTCTCCTTTTTCTTCTTTGTGCTTCTCTGTGAGTCTGATGTCTTTCTCACTCTCTGTCCCGCTAATCGTGATTTCCTGACGAATCAGGGCTGCTTTGTAAGGAGTATGTGAACAAGTATGTGTGCTTACAATGTGTGTGTGTGTGGATAAAGACAAAGTGTGAGTGTGAGGACGTCAAAAAAGGCGTGCAACAGGTGATGAAACAGTCACACGTGCTTGAGTGTGTTTGCATCTGTGAAACCTGCCACCAGCTTGACTCTGCTTTCAGGTGCTTTCAGGGCCAATTAACACTTCACCTGTACAGTGTTTTTCCTCACAGTTTATTTCATTAACAAATTCATCGTCTGTGCTGCCACATTAGCTCTGGCAGAGAGAAGTTTGTTCTAACATCAGACGTACCTGTACCCCCTGAAGTGATGCTTGTTAGTTCCATTTCTTTTCGGAGGTATGGGGCTTATTCAAAAGTTCAAAAACATGTAATCCTTAACATTTCAGTCCTGTTTGATTTTGCCAAACTGTGGTTATCACATACAGTATATATGCAACCAGAAACTCAAAAATAATTTCAGCTGTCATGTGATTCAACGCTGCACATGGGACTAGAGGTTTTCTACGCAGCAGCAGGGCCGACACGTCTTGCTGCATTTGCCTCGTGTATGTCAGCTGTAAAGTAAACTGATCTTAATCTGAACAGAAATGGCAGCATTCACGACTACCATTAACTTTTTAAGCTTCTTGTTCAAGCTCTTGGGTCAACTTTGGTTGTTATAAATGTGCTACAAAAGTAAATGTGACACTGACATTAACATTAATTACATAAAAATAGATGACATGACAGTTTCTCAAATGTGAAGCAGAAACATGTTGATCGTACTTTGTTGTCTGACCACAGTAGAGGTCATAAATCTCTCCCCCTCAATGTTAGCAGATTTGATTTGGGTCAAACTTCAAAAAAGTGCACATCGTATAAATTTGGTGTTTATTCTATGTTTGTTGTACTTATAAGTGTGGTTTTATTTGGCTATTTGATACTATAAAAAGGGGCCATGATTGAGTGCAAACCCAGAAAACTATTTTTGACCGTGTTTATATTGTTTTTCTAACTTATTGCAGCAGGCAGTATTAGGTGTCCCGTATCATGTTTCAGTCTGATCCATTTCAAGTCCCAAATTTTACATTTTCTTTGTATAAGAATAAAAGATCCAAATTTTTTTTTTTTTTTTTTTTTTTTAATTAA
>JAQFJA010000008.1:5482553-5495632 GCA_029874485.1 Naso brachycentron
GATAAAAAGTCCATGACTTAAAAATATAGAATACAAAGATCAGTAATTAACAGGGGTTATAGCTGGGGGTGTCCTGCACACAGTTTTACAGGCTTCTCTTTTACTATTGCGGTCTATGAGAAAAATGCTTTTTGGGCCGCGTGGGATTTTTTGTCGCAGTACCACGAGTGGCCACTGGGAAAAATCGGCGTGCCTGCTGAGAGGCAGCGCCATATCCAGGTCTTATAATAAATCCATGATTTTAACAAACTTTATTCCAAAAATCAGTGCACTGAACAGTAAACACTTCACTTATTGGTTATTAAATATCAGACTTCCTCCTGCTGGACAAACTACGTAATTACACCATCTTAAATTACTAGTCCAAGTATTTTTTCCAGCCTTAAAAACCAGTTTTAACATTAGCGCATATCAGAGAACATATAGGCCGATAACGATGTATCTGCGAGGTCATTATCAACATTTTCAATGAATCGATACCTCCATCTAGCCCTGTTCAAAGTCACACCTTGTCAACTCTTTGATCTTTCCAAATTTACAAACAGCCCCTGAGAGCTATTTTCTTTATGATCAGTCCTTATGTGCCTGTTAATGAGCCAATGTGTCCTGTGTGAGCAGATAAACTGTCTGGAAAACCTTGACCTTTTTGTCCAAGTGGCCAAAGG
This sequence comes from Naso brachycentron, assembly GCA_029874485.1. Lineage (NCBI taxonomy): Eukaryota > Metazoa > Chordata > Actinopteri > Acanthuriformes > Acanthuridae > Naso > Naso brachycentron. The sequence goes on from JAQFJA010000008.1 coordinate 5,483,219, forward strand.
ACTCTGCACCTCCTCAAAGACTCTGTTTTTCTCCCTCCTCTTGCCTTCCTTGCCTCATTAGGGTGAATTTGAATCTGGGGCCATTATGGTGCACGAAGCTAGAGTCTGAAATGAGATGAAAACAGTAGGAAGGCAATAAAAAAGCCTTGTTAAAAGAATTTTATTACCGTTTACTCAGCTCACAGTCTGGAGAACAGCCTGCGTCACACCAGGCACTGGATCTATATCCGTCATGGGGCTGAAAAAAGACCTCTGCTTTTTTAATTTTTCTCATATTTAACGCAGACAATGTAAGAAGCCATTCTGGGCCATTTTCACTTATTCTAAAAACCAACAGCAGTAAATTTTTTCCACCTGCTGACATCTAAAAATATACTCCACTGTGTCATCCTTTTGTTATAGTTTCTTAGAAATCAAGCCACACAAGACTTCAGTATTTTGTAGGAGGATCTAAAGTGAAGCATCTTTCATGTACCTGAGCAGATACAGGCCTCTGCTCCAACCATTAATCATAATTCTGTGGCTTTATGTGTGCGAGAGAGAGATAGAACAGCAGATGAAGACACAGAGCAGATTGAGCTATTTGTTATCACAGCTTATCCCAACACCGGGATGCCTGCTATTATCCTGCCAACACTGGGAATGGCAGGTGGAAAATGGGATTCCTCCCCCTGCTCTGTTATTTTATTGGATTTTTTTCTAACCTTATTCTTTCTACTGCTTTTTTCTGATGGAGTGAGAATAATTTTCCTGCATGCATTCATGGAGGTCACGGAGGCGAGGGCAGAAAGCTGGGAGGAAGGTGGCTGGGGGCGAGGAGGGGGAGGAGGTGAGGCCGGTTGACATGCTGATAGAGAGAGATAAACATTTTTCTGCAGTTGTTATCCTAGGTGAGGCTGTGACCTCTCTGGCTTGTTGATTGTAACGTTTGGCCAAAGTGTTATCTCTCGACCACAGAGAGCAACAGATACAGTCTGGAATATTAGCCTCACGTTAGCCGGGCAAAGACACTGGGATGCTCGAGCTTTGCTCTCTGTAGGAGTGTATGTGCATGTGTGTGTTTCTTAGCATAGGTGAGCAAACAGACCCAGTGTTGCAGGTGTGGCCGTGCATGTTTTGCAGCTCGTTTCGGAAACCCTGCGTGTGAGAGAGAAAACACAAAGCTTCAGCGCCTCAGCATGAATGAGGGAGAGGAACTTATATTTAGCTTGGACCTGCATGCGTGCATTTACCTCCTGAGGTCAGCTCACAGGGGGCTGCAGGCATTAAAGACAGCGTTCACAAAGATTCATCATTTATTTATCCACTTCCACCACCTCTGCCACATCATTTACATCCCTGTGAGTGAGCGCAGTGCCATTAGATCTCTGCAAATGAAGATGCCCCTTATTTGGAGTTAACTATGAAAGAGCTGCGTGAGGGGATGAAACATGGGCAACGAGTGTTACTAAGGAGTTTGTGTGTTTGACAGTCATGAAAGTTGTTCTACAAGTTGTAGCGTGATGCTGTGCTGCTGCAGATTGAGGTGAAATGAAGTAGGCAGCAGAGGATTAAGTGGAGATGATGCATGGTGATGCTGCAGAGGAAGTTTAGCATTATGTGCGTGATGCGATGGCATGTGAGCGAAGCAGAATGTGGGGGTCGGGGGGGGGAAGATGGCATGAGTTCTTGTGGATTTGTGTCAGTGGGTGATCTCATGTGCGAGTGGATTCTGAGCACGTTATGATGGGTGTGTGGCAGGAAATGAGGGCATGTGTGCATTATTGCAAGTGGTGGTGGCGTGAGGATTCATATGTGCATGTGTGGGACCATCTCTGTACCCTCCAGCTAGGTGGTAGCACTCGAGATTGGGTCAACTTACCCCTGCTGAACAGATGGGGGTCAATTGGATGCACCAATGCAGAGCCAGCTAACCTTGAACACTGGCAATGGATGCAGGTTACCTTTCCAATTTACCCATGGCTCCCCCTGCCAAGTGGAAGAGCCATGCCAGCCGTAACCAGCTCTCCTCCTCCTCCCATCCAGTCTACTGTGCTTGCAGCTGCCAACTACCCCCCAAGCTACCAGTCAGAGAGACATGAAGTGGGGGAGGGAGTGTTGAGCGTGTGAGAGAGACAACAAAAAGGGAGGGATTGGCAATAATGAGGATTTGCAAGGAAAAAGAGAGATGAAGAGATGGCATGGTGGAAATGGGAGAAGGGAGATTGAGACAAAAAGAGAGGATTGACGGAGAAAATGGGTTAAGTCAGGGAGGATGTGTTTTAGTGAGGGAGAGCTTCAGCCCCAGCGGCTTTCTGTTAAGCATGCATGCAACGCCTTCTGATTATTGTATCTCATTGGCAGCCATTGCGGGACGCCTTCATGTCTACTAATTGTCTGCTGGGAAAAAAAAAAAAATGTAAACAATGAGTTGTCTCAAATATTACACTGGTAACGATTTGCTGTCGGCTAAAAACAGTGAAAAAAGACAAAGAAGCCAAATGCCAAGTTTCCCCCAGGGCCAATTACAACAAGCAGAGAAAACACTGTATAGTGACAAAAACATAAATTACTTTTCGCTGATTGTTCTTTTTCAATAGGTTGTAACAGTTTTTGGTATGACAAATGGTTAGGAATCCATTTTGTTTGCTAAATTGATGCTATTTACCAAAAACAAACAGGAAATGCAGTTCATTCCTCAAATGCAGTCAGTCATTTGTACTACATCAACTGTAATTGGAAGTTTGTGTTTACCACCACGAGTCTGACAAATACAGAGTTGAATGGCTGTTCAGTAATCGTTCAAATAATTAATATGGTTATACAGATGTCACCCTGGGTGTCGTCGTTTACGCCTCATTGGCTCAATAAAGTGCATCATGTTGATGAGTTGACTTAGCTGAGTGGAGTTAAATCAAGTCAGATGCCAAAGGTTACAGTAACATTGCATATATATATATTACACACAATACGGTATTCAGCTGAGTTAACGCTGTTTCCATGACAACAATAGTTTGTTAGGGTCAGCCTCAGTGATTTCAGGAGGGACGACATGGCTACATATCATGCAAGTTCAAAACACAATAAACTTGTAAGTGCCCAAAATTTGCAAATTTAGGGTCAAATAGACTTAACATATAAAATACACACAGTGCCACAGATAATTATAAAGAGAACACTACACTGAACAGAGAAGGTTACTCAGGTTCATCACTCATGGTCTAATAGCCACTGGGAAATTCTTTTGAACTGCTTTGATTTAAAATTAATTTGAAACGAAGTTGTCTGCCTCTCCTTGCAGAGATCTTTTCCTAAACTGTGTGAGTTGTTATAAGAGAATCATCTCAGACCATATTTCCAATTTTTTCTGAAAGAGAACTGAAGAGAAAGGTGGTTGAGAGTGGTCAGTGTTTGCAGATGTATTTTTATTTCCTTTAATTCATTATGTATCTTTTCCTAGAGATACACATCACATGGAAACACACAAAGTGATAGATGGTGTGTGTGTGTGTGACATGAAGATAGTACACAGGGTATCTGATGCAGACAGATTTATTGTGTGTATGTCTCTGTATGTAAGAGAGAGAAATGAGAGCATACATTGCAACTGCTGTCAAGTCTCTGAATTAAGTTGGACTCAGACACAGAGACAAACACACCTCCACAATCATCCAACATCCTCACAGTCGTCGTGTTCATGAATCCGATATTCCCGGGTCCGCTGTGACAGATTGTAGATGTGCCAAGCACTTCCTGGTTTCTGCTCAGCTTCTCCTATCAGAGGCCATCATCTCATCTGACACAGCCGACCGAAGCCCCGTCCCGTAATCACATCAGAGAGAGAGCAGAGGGAGTGACAAATCACATTACGAGCACTGACTCACTGCAGTCATTGTGTAGTCACGATCCCGTTCTCCGTCTTTGTTCGTATCTCTCTGAATGAAGATTCATGCTCTGGCCTGTGGGAGGACGGGTAATGTGATAGAGAGGCGGGCTGCAAGTGACACAGCATGAGTGTGTTTGTGTGTTTGTAGGTATATGTGTCTATAAAGCTGACAGTTGCTAGCCCACAGGCAGGTGGGATGTTTGGTGGGCTGATCGCTTAGCTGGTTTTGTTCAAGTTGAATGTTCTCAGGTGACGTCATTTCTTTTATTTGTACTAAACTAACTTTTTTATGTATTCCTCACAGTCACAAAAGCCACTTGTGTGTATATGTATGAATGTATATGTGTGTGTGTGTGTGTGTGTGTGAGAGAGAGAGAGAGAGAGAGAGAGAAAGCATCAAACAATATTCTATATTATTTTGATATTTGTATGTATAACAGCAGTGGATTGGGGCGTTGCATTGAAGGAGCTCATTTGAGGATATTTTTATATGGATTCAAATGCTAATATTTCCATGCATGTAGTGTTCATGTGCGTCTATAGATCCACCTGATGTATATGACCAAACAACAAATACAACTGATCATTTATTCTAAGAATAATACCACTGATAGATTACTAAAAAGTATCTTATATCTTGGATATCTCGGAAAAATATCTTATTGTGATAATTTGGAGTGATTGTAATTGCATTACACTTTGTAATATAAATGGGAATGATCATTTCTACATCATCACTCTCATTTTCATTAAAGAACACATTAAAAGATTCCGATGTGATTTTTGAAGTGATATGTGCCAAACAAAGATATTCTGCAACAGTCTGTAAATATTTTTCTTTCATCAGGGATTTCTGTCTGGGGACAGTAACACCATTGTCTGTCCTCTTTTTATTCTGTCACTTGTCCCGAGTTCCTTAAGCTTCTTTTGCCTCTTTGATGACGGTGATTCACACTCCTGGGGTTTTTTCCGTAATGAGTGATAAGTTTGATCTTCCATTTATTAGATTGTGCTTTGTTTGTCGTGCATCAGCAGCCACTCTCTCTTAATCTTTTTGGTCTTCCAGCCAGTGCATTTCAGTCAAAAGGTGACATGCTCTCACTACAGCCAGTCATGAGTTTTTACATTCTGGGCTACTGTAGGAAAATGGTGGGAAACATGACAGCCTCCGTAAAAGGGGGCCCACTTCGTGTGTAGATAAAAAAGGCTCATTCTAAGGTTACCAAAACACAAGAACTACTATTTTCAGGTGATTATACATTAATTACAACACACTTGTAAATATTATATTTAATTTCTACCAAGTCTGTTTTGCTAGATGCCACTAAATATTACACATTGTACTTTAAGTCTGTATAATATGATGTGTAGGCCAGGACATCCCAGCAGCACCACAATATTGAAATAAAAATGATATTTTGACTCACACTCATTTCTCCTTTGACAAGTATTGTGCCTCCCTCATATTGTTATTTTTAATAACTGTGAAGCCTTGATGAATATTTTGATTACCAGAAATATTAAAAGGAATAGTTCACTAATAGTAATAGACACCTGTTTGCTTATCTTTGCTCCCAGGTTTGTGCACAAAATTTTTCATAACATGTTTTGTTTACAGCCTCTCCTGTACTTAAAGTACTGAGCTGAAGAGGAACTTGTTTAGCCTAGCTTAGCATAGAGACTACAGACATGAGGAAACAGCTAGCCAGGCTTTGCTCTGTATTATAAAATGTGCCTGCAAACACCTCTAGGGTAACAGGGCAGCATGATGAATCTTGCCTCTTCAACTTACACATAAAGACAAAAAGGATCATTTGATTTTTGAAAGCAAAATACTTACGCAAGTTACTATAAATACATTTTAACTGTTGATGTAGCATTTAATAATCCTGTATTGTCAGACAAAAATTTAAATGATGCCGCTTGTTTTCTACTCCTCTGAAGGTCGATGTCCTTTTCTTATGAGAAATACAGTGCAGCAGTAATTTGAGTGGCACTGGCAACGCACAATGAATAAAGCCAATCAAGTACAAATCGCTCTGATTATAGATAACCCTATTAGTGCAGTGCCTTTGGAACATAATTACATGGATTTTTATGCATATGAGACCCAAAATGAGGGATAACATCCTTCATAAAACTGTCAGAGAGCTCAGAAAAGAGCTTTCTCTGTGTAATTTACATAATTAGCACCAGCGTTAGATAGCTAGGTAAGTAGTTTGGTGGGGCCACATGAAAATGACATTTAGAAATTAGACAACTATAACTCAGTTATGTCTGTATTCATGCTCCAAAAGGGCAGGGTTTTGATGGGGCCTAACTTTGATCAGACATCATGTGTGAAATATATTTTAGGCCATTCTGAAGAGGGCCTAAATTGCAGGCTGCAGGGGTTTTCTTTTGCTCCAAGATATGATGGTTTATGAGCATCTCCTCTCCTCTCCTCTTCTCTCCTCTCCTCTCCTCTGCATATTGATCTGTTATCAGTAGAGTTAGTGGACACAAGCATCCTTACCACCCACCTGCCTGGGGATTAAAGGAATTAAGTACCAGAACACCCAAGCTACACTGTGCTTCTCTAAAACAAAAGCACCACACAAGGACCACCACCTGTAAGTAAATACACACCTGCTACAAACACACACAATCAACAAGTTAGCACAAGACAGACCAGCTGCTGCGTAAAGAGTGGGCTTACTCGTATGTTTCAGGAGTCTTAGGTTGGTATTGAGAAAAGGGTGGTGAGTGAATGACTGAAAGACGAGGGAAGTTGAATGGAATTTGAACACAGGACTTAAACAGAAACACTTGAAGAGGTTTAGTCTTCTCTGATGTCTTCACATTATTGAACCAATTGGAGGAGGGTGCATATTCTTGAATTGTGTGTCTGTGTGTGCATGTGTTGTAAAGAGTTTGCACCACTTTGGTACCTCAGACATTTTTTTTTCTGTTTCTAGTCTTGGTATTAGCTTAAAAACAGTAATAGCGACAATAACGTTGATGCAGGAAACTGAACCTTACATCTGAGGGGTCAGATGAGGTCTCGCTTAGGTAAGCCAGTCTAGTGGTTTTTGTTTTTGTTTTGTTTTGTTTTTTTAATTGGGAAAAATTGTGAAGTTTTTTTTTTTTTTAAATTTATGCTGTGATGATCACGACTTGCGTAATGTTAGTGCAGTCATGGCTAGTCTCCCATAGTCAGCCTCATCTGCAGAGTTGGAGAAAGGTCTGGCCGCACATGTCATCATTCAGCTTTAGGGGGGAAAAAAGGGAAGAGGCTTATTTGTATTTCTTTAAACCAATCACAATCGTTGTGGCTGTTGTTGTTAGCTGGGATGCAGTGACGCAGGTCTATTCAAAATAGTTACACGCAGCAGTGCCAGTTGACAGGTTTACACCTTTAGTCTGCACGCAATGAGTCAGACTAGATCATGTTCGATGAAAAGGAAAATGTGAAGCGTTTTGCATGGAAGGTTTTCCTGTAAATCACAAGTCTTACAGTGATGTATGCACACTGGTTTTTTTATGTGTGTACACATATTTTTAAGCATACATTGTGCACACAAACCAGCATCTGTTTCTGCATGCATGGGACTGTGTGTGTGTGTGTGTGTGTGTGTGCGTGTAAATAATAGAGCATTTTTGTCTACTCAAAGGCATAATTAGTGAGACTGATGTAAACAAAGTGTCAGCAGTATTTCCATATTCCCGTAAGCGTTTTCTCTATAATCATGTTGTTTAAACAAGGAGCTTCACTCGATGCAGTTTGAGAAGTGGGATGTCAGCACTGTCAGGGTAAGTGGAAGAACAAAATGCCTCAATACCTTTGCTTTGCCGTCTGTGAATGATGTATAAAGCATCTCAACTAGCAGCATGACAGCACTCCTGTGCTGTAAATACCCCTGCATTCTAGCACAAGTTAAGGAACGTTACAGTTGGTTAAATGGGGAACTTGTTGCTGTGCGTTACACACTGGGAGCGTCACAAATGCATTCAGAAACTTTGCGACAGAAACACAGGAAAACAAATTTGTTTTGACAGTTTTGACAGCTCATTCTGAAGAGGGAAAAATTAACTCATCCTTCTCATCTAGCACCAACCTGAGACTCGGCTTGCTATGCATAGCTCCACTACAGCAAAGAGTGGCAGAAAGACATCTACTAAAGGCTCCTATTCCTTCCTATGTGTAGTAATCACAAAAAAACAGTACTTGCCGTGTTGCCAAGGTTGGTATCCGTCTTGTCGGAACATGGCTTTTATTTAAAGGGGACGTATAACACTTTTCTGTCTCTTTCAACCTATGAATGAGGTTACAAAGTCAGATAGCTGTTTTAAATGACGGCAAAGTATGAAATAATGAGGTAAGGGTGTGTAGCAGTAATCCCTGTGGGCTGTTTCTAATGGCTCTAAACGCTCCGTTCTCATCAATTTTTTTAAAACTCAGACCACTAGTGTGTCACAGTGTGCTGGGCTTCTCTATAGGTTCTTCTGGAAAGTGTGCGTTTGAACTGGCCAATCAGAGCAGAGTAAGCCTTTAGAGGTGGGGCAGAGCTAAAATAGAGCGTCTCAGACAGAGGCAAAACTCCTGGAAAAAACAGGGCTGCTGTAGTCAGCTGTATGAGAAAACAGATGAGTTTTTTGAGCATCAAAGCATGTAAACCTGCTCTGTTAGTAACCAAGAATAAAACATGAACCCCAAAAATGAGCATAACATGGCCTCTTTAAGGATCCCTCCATAAATAATTGATGTTTGAGATGGATGAATGATGAAATTACTGAGGGGTAATAATGGCTAAAATCTGGACTGACTTTATAGTGTTCTCATCAATGTTTTGTGTGAGTCTATTGCATCTCTACTTAGCATTATTCTAATCTTTGTGATGTTCTCTACCAGCATCAATAAAAGAAGCTGTTGTGCTGCTTTTATTCAAGGTGATACTACCTGAGGCCAGAAAGCATCAGGCCCATGTGTTCACCTCGAATCAGGCCTCATTTGCATGAAGCTGCATTAACAATGAAAAAGCATCCATATTTATCAAAACCTAGTTCCATGCACACGTCTAATGTGGCATGATGCTTCACGGGGATATTTCTGTCACTTTGAACAGGCCTTTTCTCTCACCACTGCAGATTAACCTCCATCTATATCACACAGTCCCTTTAAAGAAATATTTTTAGAAATACTTCTCTCACAGACATTATTGTCTGTGGAGCTGGCATTTAATTATGAAAAGATTAATTAAAGCGGGGTCCACAAAGAGCTGCACTTGTGCCTGAGATCAACTGGTGGCTTGGTGCTGATAAAGCCTCTGAACTGACAGGAGAGAGCTTCACAGACAGCAGCATGACAGGGCTCGAGTGTGCCTTTTTCTCCAGAGGCTGATTGTCCCATCACATGTGAATGTATTATGCTGGAAAAGCATCAGTCATATGAAGCATTATTTAGGGCTTAGATGGAGCAGTATATCAGAAAAATAACAACCAGCAGTGAGCGCCGGTTGGCCCTCCTTTCCCTGCAGCTGCTTTCTCTTTGCATCAAAAGCAACCATCAGCACATGTGCTCCACACACAGCAAAGCAGAGTGGCGTTTTACTGAGCATCACTTTCAGTGCACATCTCCTCTCCATGCTCATCTTGAATGATGAGAACCTGCATAATATCACATCTGCACCACAGTCAAACACCCTGTGCATGCGTGTAACAACAACTCTTTCCGCCCACGCGCTCTCACTCTGACCCCTCCCTTCCCCTCATCGCAACTACAACCTGTACTTCTCCGTGCTCACGTGCCGCAGCACACACTCCGAGGAGAGGGAAAATCCTCCACGCTCGAGTCCAGAGGGGCAGCAGAGCACGGGGGCGTCATCCGGCTTGAGACGTTGCTCCTCATCAAGCCTGATGAAGCAGAACTGATTTGTAAAGAGTGAGAGGAAGAGATCCTGCTGGAATGCGAAGATGAGTCAGAGAAATGACAACAGACTTGAGCATCACGACATTATTTGTCTTTTATTAATCACTTTGACGCCCAAATAAGGTTTGATAGAATGAGCCAAAAGGAAAAAAAGTATTCATTTGATAAAAAGCTTTTCAAATCAATCTGTCATCTAGCCTCTAGCGTTTTAAGATGTTTGAATATTTTAATTAGTGCTTCTTAACAGGATATTGTTTGTGCGCTTTTATTTCCCAGTGTGCGATATTATATTGTCGTTACACAGCTGCCTGCAGGTCTCCCACAAGTCTAAAGGAGACGTGAAGACAAGAAATACTCATTAAATACATCAGATAATGATGCATTACAGTATTTATAAAAATAAAGTTTTAAAAAAAGAACAAACGAGGGTTTTACACACAAATATTGCGTCGGTAATTATCTGCTCGACATTTTTTCTGCAAGAATAAGTTTGGATCATGCGTAAGAAACGAACCTCTCTGGAATCAATACAATTTCCTTTTTATGGTAGGAATACCCAACTTAACTCTTATTAATGATCTGTGTCGCTTGCTGTTTCTCAAAGGAGACGGGAGAGAGACCCAGTAGCCCACACACTGTGCAGTGTGTGCGGAGGGGTGATGCCTCGAGAGCGCATCTCAGGACGACAAAACCCCTGCGCAGCACGCAGCGCCAGAATAGAGCATCTTTGGCGCGGGAGCTGCTTTCCTGTAGTTTATAGGAGAAAGGGAAGCTCGGAAATCTACAAAAATACTTCATATCATGACACTGTCCCTCTGATCATCACTGCTGGCTCGTGGAGAGAGACAATGTAGTGAAGAGAAAGAGGGGATTTCCACCAGTGGAGAGATCTGGGGATGCACGGATACGGTTATGGGTAATTAGTGCCATTTTGCAGCTGCGAAAGAAGCCTGGATATGCGCTCAGAAAGTGGGGATAAGTGAGTTTCGGGGCGCACAGGATGGACACTGCGGAGGTGATTCTCTCTGTGTTGGTGGTTGTGATTATCATAGTGTCGTTGCTGTCCAACGTCCTGGTGCTGATCTGCTTTCTGTACAACCCGGAGATCCGCAAGCAGGTCCCAGGTCTGTTCAACCTCAACCTCACCTTCTGTAACTTGTTGCTCACCGTGTCCAACATGCCGCTCACTCTGGTTGGACTCGTCAGCAAGGCTCAGCCGGGAGGGGACGGCTTTTGCCAGATCGTGGGCTTCCTGGATACCTTCCTGTCCACCAACTCGATGCTGAGCATGGCAGCTCTGAGCATCGACAGGTGGATCGCGGTGGTGTTCCCACTGAGGTACCACTCCAAAATGCGCCACAAAGACGCCGCTTTTGTGCTCGGGTACACGTGGGCGCACTCCATGTCCTTCTCCACGGTGGCCACCAGCCTCTCCTGGGTGGGATACCACCGGCTTTACGCGTCCTGCACCCTGTCCAACCCGAGGGCGAGCAGCAGGACCCAGTTTGTTATCTTCACCGTGTTTTTTCACTCCTTCACCTTTCTCCTGTCTTTTATAGTGCTGTGTGTCACATACCTCAAAGTGCTTAAAGTGGCGAGATTTCACTGTAAAAGGATCGACGTTATTACAATGCAAACTTTGGTGCTGCTGGTGGATATACACCCCAGGTGAGCCCCCCTCAGCTGCTTATTCCTGTTTGTATTACTCCTGCATCACACATCTCTTACTATTATACATTTGGAGCGCACATAGGGAGAGATTTTCAGTTATTAGAGAGCATTCGAATAAAAGAACAAATTGTACAAATGAATCTTCACATCCAAAAGGGGAGAAACTTCCTGGGAGCCTCAGTGGAGTCTTTGTCATCCTTCCTTTTCATATTGTTGTTAAAGCCTGAAATGACACTGTTCTGTATCTGCGAACAGCTAACAAGATTTTGCAATCTTTGCACTGACATTTGAAGTGTGTCCTCAGTATTCAGAGCAGATGCAAAATCCGAGTCAATTGAAATGTCATCCAGCATGATTGCTTCAGTCTGCCTCTATAGCTAAAAACCAATATCTGTGTGTGCACGTGTGCTGCAGATCAAGGCTGTCCTCACTCTTCCCATTTTTAATCATACTGATGACCACCATTTCATAAAATATAGGATAACTCAAAGCACGGTGTAATCATCATGACATCACAGTCATGGTGCACACACAAAGTCATGCATGCACACACACATCAAGTGTTGAATTCATTGTTCTATGCAGAGGGGATCCTCACATTGAATCGCCCTGGATTCATTTCTAGAAATTTACAATTTTAGAACAGCTCAGCTTCTGCTTTATTCTCCCATTTTTAAAGGGATAGCTCACCCAAAAATGAAAATTCATCATTGTCTAACCACCTTCATGCCAATGGAAGGCTGGTAAAGTTTTTTTAGGTCCTCAAAAAATTGCTGGACTTTCACAGGAAAAGGTGTTGCAGCCATACTATAACATTAAAATGTATAGTTTGGCAACGACCGATAGACCTCCGCTCAATCCAAGGGGTGGGATGAGCGCTGTCTTTCAAACGGCCTCTGCACATAATAGGGTAGCGCTACGACCAATCAGAGCAGTAACCTAACCCTACCAGCGGAGCAAGCTGGTAAAT
>JAQFJA010000008.1:5548280-5565769 GCA_029874485.1 Naso brachycentron
CAAGATATGAGGGAGAAGAAGAGAGGGAATGACATGCAATAAAGGGCAACAGGGTGGAATTGAACCCACAGCGGCTATAGTGAGTTTGCACCCTCTGTACGGTCTCACTTATGGTCTTATAAGGTTTTAAGGTCTTTTTGGGGTAAATCCAGTTTAAGTCTTAAGGAATTAAGACAAGTCAAATCTCAACACATTGACACAAGTTTAGGTGAAGTTGAGTCTAAAGCCAGACACAAAGTAATGAAGACAGGTCCAAGTCAAGTCTGAATTCATTAAAACAAGTCAAGACAAGTTTAAGTCCTTGTCCAGACCCAAGTCACATAGACAAGATTAAGTCAAGTCATTAGTCTGTCAAGTCTCAACTCATAGAGATAGGTCTAAGTCAAGTCTCAAGTCATTTAAACAAGTCATTGTCTAAGTCTCAATTCAAGAAAAACAAGGATTAGTTAAGTGTTCAGTCTTTAAAAGCAATTCTCAAATTATTGGGATAGGCTTAAATGAAGTCTTAAGTGATTTTGAGAGCTCCTAGTCTAGTCATAAGTCATACAAACAAGTCACATGACCTACCAAAGACAATCTCAGATCGTTCAAGCAAGTCTTAGTCAAGTCATCAACACAAATTGGGTCTGTCAAAGCAAGTCTCGAGTCACTAAGACATATCTGAGTCAGCTCTCAAGTCTGTTGATACAAAGCCAAGTCAAATCTCAAATCTATCAAAAAGTCTCAAGTCAAAGTTTAGGTCAAGTCTCAAGTATTTTTTTTTAGGGCAAAGACGTATGTCTTTAAAAAGTGAGGTTGCAAATAGGATATTTCTGGTATATGTGCATATGCACGGCAGTTACTTTAAACCTGAGACCTAAGTGTTTACGCTTTCAAGACTCAAGTCAGGTTTAAGCCTTCGGGGAGTCAAGTTTTGTATTAGTCAAGCCTAATGGCAATTGAGTCCAAGTCAGTCTCCATTATTGTGACTCAGTCTGACTGGAGTCCAAATCTCATGGCTACAGCTTTGTTATAACTTAAACTTTTTTTTCTCACGCCTTTCATTTTACTTTCAGCCTGTTTAAAGTTTCAGTTCCTCCTCCGCATTCCTGTTGTATAAGAAGGATAATGACTGGACAATAGCTGTCCCAGTGGAGCATCAGTGGAGCCTGAGCTTATCCCTTTCTCTGCGCTCTCTTTTTGGGCAGGTTGAGCTTCCTGAGCCCCGTGGTCTGTCTTGGGGTAGGCTGCCTGATAAGTAGCCTACAGGTCATAGTGAGGACAGCCAAAGCCAGTGCTAATCCTGCCATGAAACTGAAGAACAATACAGAGAGGAGTTATGAAATGAGCTTCTTTCATTGGAAGAGATTTAGCTCGTCTTTGTGTGCCAGACTGTATATTTTTGGTCTGTGTTTTTGCAAAGGCTGCCTTCTTTGGATGTGACAAAATGTCGCAGGTAGAACTTATGCTCCTTATGCATACGCTTCTTTATTATTAAAGCATTGCACCAGATTTTGTCTGTTCTCTCTGCTTTTTGCTACTGCTGTCAGATTAAATACTTGGCCTTGCACATGCTTAGTTCTCACAGAAATAACAGGAACTCTTAACATTGGAAACCCTTGAAATTGGCCTGTCTGACAGAGCTATTTTCATTTTGCCATCTATCGCTATGAAAAAAATAGTAATGTAAGAGCTGGTTACACACTTGACAAAGGCCACTTTTTATTTTCCTCCTGAGTGCTGTTGGTGCATCAAACCCCCTGCCTCGCTTTCTTGTGAATACTTGACCTGAGTGCTTTAGTTGTTTATCTCCCACTGCTGTCTCTTCCCTCAGTGCTTCCCTCTCTGTCTCATCCTTTGCATGTCAGCCAGGCTGAGCAACTCAATTAATACATCACACAAACCAGAGAGAGATGAAAGAGCGGTGGAGGTGAGGGAGGAAGAAAGAGACGCTTAGAGTTTAGAGACACTTTTAATGACACCCCTCAGTGCAAAAACAAAGAGGAAAGCGTCAATCCCTTAAAACTTCCACCTCCTGCAACCACATTCAAGCACTTGCAAGACACGCAGCAACAAAGCGCACCTTATTAAAATCTGCAATTTCACTCTTCCCATAATGCATGTTGCACATTTTAGAGATCTCATTTCTAAGAGAAAAACACAGATGTTGTCCACTCTAAAGTGCACAAAACTTCCCTTTAACATTGCTTGTTCTCGCCTCTTATCGCAAAGATTGGCTCTTAGGACTTGAGACTTTTAAGTGAAAATATTAGAATAGCCATCAGTCCGTTAGCAGGGTAGTTTTTGCCTTCTCGGGATAATTAATATAGTTTCTTTTTCTTTTCTCACAACTTTTTCAAAAGGTTTTTGAATTCTGATTTTTGTGGAAAAACTCTTCTACCTTCTTCCATGTCGTCTCATTCTTAATCTTAAATTCAAACAAAAGTGAATACATGAACACTTCCTCCTCTCACCTGACATAACTCATGCTTTCTTTGCTCTTGCTCTTCGTGTAATTTGGCTTAAGCAGACTGATGCTCTTTATGTGTATTTGTCATCTAGATAGACTGTTTTTAATCTAATAGCGATGAAGGTCAGCCTCATCTTATTTGTCCCTAATAGGGCTGAAACCAAACGGACAAAAAAAAGAGGAAAATTGGCTCATGGATGCACATTGTCGCCGTAATGGTGGGCTATTACTTATGAAACGACCACTGAATTAGAGTTTAGTAGCTAATGTGTCACGGCTATTAGTCAGTTATGGCAAACAGAGAGTTTTGGTTGTCACGTGTTCTGTCTTAAACTTTTCCTTTCTCTTCTTCTTTTCCTTCCCCTGCTTTGGTTTTCTTTGCTAAACTTTTTTGTCTTCCTCTCCGTCTCTCACTCTTATCTGTCTGTGTTTCTCACTCGCCCTCCTGCCCCTTAAGGCCCATTAGTCTGTCTAACTAGGCTGTGATTACAGGACTTATGTATTCAGTGTGTGATCATAGTGCCAACTTTGTCCTCCGAGTCTCACTCTGACTGACTGACTGACTGCTCACTAAGGCACACTGATCCCTCTGTGTATTACCCAGAGTATTCAGTTATTTGCACTTCATGTGCTCCTTTCCCCTCTTCTTTCTCTTTGTTCTGCCCCTCTTGCTGACTAAACTTCTTTGTCTCACCCTCTTTCATGTTGGCTCTCTCCTCTTGCTGATTATTTCCTCTCATCGTCTCTCCTCGCCTCCCGCCTCAGCACCCCTGGCCTCTCCCCTTCTAATCTTCTCCAAATGCCTCCATGTTATCAGCTAACCACAGAGCCACGCTTTGGGCACCCAGCAGTGTTAACCTAAAAAACAATAAAGTTAAGTGTTTAGTAAAGGATCTCTCGCGGTTCAGCAAGGCTTCCCTGCACTCTTGCCAAGGCGTCAGTGTCTCCTTTTCAAGCGAACCCAAGAAGGAAGACAGAACTACTCGCTCTCGTTGGCCTCTCAGGGTTTTGGCTATCCAACTGTGGTGACACTGAAGAGCTGTCTTTTTTTGTGAAGCTTTAAAAGCATTTATGTAACCCTATATCAGTATTCTTCCTCTGAGCAGATGGAGTCAAAAAAATGAACACCTTTCAGAAAATGTTTGTATTTTTGCTGCAAGTTATATGCAGGTTTATTTTAAAAAAAGATTTCAAGGTGTATGTTGCCATTAGCAACTCTCCGCAAATGTAAAACATCAAAAACGTTCCTTTGAATTTAGTATATCAGCATATCTTTGTATCAAAGTTCCTGCTCAGAGCATGAGTCAGTACGATAACTGATCCTGAGTGGCAACATCTTACCCGGCCTGTATCATGAGTCAGACTGCGTAGGTTTCCGCTCTTTGCTCACAAAGATGTCCATGTGCAAGTTTTTAATGTCAATACTGCTAAATATTTGTCATATAGCAGCGGGTGTGAGATTAAAGACCTTTCAAGAGCACCAGCGTTGCTCAGGATGAGGGGAAATGATGACTTGTCAGAGAGATGCAACTGCCCACTCTTGACAGTTGTGCAGGTTATTTTTGATTTCAAGCCTTTTCAAGGATGCTGAAGAGGCACAAAACAAAAGTCAAATGCGTGCTACCACACAATTGAAAATTTCTAAGGATAAAATAAATGCTTTCTTTGCACATGGTGGCTTTGTCTGCCTGTCAGGGCTCATATTGCCTTAAGGCTGTAGGTGTTGGAAACACTGTACCAGAGTTTGAAACAGTGTGTGGTGGTGCGTGTGTGTGTGCGGGGGGGGGAGTCTTTTTAAGCAGACAAGCTTAAAGCATGGTTAACTTTAATATCAGCAAAATCCTTTAAAAATGGGGCGATAATGCAGCTCACCATATGCCGCTACAGATGTTGATATTGCATTATAGATTAAGATAAATGTGCTGATGATGGTACTGTGTACACCGGCTGCATACTACTGAGTATAAAACAATGACTGTTCTCACTCTGACTGCTCAAAGACATCATGACAAGTGAACCGTGGCATCTTGGTTGCTATGCCAACTTTGGTTTGAACAGAGTGCTTAAGGACTACTGACAGGCAATACCTGTAACAGTAGTCAGGGATTATTTGCAGTGGTCAACGTGTACCAATGCTGTACTTAGGTAAAAACAGTATTACTACAATGTCACAGCAATTGAAGACTACTTTTAATGTACTTTTATTATATTTTATTATTATTATTTTATATCAGAGTATCTTTTTGTCTTAAAGGACCAAACTGGTGTTACTACATGTCATGTCCTTTGTCAACATCGGCCACATAGGTTGCATAAACCCCACCCATTTTTTTTCTTAAGTAGCTTTATCTGTGAGATATTGTATTTGTTTACATTTTGTCCATATTCAATAAATGTTACAGAGAGAAACTAAAAATATGTGACAGTGTTAGTTAGAAAGAACCTCTGTGTCAGAGTTCTTCTTCATGCTAAGGTTTGAGCTAGGAAGGCAGCACTTGTGGGGAACTATTTTTCCAGGCGTAATAACTTTTGTCTCAGCAGCTCCTGGCTCACCTCTCTCTCTCGCTTAGTGTTTTCTGACAAATTAAATGCACATGGTCTGTTCAGAAGGGTAAATTATCTATACCTCACAACTTTCACGTGTCCTATAGTTTTTCTACACCCTGTTTCAACATGAATGGCAGTGAATGGGGTTTAAAATGCAGTCTGAGAACTACGAAGGTATACACAAGGTCGAAGTTGAACAACATTTGTAGAAGATAGGGGCGATCTCTGCTAATAGTGAGAAGCCAAAAATAAACTTGTATCAATCTGCCAGTAAAATATAAAATGCCTGTTGTAATTATCAAAAGTCTAAAACATCAAAAAGATTCAGTTTCATACTGTAAATGAAAAAACAGTAACGGTAACTAAACAAAAAGCATCTAACCCTCACTTTTATAAACCTGGAACCAGAATATTTGTTGGTTTTCTAAAAAATAATTGAATCAATCAGTTATGGAACAGTTGCTGATTAACTTTTTTCTGAATGCATAGACTAAATGACTAAGCAATTACTTTGTAAAGATGAACTGCAGTCGGAGAAATAGAATTTAAAAAATCACATGACACAGCCTTAGTTTATGTTGCATACTGTAGGCCTGAGTAAATGTATCAATGTTTTAGCAACAAAATGTAATCAAATGAACAAATCAATACTTTTATTCTCTATAAATTATGCAAATTAATTTATGTATCATAGTATTGCTGAGAATTCTGTTCTGTTCCAATTAGTGACCCAATAAAACTAGTCTGTGACCCAGTTTAAGGCCTGACCTTAAGTTGACCGTTAGAGGAAACACTGCCTTCACTCTGTGGGTTTCCTCGGGCTTCACACAGCTTTATTTCTTGTGTCTCTGTCCACGGTCCTGAATTCTCACAGCTCACTCTCGCTCCCTGTTTGTGGTGCTGAAAGGAGAACGCACAGGAAACAGGCTTTTAAGTCCAGTGTTTTCTCTGCTGCAGCAGCACAGGCTAACTGAGGCTGCTCTTTGTCTGGCGACTTGTTTTGAAAGCTCCAGCTCAAGTCCTCAACAGAAGCATTAATGCACTTGTCAAAGGACACGTTCGCCCTCAGCAGACATAGACAAGCCTTCCTCAGTGTTAATGGCTATCTTTTATTATTCCAAATGTAACATGTTATGTTGCACTTACTGCTAGACCCATAAAATCTTTTTCTTTTTTTTTTTTCTTTTTTTATTCGTAGTTAGTCTTTATAGAATTTTGTTGTTATGCACCCATGACACTCTGTGCTCTTGATGAAGTTCCTGACAAGATAAAATAAAAGCCTCTGTGGTCCCTCCTAAATTGGCCCCTTACCTATGTCTGTTTTTTCCCCTTTATTTCTTGCAGTGGTGCTGCTGAATTCTAAAGAGACTCAGGCAGAGCTTGGCTGGACGTCATATCCCCCCAATGGAGTAAGTGTATTACTTGCATTTGTCATTGTCTGTATGTTTGTTTAAATGCTTGTTCGCTCCACATCAGAGCTGCATGCTTAACAGTCAGCCCAGACGCTCCCTGTTCATTCTGTGTCTTTCCTATTTTTTTTGCTTATCATCCAGAGCTCATCATTATCATTGATCGATTGCGCAAATCTGGGTTAGGATGCTTCACTATCCAAAACAGCCACACATACAGTATGAGTATACGCTGCCACAGATAAATGGTCCCCCTCCGAATCGATCGATTTGGCTTGTAAAAACCTTGGCGCTAAGTTATGACTGCAAGACAAATGGAGGGGGTCTTTTTAGAGAATGTAGCTCTGCTGAAGCAGTTTGTCACCCGCTCTCCACCTGGAGGCCGGCCTTTACATACGCAGCACATCCAGAATGTCTCTCATGTAACCGCACATGTTGGGAGTTGAGCATGTTTTGTTATATGCAGCACAGTGTATACATATGTACCGCTTAGTGCAGAGTGTGTTGAGTAACTGTCACCCTGAGGTGGCTGCTGAACCGCATGCAAAACTAAATGTAAGATTTATAGACTGGTGTGACTCAACTATCAATCCCAGTAGAACTGAGAGAGACACACTGCTTCCGGTTTGATTTAGTCATCTTTGCAGTAGTGAAGTATATCATATTACCATCTCACATAATCTGTTTACACTGTCTGGTCTGCTGTGTGTTTGTGTTTGTGTGTGCATGTGTGTGTGTGTGTGTTTGTTCGTTTGTGTATGTGAGAGAGAGTGATAGATCCACATTTGATGCTTAGTTCACTTTCAGTTCTGTCAACTCAAAGTGTTCTATAATTAAGACAGTGACGTGGAGTTTTTAATCATTCAGCCACTGGACTAATAATATTTCTGATGGAAACTTGAAATTTTCTCACTGAAAATAGATAAAAAATATTAACTCTGCCATGGTAATGGAAAACTCAGAAACTATAGGAAAATTATTGTAGTGGTGTAGGAGGTAATTGGCTAGCTTTCAGTTTTTTTCTCGGTGTCCTCCATTTGACAAAGAAAAATTGCAACACCTAATAACTGATTGGATTTATATAAAGCTTTTCTGTCAGCCAAGATACTCAAAGTGTTTCACAGTGAAGGAGGGATCTCACTAACCACGACCAGGCTTCCCCTCATATATCAAAGTAATAGTAGAACAGTATCTGTGAGTTGGCACAATTTGCCTGATAGAAGGGATAGCAGAATTGAAGGTATTCTTACCCTGTTGAAATCCTTTATATGTTAATGTAACAATCATTTTCACACAGGTTATTGTAGTTTTATATGGCCAAAAGCATACACAAGCCATGTTTTAGATGTGATTTTGAAGCAAAACTACAATAACTGAACATGGAGGGAAAGAAGTATAACCTAAATTTAGGCTGAGGTTGTTTAAAGACCCTCCCTTCCTAGCTTTCCCCTCAAAAAAAAGAAAAAGAAAACAAAGTTTAATTCTTGGGGATGACGCAGCAAAGTGTAGGCAGAAATAATTTAACAAACACTCCTCAACTGCCATAACTTATAAAACTAAAGGTGGGTGGAGGTATAAAAGATAAGTAAATAAAATAACTGCCTGAAAAAGCAACCATGGTCAGACCCAAAGATTTAGAAACACCACTCAGTGCTTATGTAATGGCTGCAATTGTGTAGTTTGTCATTTTCTGTGTGACGTTATTAAAGAATCTCAGTCCCAGTTGTTTTTAAGACACCCACACACCCACTCATCGTATTATGTCATTATATCCTCTCTTCCTTTGTCTTCTGACGTTATTTTTCATGATCTCTGTTGCTTCTCGCCCACCTAACTTTACTTTTTCTTCATTTCACTCCCCACTGATTTTTCTTCTGTTGTTTTAACTGCGTATTTGGCTCTCCCCCCTTCTTCCCCCTCCTCCTCACCTGCCTCTATCACTTCAGTGGGAGGAGATAAGCGGTGTTGATGAGAAGTACAAACCAATCCGGACATACCAGGTGTGTAATGTGATGGAGCCCACGCAGCAGAACAACTGGCTGCAGACGGGCTGGGTGGCACGTCGAGGTGGCCAGCGCATCTTCGTCGAACTCCAGTTCACGCTGCGAGACTGCAACAGCATCCCCGGTGTGGCGGGCACCTGCAAGGAGACCTTCAACCTCCTCTACGTGGAGTCAGACCGGGACCTCATGGGTGTGACCCGAGAGGACCGCTACACTAAGATCGACACCATTGCCGCCGACGAGAGCTTCACTCAGGGCGACCTGGGTGAGAGAAAGATGAAGCTGAACACCGAGGTGCGTGAAATCGGCCACCTCAACCGCAAAGGCTTCCACCTGGCTTTCCAGGATGTCGGCGCCTGTGTGGCCCTAGTGGCCGTGCGAGTGTACTACAAACGCTGCCTTGCAACCGTCCAGAACCTGGCAGTGTTCCCCGACACAGTGGCTGAGGCTGCATTCGCCACGCTGGTGGAGGTGCGAGGCACCTGCGTCAACAACTCCGAGGTGGACACAGACAGCCCTCCCAGGATGCATTGCAGCGCTGAGGGGGAGTGGCTGGTGCCCATCGGGAAGTGCAGCTGCAGCGCCGGATACGAGGAAGGACACAGCAGCTGTGAAGGTAGGATGAGTAAATAGACAGTGGGATGCATGGATAGATGAAAGAGGGCAAAAAAGAGGAAGATAAAAAAAGGAAGGCAAAGACATGTTTGTAAAACAGATGCAACTGCAGGAGATCGAGGCAGGAAAGTTGATTTGGTAAATTCAGCTGTTGACATCTTTTAGTTCTTTGACAAAATATCATAGAACTGTAAACGATTTATCTAGTATGAGAGAAAAAACAAAGTCACAACTATATAAAGGAAAATCCAGCTTTTACATTCTTTTGTCAGAATGAATCAAGTTTTTCTGTACAACTAAACTTTTAAAAACTTTAATACGTGTCGGTTTGTTGAAAGAAGACAAAATAAGACAAATTATTGCACCCCAATCAAAAAGCTGGAAACCGTTTGATCTTTGCACGCCTAACATTGTTGTACTCAGGAGTCACAGTTTTTTAAAAAGGTTTAAAGCAGTCATATTCCTCAAACCTGTAAACAGACTTTGATGTGTAAGATCGATGGAGTTCCCCTTTAAGAAAACAAGACCTTTAAGAGTCATGGGCAAGAATTGACTTGATAAGATGAAGACTTCTGCAGTCAAACAGAAAAGAAGAGGGCATGTGAGGAGAGAAAGGAAAGCAGAAGGTGAGAAGTTGGAAATGAAAAGTGAGGTTTCTCATTTCGTAGAGAATAGAAGAACAGATTAAAAGAACAGAAGGAGGATGAGAGAGAAGCGACGTTGATCCATGTGAAAAGAGAGACAGGAGCTGCAGAGATACTGTAAGAGTGAAGGTGAATAGTAGAAATATTTGCATGTGAGCAAAGACTGTGATGGAAATCAAAAAGAAAGAGCTGTTAACAAGTGCTGAGACAAAGAGAGGGATCCAGACTGGACATTATTTTTAAAAGACAGACAATAGAAGAACAGAACAGCTTTTCTCACTCGAACTCAGTCCATTGCTGCTTTTGTTTAACACTGACAATGACATCGATGCCGAGGGCCTCGATGTAGCAGTGATGTTACCTTGTTTCATGCACTCATCCAAAGAGTGTTGTCGCACATATCGACATGTGAGGTGCGGTAAGTGAACCATGAGGCTAACCGGTCCGTGTGTGTGAGAGTGTGAACACAGTTACTGATGCGCTCTGTGCCCTATTGAGTTTTAACACTGCAGCCTGTTGTCTAACATTTACATGCGGACTAAATGGCACACTGACAAACACACACACACACATACACATACTTAGATGAAGCATTGTCAGTGGGAGGCGTGGGGTGTCGCACTCTGACGTAAACACACACAGACAGTTTTGGAATCTTTTGCTCATCCAGCTGCAGCAGCTTGATCGCCTGACTGTTGCTGTTAGCTTTCACACCCCATCTTGCATTGTTGTGCAATGCAGCGTGGGTGGTGTAGTCACCGGACAGCAGACTGTGAGCATTGTGATGGAAAGGCAATTTATTAGGAGTGCTGAACTCCTCAACGATTGTACCGTATAAAAACAGACAACTTTTGTTTCTGTTGAGCTTTCCTACAAACAAAAAGCCAGATGTTTAAATGATGCATATGCACAAAATACATGCATTTTGCATTCTGCATGTATTAATTTTTACTTGCCAAAGAAGAACAAAGTTTGCACGTCCCCCAGTTTGGAAATGAGTCACAGTAATTCATGTGATTTAATATTCTTTTATTTACATCGGAGGCATCATTTGATTTCCCAGTGCTTATTTTTTCTTTCATTTCTTTTCCTTTCATGTTTGTGCAGTAAAGCTCTGTAAAATCTGTTTTGAAAATAGTGCTAGAAACTAAATAACTGATTACATTTCTGAGGTTTGTTAGGGATTAAGATATCACCACAGATGATGCTTCGTAGATACTTGTGATATAATAATCATACTTCTGGTGTAAATGGTCACAGCTGTGCAGAATGACAGCCACTCTGGATTTGCTAATTTTCTTTGCTGTTCTCCCACTAACAAATCCAATGACACAGAAGTATTTATGTGAAATATTGCTACTATGACAGTTCTGCATTGACTGAGATTTATCTAAGATCATTACACTACATTTAACAAAAAGACTGTATATATTTGACTTTACACATGTGATTTTATGCATATGGTCAAAGAAGTTTGAGTAGAAGTTGTAGGTTTGCATGACTATGGTGTTTTAAAAGTACATTCAAGTCAAAAAACAAGTGGCTTACGGGAAGTGAGAGACGCCTGGAAGCCGATGGAAGATAACAAAGCAAATAAAAAAGTTCTTCATTGTTCATATTTCAACTGCCTACACCCTTTTTTACACTGGGCAAAGTTAATGAGGAGCTGCTTCGGTATTAACAGTCTGTTGGCTTCTCCTCCCAATTTGCAATAACCTCAGTGTTTTACACAGTGTTGCTTATTTTTTGAAGAGAGAAACTAAGAGAAACAAGTTACTGATCAGAAAAGCACTGAAAATAGAGAAAGTATCAGTAACAAAGTTGGTGGAAGGAACTACAGTATGCTGATCATAAATCAAGCAGAACTTTGGCTGTGCTGCAGAATTTCTGCTCCTGTGACAGTAAGTGTTCGACAGTTGGAGATAAGCGCTGCTCACTGATATTGGCAGTTGGGCTGTGTGCAAACAAAGTGAGTATTGCATGACCTGTTTTTTTGTAATTACCAACAATGCTCTTTCTATAATAAAAAGCCGAGCTGAGGACAATAAAATGTGACTAACAGTCAAACTGACAGACAGTGAGAGCGGAGTAAGTCAGGAAAAACTAAGAAGACAAAGCTGAGGATGCAGACTATTGAAAGAAAAAGCAGGAGTGAAGGGAGAGCAGGACAAGCAAGACATGCTGCCAAAGATGGAGCAGACAAGGCTGGTGAAGTCCAGTGACAGCACCAGTGAAGAAGAGAGACAATGTATCTTTGGTGCTCAATCTTCCTTTGTGAGTGTGGTCTACTAAGTTACAGTGCCTGTCATTCTTCCTAAGAGCATTCTACCCATTAATACACACACATATATGAATAGAAATACACACACACTTCCCCTGTAGTGCCTAATTTCTCAGTTCAGCTGTAATGCCATGAATATGCAGCCCCAACTCCGACATCTCCCACTGCACCAGAGCTATTGATCAGCCGTAATGCTCCACTAAACTGAGGAATTGCGCTGGGACTGCTCATGCACACATAAGCTAAGGGCGCACACACATTCAGAAGCACGCTGCAGTATGTGCAACTACACAGCAAACACACTCTCCTACGGTGGTTGATGTCATTCTGTGCAGGGAAGAAAGACATCGAGTCTCTGTGTGTGTCTGGTAGAAATGGGTGGCTTGATTACAGCAGTGTGTGTGTCACAATCACGCTAATGTACGTGTGCATTGAGGACACGCATTACCGACTGCTGTGAGACGTGATCTAATGAATGATAAGCAGGCAATGACATAAACAGCTGATTTCTGTGTTTACACACAGTTAGTGCGGGTTCTGTAACTACATCTTATTTACTCGCGAGTGTATTTGTTTGTCTGAATTAGTGCAATGTACTAAGTGTCTCAGTGCAGGTCAATAATATTGAACAGTCTGTGAGCAGCCACTGATAACGGTGTAAGCTGATAGTGTTGTTCAGTGGAGGAGAGGATTATTACCACACGCAGTGTAACAGTCAGGCCAGACGCAGATGACACTGCATTACTTCAGGTTACAGCATTTGTGGTGTTAATGTGCATCTCTGAACTTTGCTGTTGATTTAATGCTAATACAGGCAAGATTTTACTCAATTCCTGACTGACTAAAGTTAACCTAATTTAACAAGTCCATACAGTAAGTAGTTCAAATTTGTAATGCATCCATGCATTGCCTTTGTTTATTTTAAATACGATAGATGGGCTTTGACGTAATTTTGTACATAAATGCAGTATGAAGACTCACAAAGGATAACCTGGTAACATATGTTATATTCATAATGAGTTGTAATGCATTTTAGAGACAGGCTTTATAGAAAGTGTTGCCCATAACCTTTACGTTTCCAGGCAATGATCTTTTTTTCTGTCTTCATTAATGACGTTTAATTATTTTTTGGTCTTAGAAATTGTGTTGAGTTCAGATTTAAAGAAAAGAATAAGTCCGCATTTGAATAGAAGTTTAACTACTCAAATTGTAATCATCTTCTTGTTCTTCTTCTACTTTATTTTACTTTTACCTCTGCTATTGCTTCTTCAAATTCTACTTCTACTTTTCCTTTTCTTCTTCTAGTCCTCACTCCCCCTCCATCTGCTCATGCACACGGTTTCAGCAATTTAACCACATTTCACTCTGAATAAATTCTCTAGCGGCAGATGAAATGCAAAAAGTTTGAACTTTGTTCAGTACAATGTAAAACACAATAACAATGAGGGAACATGAACAAAGTGAGACTGTTTGGTCCAAATTGCACTGCTCCGGTGCATGCTGGGATGATCACTGACACATTAGATTAGATTAACATTCATGCACACAAACTGCATAAAACTCAACACGGAGCAAAAGAATTAAAAAAAATAACCCACAAACAATCATTCAAACATTTTATAATCAGATGATATGATTCCCCTCAACTGATGTTTTAGTTTCTGCAGTAGATTATTTAACCGAAGCAGTTGCACGTTAGCAATGTTCTGGCTTGAAATCTGTGTGAAACATCAGCATCCACTGAATTAGAACATCACATTTCCAACTGTCCACATTTGTGCTTATTATTTAACTGTAGAAATGCTGAAACAAACTGTTTGTGATACAAAAATGTTATTATTCTCCGTTCTCCTTACTTTGCCTCTTAATACTGAGGCACCGCTAATAAACTATAGAGAAATTTTTGAATGACTAGAATAAAATTCTGGCGTCTTAACTGACTGAGAAACATTTAATCCCCAGTTGCTCAATGGTACTTGACCAGCCTGGAGTTGTGAATTAGATGGATGCTATTGAAAATTTGCATATGTGCCAAGTCAGCGTCCTCTAGTGTAATAAAGATTTAGAAGCAAAAGGAGGGAATTAAAAGAATAGTTAGAGGTGATATACTGAAGTGTGGCAGGACTGTCAGCAGGACTCGCATGCACTGCACAGCATTGTTGCTGTATATCTTGACCGTGTGTGCATTCATGAATTTGCACTACATGTAATCATGGAGAGGCACGCACATGTTCTCCAATCTCATCATGAAATGCAGCGGGAACAGGCCGAGGGTAAAATAAATTATGTAATAATTCGCCTCGTAAGAGCTGCGTTTTATGTGCATGTGCATTTGTGTGTTTTTTGTGTGTGTTTCTGTCACACTCTTGAGCTCCATCCTGTTCTAATTAAGGCAGACTGCTCTTTCTATATAATTACTGAGTGTGGCGCATGCCTTCAGCACATTCTCCTATTATCTCTGCTGTTTACTGCCCCACAATCCGGCTCCAGGCACATTCACCACCCTGCTATTCCTTCCTATTGCTCTCCTTCCCTCTGTAATTTACTACACGCCTTCCTTCTTCTCCCCTTTCCCCCACTCGTGTCTTTACTTCCCTCACCCATTTACCCCCCATGCTGCCAAAGAAGTGTGCACTTAATTTCTATCCCACTGATCTCAGCGGTGCTCCACGACTTCCTCTAAAACCTCGGTTAGTTTGCCTCCTTCGCCTTGTCCTCGACCTCCTCATTTTCCCTCTTTACATTTCATCCTCTCCCCGCTTTTCTGTCTTTATTTCCCCTCTTCTTTTCAATATACGCTCTAACATGCTGCGTCTGTCTCTCCAGTCCTCCCCCTCTGCACCCTGTGGGGACCATGTGGCAGGGTGAGACGGGGTGAGGCAGGGTGAGGTAGGTTAACAGGCTGAAATCTGCTGGAGAAGCTTGGAGATTTATCTGGTGTGTGTATGCGAAAAAGATAGAGTGTGTGTGCGTGTGTGTGCACTCGTGTGTGCTTCAAATTTGGCACCAGCGCCCAATCATATGTTTCTGAAGTCGCTCCCTCTGTTGCGCTCCTCTTCCCCTCTGTCTGTTGTCACTTCTTGTTATGTCCTCCCTGACTTTTTCTTGTCTTGGACAGAAGTCGTCTCATATTTTCTCCTGTGACTTTTATTTTCTTGAGCCTTTGTTTTTCCTCTTCTTTCTCTCCCGATGAGTTTTGCCTTTGTAAAAAAGCCCCACCCCCTTCCCTGTAAAGACGCTATCGCTTACCACACCCACTCTCCTGAGCATCTCACTCTTCTTTTATTCTCTCTTCTAACACTTTTTTACCCCCTTTTTAATACCAGCTCCCTCTGGCCCAGTGCCACCCATGCCCATCTGGTCCCCCCCCCCACAATCGTTCTCCATCTTTCTCCTCTCCAGCCACGTCACCAGCTACAGTTAGTCATCTCTCTTCCCAGCTTTCATGTTAAATAATTCACATTCTCCTGGGAGACAGACAAATGTGTTCTTTTGAGCCTGGCATCTGATGTATTTATTTAGCTAGGCGGCCGTACAACAAGCTAGCTGACAGCACTTGGACCAACAAACATTTGCACTCACAGATACAAATGTAGAGACATTCCCTCATGGACACACGAGCATCAATATGCGTGTGTTTCCTTGCAGAAGGACCATTAAAATGTCCCTTGGTTATTGAAAATGTGAGCTTGGAGGAAGGCCAAGCATTCACCATTCATCCTTCCTCTGCCTTCCTTCACCGAGGGAGAATGATGCTCCGAAAGAAAGGAAGGATGCAAAGGAACCAATAAAGCACAGGACATTATGGGTATGGAAGGAAATGAAAATGTTGGGAGGGAATAAAAAATATGAGATGGAATACACAAAGTTGCAAAGAAGAGGGTTTGTTAGTCACTCTGCATGAGAACGGAATGCATAAAATATGAGTTGTAAAAGCTGAGGAGGATTTCAGAGGCGTACGATGGTGGTGCAGAGAGATGCCTGTGAGAGAGAAGAGAGAGGCGAGTACAATGGGGAAAACGAAGGAAGAGATGAGCATTGGATGAGAGCAAGGGGTTTAGAGGTCGGAACAGAAACAGAAAAAGTGAAGAGATAAGGTTGATGTAGGGGAGAGGAGAAAGCACAGGTCACCGGGGGTAATGATAAATAGAAGCTGGCTGCAGAGAGAGGATATAAAACAGCAAGAGAAAGAGAGGTAACTTTGGCCACAGGCAGGGAAAGTGAGAAAATGTGATAAACCTGCAAATTACAACATGTTACCTCCATCTTCCTCCATCCTCTCTGCCGCCTCTTACCAGTCAGAATCTTCCACACTCGGTTCATGAATTAAACACGGCCGACATGAATGCATCAAAGTTAGAAAAGGTTGGCATCCAGCTTAATCATGTTGCTAACTCGACCGACATGACAGCCTCATTTCTCCCCGCTTCATTCATGACCAGTGAGCTGAATCCAACATTCACTTAAGGAGAGAAAAATCCTGCGAGAGAAACTCTGGGATGTGCGCAACTGACAGCTGTGACGTTAGTATGGCATAAAAAGACATTATTAAGACAAATAAGACAGTGACTTGACACACTGGTTCCTTTTTTTCTTCCTCCCTTTCCTCCTATTTGTTTTATTTTCCTGAAATTTTACAGTTTTGGTCAAAACATTCGAGGATTATTAAAATGTTGCCAAGGAATGATGAAACACACGCTTGTTTACGATTTCCTGTCCGAGAGTTGATATTAGTTGCTCTCCTTTTGTTTGCCTATGATCTATGATTAAATCATGAGGCAAACCATGAATAGTAAACCTAGCAGAGTGCCAATGTAATGTATCCCTGTGGAGAAATTATTTAATTATATAATATAAATCATAATGAAACAATGAGGGTAGATTAACTGTGCAACTGAAAAGTGTAGCACCATTTTTTTTCCCTTCAAGAGACATATTTAGGTGACTGCTGGTGTAAGAAACAAGTTATTTTCACATAATGATGTGGTGCAAACTTTCAAAAACGATTTATATTGAAAAAATTTTTTGACAAGACACAGTCATCGTAGCTGATAAAATTCCACTCTTCTTTGGATACATAAATCACTTAAAAACCTGTTAAAAAGTTTGAAGAAAATATTGGCACAAGCTAAAAACAAAACTTCTTTTCTTTTCTTTTCTTTTTTTTTTTTGAGCTTAGAAAGTAGAAATTTTGGAGATACTCTGTTTTCACTGAATGATGGTGGAATCACAGTACTTAAGCATAAAATAGGGTAAACTTAGCAATCGGCTCAACATATTCCAACCTAGCTTGTGACAAACATACCAAAGATAAAATTAATAGTCGAAGCATGTTGGAATGTTGGAATTGCATGCATCCGTTGATTGCAGAAATATGAAATGTCACCGTTTCATCTGGTGAGTGAGTTGCTTTTGCTTTGTTGATGAGGTGCAAGCTGCAAATCCTGGATGAAACACATAAATTGACACATGAAAGGTTTTGTAAGGACAAACAGCCTTGAAGCCTTAACGTAAGTCTGATTATGTCAGACTGTGTAATTC
>JAQFJA010000008.1:5574554-5584660 GCA_029874485.1 Naso brachycentron
ACTCTTCAGTTTTTGTTGAATTATAAGCTTGATGTCTCTAGGGGTATAATTAGTGCCGTATTACTACTGCTAAGACCGTTCCAGGAACCTTCCTGAAACAGTTATGCAACCTTTTCTGTCCGCAAAAAAGTATTGGAACGTGTGAAATAAAGCCTAATCAAAAATACCCCCCCCAGCAGCAATGAAGTGAAATATGCTTAAAGTCAAAATGTGTCCTTGCCTGTAGCAGAACACAGACTAGTGGCTCTGGTAATTCAGGTAAAAGCATGCTGTAGTGTTTAGCAAATGCGTGTCTCAAGGCGCAGACAGTTTTAGTGTCATAGTTATATGTGTATTTGTGTGCGTGTGTCTTGAGGGAGCTGTGTCAGTGGCAGGCCTGCTTCGGCGTCCCCTCCATCTGTGTGCTTTGTGCTATGGTTCCCCAGAGACCCTTACACACTCTCTGATGGAACATCAGAAACCTCCACCTGTAAACACTAGCATCAATAATCTCTCTCTCTCTCTCTCTCTCTCTCTCTCTCTCTCTCTCTCTCTCGCTCTCTCTTTCTTTTTCTTTCTCTCTTTCTCCCTCTCTCTCTGCTGGCTGACTGTTGTTTATGTGCCTGTAAAATTCAATTAGGCTGCAGGGGAGCGGGCCGGCCTGCATTACTGCCTGCCAGGGTGACATTTCATTTGCAATGAATCATGGGCTAGAGGAGGACCGGACCGGAGAGCGAAACAACACTTCTCCTCCTATCCGTCCCCCTCTTACTCTCTTTTTTCCTCCTCTTTGCTTCCTCACTTACTTTACACCCTCCTCTATTCCTCCAGTGCATAAACCCCTCTACCCTTTTATTTCCTGTCCACAGTCCTGCCGCTAAAAAACCTTCATTCTTGTTTAGCGTCTGCTGTCTGCGAGAATGTAGTTGTGCATCCAGTGCTGCTTTTCCTTTCTCGATCTTGTTTGTGTGCTCCTCTTGGTGCTTCTGTGGTATCACTTTAATCAGGATGGTCACCGGATGTTTCTTTCCTTTCATTCTCACTCTCCCTTTCTTCTTCACTATCTTTACAGTTTCAAACCACTGCATTATTGTCCTTTCCTTCTTTTACAGTCCTGTCCTCCTCCAACTTTTTCTACCACCCTAACCAGCCTGCTTTTGCCTGATTTTTAACAAGGCCAGGACCTCAACATTTCAGACAAGCTTTAGCTTCTTTCAAATCTCCCCTTAAAAAGAAAAGAAAAAAAGATCTCATCAAATTTTAACATGCATCACTTTGCCCGGCAAAACAAGTGTCAGGCCACTGTCGAGGCCAACTTTGCTCAAGGACATTAGAAAGAATTAGATATAAGGTTTTGAAGAACTGGAGTGCCGGAACTTGTAAGTCATAAAATGATGGATTTAAAGTTTCCCACTCAAGCATGTGAGTGTTCCAAATGCATTGTTTTAGAATAAATAAAGACAAAATTCCACTTAAGACCGCAGAGAGAACTGTTAGATGAGAATTTGCTTTTGTGCTAATTAAGGCGACGTAAACAGAGAAGATTGAATGCTGTGGCGTTCAGAGGAGCGTGCAGTAATGCTCTAAATTAATGCATAAAGAGCCTCTCTGATTACACAGCGAGGGGATTCCACATAAATCAAGGATAAACTGTGAATAATCTTACGCAACACCATCCACGCTGAGGAGGTATTAGTGTCGCCCTCGGAAGTGTGCTGCCGAAAACATACACACATTTTCGTGGTTTTGGATTCAATCTAGCAGAAGCAGGCGTGCGACTCATTTTGGGTTCTGGCCTGTAATTCAGGAAAACCAAATGTACATTATTAATAATTCATGTTAAGTGCTTTGATTTTAGCTCTGCTTTGTTCTTTTGTTCTTTCGTTGAGTACAAAGTTTGGGTGTTTTTAGTTTTGTTGGTCAGGGAGGAGTTTGCAAGTTTGTGTTTCTTTGCATGTTTTTGTGTGTCTGTGTTGTTGTTTTTTAAGTGCATGTGCATATGTGTATATGCTGCTACACTTGGTAAAGTCACAGGTCTTTTCTTATCGTTACCTGACTTGAATGTTTTGGTTTCACTCTGCAAAATGATGTGTGTGCAGAGTTTGACTGAATGCAAAGTTTCTTTGTTCATGCCCTTAATCAGAGTTGTGTCCATATGAGCGTGATTTTATGACATGCAACTAGTTTTGATGCCCATCATGTTCCAGTATTTAACTTATACAGGTTGAATTTCCAGCACACACACGTTGAGGATGCTGCATTTAGTAGCTGAATTTTTAAATTAAACAATGTTCGCATTATCATGGATTCTGGATTTTCCAATGAGCCAGCGGGTGCACGTGCATTTTGCTAAATTATTAAGATAGTTATTTTCAAATATTTTTGTTGGGAAATCACAATCCAAAAAAGCAATTGATTTGACCTTTTTTTTCTGGCCATAGCCCATTAGAGAAACCAAGTGGCTTGTGGATGAGCTGCTTTTTGCTCAAAGCAGATATACAAAAACACTCATTTTCAGCATTGATTCATCTGTCAGCCATTTTTTTGGCTGACAGACAAATGGTGAAAAGTTCACATCACGATTCCCCTGGAGCTCAAGGTGACTTTTCAGATGTTTTGTTTTGACGAAAAAAGGTCCAAAACACAAAGCATTTAAATAGGCAAAGATTAAAAACAAACAAATCAGCAAAATCTCAAAGTTTAAAACCCATAATTAAGAAATGTTCAAAAACTAATTAAACCCCTGATGATCATCTAATCAATTGTGTGTGTGTCTTTTACTATATGAGTGGTTAGATGTCTTTTATCCATGTACAGTGTTAATATTATTCAGTGATTTAGTGACAGTATTGAGGGACTGTGATTGCTATTTGTGTGTTTGTATGCAAATGAAATGATCACCAGATGAAAGTATCACATGTGTGTTGTCTTCGCTGTGGTCATCAGTTCTAAGAAGTTGCTTAGCTCTTTCCTGAACACTTAATGTTCCCATAAAACTGCCCAGTATGTTTAACCAGCCATGTTGGTCATGTGACACGAGAGCAACAGGATGGGGCGGGATGGAGGTGGTACATTTCAGCGATACCAGGGAACGAAAGGCGTGTAGTGTGTTTGTGAGTGTGTGGGGTAGTGATATGACACCATAGATAAGGCCAGCTCAGGGAGCAAACGGCAAATTCTCCCAGAAGGCATTACAGTTCAGCAGGAGAGAGCCACAGATGACCTTCAGGTGTCAGTATTTGCATGTTATCAGGCAGGTTTACGTGTGTGTTCGTGTGTGTGTGTGCATGTGATTGTTCTCTGAACTCCACCAGCTTAAAAAAATCTCATTTTAAATTCTGAGTTTAGATTTTTAATGCAGATTGCTTTCATAATGCAGTTGTGACCATGACAAACACAAACACATGCATGCAGATAAACACACATCTATACACATGCAGGAAACCTCTCTCTCACACGACACACACACACACACACACGCTTAATGCCCACAGTGAGTCCGTCCCTGCTTCCAGTTTAGGGATGAGTCCCGTAGGGAAGGTGATCTTTATTTAAATCCAGTTGTCTGTGCTCACTCCTAATCTCCTCTCTCAGAAAGAAGGGATTTCTCCGCTCTGCTCTGCTCACTGATGTGATTTACACCGGGAGAGGGAGGGAAGAGATGGAGGGATGAAGGTGGGGGGGTGGTTTAAGTGAGCGATGGGAGATGGATGGGATGTGGCGAAATGTTATCCGTCTTTGAAAAGGCCGTGCACATAAAGGAAAAGGACTGTAAATGAAAGATCACAGGGTTGAGTAAATCCACTGCGCTTTTTAACTTTTGCGGTGAGTGTATATGATGCTGTGAGCTGCCATTTAGTTTGCCGCGACTAATCTGCCCCCTCTGTAGATATAAAAGGCTCATCCTCACGTAACAAAAACACAAGGATTCTTATTTTTAAGTAATTATACACTAATAAAAACATAATTGTTGATATAACAGTCCGTTTCTGCAAGATGATCCCCATAAGTCCTGCACACTGGACCTTAAAACTGGGGTAGGAAGTTTATTTTTGGTGTCATCAGGCAAAAGTTCCATAATAACTTCTCAACATACTGTAATACAGGTGGTCTGAAAAGAACACTAAACTTCTGCATCCCTTTCCTTGGCTCTGACTTCAGGCTTTAGAAAATGAAGACTGTAACGGACGCTTTTGAGCCCATCGTGAGTTATTTCAAAAAGAGCGTGTTAATATTGGCTGCTCTTCAAAGGTAGATGCATGTTCATGTTCCCTCAGTTCGGAAAGTCTAATACAGTGATTGACAACCCAGGAGAAAAAATTGCTCTTCCAGCTTTAGCATCAACAACAAAAACCCTAAAAAAAAAGGAAGACAAACATATTAGAGTTGTTCCGATACCACTATCGGAAAATGCTACCGATATTTGGTATCGGTATCGGCGAGTACGCCAGTCTGTGCCCCAATCAGATACCATGTTATTCATTAGCTGCGAACCAGCTACTTTCTAATTAGCTCTGCTAGCTCTGACTAACATTACATACTTGAAAATAATTTTCTTTGCCACTCTAAAACGGTACTTTTGAAGTTGCGCTGTGCTGCCACTGGCAACAGCTTTTTTGAAGGATAAAGAAGAGCAGAGAGAGCAGACAGAGCTACCAAATTGTCTGCATTCAGCAGTATTATATACTGGCAAATGTGTAAGGAATTGTTTTTTATGCGCTGGTACTTCATCGGCACTTGTTATCAGCCGATCCTCAAATTTGGGTATCGGAATCAGTATCGGGAGGAAAAAATAGTATCAGATTATCCCTACAACATATCAAATTATTCATCTAAAAGAGAGAGCGACAACAAACAAAATAAAACACAAGCCAGGTGAATGGTGGGGAGGGGAGGAACAGCAGAGTTGCTTCCTTAGGAGTCTCATGCTTCAGCTGGCTTGATTTCCAAATGTGCCCTGTCTTAGCTTTAAGACAGAGGTGAAAAACTGTGACTGTTAAGTCTTTATAGGCCTACAGGTTTTAGCTTAAAACATGTGAACAAACAGAAATAATTTTTTTAAAACACCCACAATGTTTAACTGTTTCCATTGATAGCATGTAGCACCCCTTACATGCCAATAGCTTCATTTGCTTGCTTGAAATTATGCATTGGATGGTTGGGTCACATAGAAAAAATGCATAATATGCTTGTGTTTTCTTGTTGTAGTTTCTCTGTTTACTTCCTTTGTGAGTATGGATTGGAACAGTCAGTTATTTTCAACTAGCGGGTTATTCCTGCATGCATGTGCTCTGCAGCTCTAATTAAAGTCTGACAGGCACTGTGGGTGACACACTCAGCGTGTTTTCCGCTCTGCGTTGCCCGGGCATTCTGCATGGTCAAACAGCATTACAGAGATAATTCCTATTACTCCTATCACCCTAACTGTTGCCCCCATTGAGTCTCCTTTTAACTTTTCTCTCTTTCTCCCTCCTCTGCTCGCTCGTTCGCTTACCCCTGCCCCAACTTTCTCTCTGTCTTCACCGCTCTTCTTCACCCTTGAGCCGTTCTTTCTCAAAGACAAAAAGTTTTCCACCCCTGTCTGAGGGATTGGATCGATCCATCCTCAGACCTCCCGCCAGCGTCCGTGACCGCTGGGCCGAACCATTAAACTCGGCATGGGGGGATTATGCCTCGTTTCTTTCTGTCTTCCCCTTGACTTGCCCTCCTCTGCCTCCCCATCGTTCCCTCATCCCTCTAACTGACAGTCTGATATCACCCGATTCCCGACGTCTTGCTCTCCTTTGTTTACGCTCCCTCTTTCTCTTTGATCGATACCTTTGCTTCCTCTCCACTTTTCTCCCCGCTTGTCTGGTCTTCTCTCATGCCCCCGCGTCCTTCAGCCGCGGTGTGCGTTGTGTCTGTGTGTTTGTCCGAGGCCCTCCCTGCATCTCACAAGAGGGAGATGCCAATTAGTGCATAGACACGGGATCCTTCAGCTGCTGGCTGCTGCGTCTGTGTGCTCCATATGACTTTGTTTCTATTTGATCGGTTTCTCATTGTAGACTGCAACAAACATATAAGCACAAAAGTTAGGAAAGATTAGTGCATGTGTGTGTTTGGGTGTGCTTGTTCGACACTGCGACCCAGAAAAACCTGCCCCCCCGATAGGGCGAGTCAATACACAGTGTGAGAAAGGCAATAACCCCCGGTGGCAAACCTCTTATCTCTTTCTCTTCCACCCCTCTTTATCTCTTTCATCCTGTCTCTCCATCTCTCTCTCCATCACACTGCCTCTTTCCATCTCTCTCTCTCTCTCTCTCCCTGCTTCCACTCGTGTGTGTCTTTGACCCTGAGGACGCCTTGTAAACACCCCTGGTAAGAGGAACCAAACAAAACACACAAAGTGAGAGAAAGAGGGAAAAAAAAGAGCAAATCAATAAAGGGGAGAACGCAGTAGGTTGACATGGTCGAGCTCTCCGGAGAGATTGTGTGCCTGTGTGTGTGTGTGTGTGTGTGTGTGTGTGTGAGAGAGAGAGAGAGAGAGCAGCTCGTCCAATGCTGTTTTAGTGCAAAGTGACGTGTGCTGTCACCTCTCGATCACAGGCATCGACATGTCAGACAGTTGATGACAAATACTCACATACTGTACATACAGATAAAGGGAACTTCATGCAATATGCACCACCAGTCACTTGGTTCCTCCAACCCTCTCTCTGTGTCTTTACACACTGTCGACTTTCCATGTGTATCCGTGTGTGTGTGTGTGTGTGTGTGGGTGTGCATTTGTGTTGTGGAGTTGTGTTTTCCTCTAACTCTGCAGAACTCTCAATTCCTGCTGCCCTGCTCCCCAAAGACACATTTGTCACTTTGTCATTTGTCATTCTGGAGTCCCCACGGCTGGCTGGCTTCACAGTGTGTGTGTGTGTGTGCGTGTGTGCGCATGTGCGTGTGCTTGTGTGTGTTCTGCTGGACACGACACAGCTGCAGCTCTCATTCTGGCCTCATTACTTCACACTTCGCCCCTCTCCTCTCCGCCCAACTCCACATAATGTCCATCTCCACAGCTTTTCCTTTTCACTCCTCTGGCTACTGACCATTTCTCCATGTATTCATTCCTAGCCTGTTTACATGTTTCCTTCACTGTGGTATTTATAGTTTTCTTCCTAAGCTGTTGTAATGCTTGCAGTCACGCAAAATATAACCTGTAGCCATCATATTTTCTGTCGACTAAAGAGGCACGTGGGTTTTCTAGTGCCGAGTAAACTGCAAAGACTTCTGAAGGAGAGGAAAGAGTTAAAGTGAGACTGGATGCAATAATTGGAAAACATGAGAAGACTGGAAGTTGAGTTTACCTGTCAGTCAGATCAGTGGGTTCAATTTACCCAATTAAAAACCAAACATATTGATTTTCTCATTTTGTTTTTCCTAACCACATAGAGTTTTATTCTCTTAAACAGCGTTAGTGCTTTCTAAGTACTCCACAGGCAGCAGAAGTTGCCTGGAACTTCTTTCTAAAATAGTCCTCCTGAAATTCTGTTCACTTCTATGACACATCGGTAGATACAATCATGACTATAAATAACTAAAAGATAACATAGCAGGAAGGGATTAGACCAAGGGTGACGTAAAAATTATTTACTGTATTAAAAACGAAACTGAGTTTACATTGTAGACTAGCTGTTAAATTGGTACAATTGTGCTTATTGCAGGAAAAAACACAAATTTCATTACTCATTCAAGATCGATAATAAGTTTATAAAGGAAGAACACTGAACTACTACTCAATTGCAACGCACAAGACCACAAATGAACAAGAGTCAGCCCAACAGTTTATTAATAGTTATGTAATTTAGAATATTGGCTGAACAACACATTCTAAATGTGGGATAAAACCGTTTTGGCGTCCTTCTCGGTCTTGTCGTGGAGACTGTTTTTTCCAATTGCCATCAAAGTGTAATGGTATGTTATTTACACATTTTTAGGAAGCTACTTGTTAAATTTCATATGTAACATGAACATTTAAATGTCTATTTACTACACAAAAATGAATGTGATGATAGGAAGACATTAGCCATTCTTGGGGAAACTCTTTCCCTGTTGAAAGTGTGTGTGTGTTTTCACTGCCCTGCTTCAATTGTACTTCATAATCTGGATCATTTTTGTGAAGCAGTGCAGAACCAGCTGTGTTCACTGGGAGTTGAGGTGTGAGGACCAGCAATGCACTTGGGTAAATCACCGGTGATAGCATCCTTCTGTTTACTCTGGTAAAGACAAACATCAAATAAACTTATGGAACAACATTCAGCTAGAGGTGAGCTAAATTTAGCTCTTACACCATTAAATAAACTGAAAACAATACACAATCATTGGTATAGTAGTTGCGGTGAAATTTTTACAGTGTTTGCAAAAGAGTAGGCCACAGTTGCTAGCTTGGATAGCATTAAACTCCTTGCCAACTTCCTCTAAACACAAATCAGCAGTCACAAAAGAGTAGAGACAATCTGCAGGTACATTTGGCAAGTAGATTCCCGCTCAATATTTTCTTGGTCACAATGTCAGTGGCAGAAAAGCTAAATGTCAGCCAAGGTTAGTGAGAAAACCTCTTTGCAATTTGGATGAACCAAACCTTGAATTCTCCTCTCATTCATCTCTTTTGTTTTTGTATTTATTTGTCTCTCTGTCTTTTTCTGTCTGTGCGCATCAATAATTCATTCCAACCCCGACCCACTCTGCCCTTACCGGAGTAGATGACATATTTAATTTATCACTGTGTGTTTGTGTGTATGTGTGTGAGAGCCTATTTGGCATTTATTGCATTAACATTATAATGAGATAGATGAGCGTCTGTGTGTGTAATGCTATAGGCTGCTATGAGTGGAAGAGGGAATTGGGGGGAAATGAATTAGAAGAAGAAAGGAAGGGGCCTGGCAACCCTAAAGAAAAGAGTCCCCAGTGGAGACACACACACACACACGCAAACATGTAGCATCCTCCTAGATCTCCTCTTATAGCATAAAACCACCCTGAGGCGCACAGTCGAGGCAAAATTGTACATACATACACACATGAAACAAGTAAAAGCTACATGTAGCCCTTTCACATGCACACACACACACAAAATGGCATATGGCGTATGTGCCTCATGCACGCCACCGATTAGCAATCACCCCTCCTCCTCCACATATAGGCTCGTATATTCTAATTATTCCAACACTTATCCATGCATGCACATCTCCGTTTTACACATGTAGTCCCAAACCACTCATTGTGTATTCTCAGCAATGTCATGCTGTCTCTATCTTAGCTGCAGCCTCTTCAAGAGCTGTGCGTGGCGCCTGTCACAATCCCTTCACCTCAGTGTCACTGAAATCATCTCAAGGGAAAACACCATCATTAGCTCCTCCTTTAGGGAGTTCTCTGCGGGGGGAAAATAAGCAGGTTTTTGCATTTTTTAGACAGCACACTAGCAGGAAATCCTCTTCCACTCAATTTGAGGAATGAAAACAACCATAAAAGCTCATCAGTGGGCCCGAGCTGTAGCTGGAGGGCGCTGTTCTGTGCTTGTAACTCTCGCTGCTCTTCTATCAATTGATTAAAGAAGCTGCATTAGCATCATTTCTCCTCTGAGCTTCCATTCTGAGCCATGAGGCAACAAAAGAAACGCCATCTTCTTTGTGAATTATTTGACACCTGTGACTGGCCGAGCATTTTATCAGTAACCGAAGAGCGGATAGGTGATTACATCAAGCTGTCATAATGACAGTGGTTCCATTACCGCTGGCTCTGTGCATGAGTAAGCTTGGCTGTGTGTGTGTGTTTGTGTGTGTGTGTGTGTGTGAGTGCAAGGTTTATAGACCATGCTAAATGTCCCTGGGATGCGAGCCATGTCATATGGCCACTGTCTGTCTATCTGTCTGTCTGCTCTCTGCAGCACAGATCAGCACAGCTCCGATAGGATCAGCACAGCACTGATAAAGCGTGAAGATAACAGCAGCACCAGTCAAGGACACACTCATCTCTCTCTGTCTTCCTCCTGCTGTATAGATTTCTCTGTCTTCCTCTCTTCCTTTTGCTTCATTTCTCATCTTTGTCTCTCTCCGCACCCATCTGTCATCTTTTCATCCCTCTTGCTCTGCTTTTATTGG
>JAQFJA010000008.1:5636648-5647061 GCA_029874485.1 Naso brachycentron
TGCGTGCCGCCTTTTCTTTTTGGTTTTTTGGGGGGTTCTTTGCTGGAGGGGAGGGGGGAGTTCGGCGGAATCCTGTTGTGCGAAAGAGAGAGAGAAAGTTGTGCAGAGGTGCAGCTGTCTCTGTGAATGACAGTGTGCTCTGATACAACAGTAGGTGGGTGACAGACAGTTCAGCTCATCAGACCAACACACACATACGCATCCCTGCATTGACTTTGCCTTTTACAGAGGTGGAACTGTAGGAAGTACACATACATTGTTACTGTACAGAGTTTTAGGTATCTGTATTTAACTTGAATATTTATTGTTTTGACCATCTCATTCTCACTAAACTTTAGTGGTGGAATGTAAGAAAGAACATATACTCAGTTACTTTGCTACTAAATTTAAGGTACTTGACTTTACCTATTTCCATTTTTTTGCAACTTTACACTTGTATTCTACTACATCTCAGAGGCAAATATTATACCTTTAGCTCCAATACATGTGTCTTACAAATATATTTACAAATTAAATGACATAATTTTCACTCCCTTCCTGTCAAGTGAGAATAAAATATCTCTATGCCAGGATTTATCAACGTATAGGTAATAGCACAGATTCAGTTTCCGTGATGGGTCGACCGATACTCGAGTAGACCCTGGCAGAGGGCTCTGCTTGCCCTGACAGGAAGTCCTGAGTCTGCTGGTGGAAGGTGGAGTTGGGGTGGTGAAAGGTGCCTGCGAGAAGCCCAAAAAGAACAAGGAGGAAGAGCACTGCTTTTGAATGGGATGAGATGTGATGGAAAGACAGAGCGCAGGCAGTGATTAAATTAATGGGTTGCAGTGGGAGGCCGAAGGAAAGAGGAGAGGCTGGACCAGAGGCAGAATGCGTAAATGAGCCTGGCTCACTCTCATCGTTGAACTACACTAAACTTCAACATGATCATTTTATAGAATATCACTGCATATTACACTAACCAACAGTATTAAATAGTTAAAATGAGCTCAACCGTGGACATCTACAGCAGCAAAATGCAACTTACACATAAATGTTGCAGTGATATTAATCCAAAAACATCAGACATAATGACAAAACACTGACAGGGAATGCAATTCAGTTCATTTTAATTTTTGATGCTTAGAGTACATCAAGTCAGGCTTTGAATGTGTGATTTTTACTTGTAGTGGAGCATTTTCACAGTCTAGTATCGCTACTTTTACTATAGTGAAAGATCTCAATACTTCATCCCCATCCACCACTGCTTAACTTTTGGGCTGTGGAATGTGCAACATCATGTGAACATCTTGTCAGGTTTTAAGCTGCATTTGTGTCTCTGGAAATATATTTTAGGGGGTCAGTTTTTCAGAAGTATGTTTTCTTACGTGACCTTTTCAATTACAGACTTTTACCTCTAATAGAGTATTTTTATATTGTCACGTTGCTTTTATATCTGTAAAGTAAAAGGTCTGTATTCTTCTTCCAGTGCTGCAATACAAAGCTAGTATAAACTACAGGAGATGACCTCCTCTCTCAGGATTTGACTTGCAGTTGCACTTTGTCGGAAGAGGATGCAGAGATGTGTGCGTCCATATGGATTCTTTGGCTCTCCTCACCAGTCTGTTGGGGCAGATATGGCTTTTTTCACCTCCTTAGCCAATCTCCTGCAGCAGGCCTGGGTCAGCCGTGCTCTCTGTGTGTTTCTGTGAGAGTGTGTGGCCCTTGTTTTTATTTGTTTGAGGCTACAGGCTGAGGCCGTCTGGCTTGACGGATGCGTCGTGATCAGACCATGCCTCTGCCTTTAGGCTGCAGCACACTGGGCCCTGAAGAGTGCTCAGAATCAGTCAGTGTGCAGCTGTCAAGAGCAGTTTAAGCAAGTCGGCCCCAGTCGCACTCCCCTGGTGTGGAGGGGTGTGGGATGCCAGATTTGACAGATTTGTAAAGCTCTGTAAAGGCTGAGCCAACAGGTAAAAGGTGATTTTTGATTTTCAGCAGGCCATGCTTCCTTTAAGTCCAAATCGTCCTCGAATATGATCACACAAAGTTAAATCTTAAATCTGATGTTTCACTGTAAGCTCATAATCAGGGTTTGATGTTTTTCGCACAGCTTCATTATAGTGATCAGACGCTTTAAACACCATAAACTGAGAGACTCTTTGTCCTGCTTGTCTGTCCTCTCCTGTTCTGGTCTCTCTCTCGCCCACCCACCTACATACTGACACATTTAATCATCCCATCACTGAGACTCTGTTTTCTCTCCCACAGACATTTTCATCCAGACACACACACACACACACATGCACACACGCACACGCAGGTGGATCTCATCCCTGAAACATATAATCTTGTAGGTAGGATGAATATTTGCCAGATCCAGGTGTCTTTCCCACAGCATCCCTCCTCCCTCTAAACACCTCCCCTCCCCTTCTTTGCCTTTACTGATATGAATGGTAATAACCTCAGATAATACCTGTTTCTGCTCACCTCGCCTTTGAAGTAGGATCCCGGATAATATCACTTCCCTCTCCCTCCTTCTATTCTTCCGTTGCTCTTTCTTACAGTACGCCTCTGCTTTGGTTATTCAGAGCAGAGCAGAATAATTGAATGCATGTATGTGTATTAGGGATGAGGTGTCCAGGTGTCTGGATGCTGATAGGGCAGATTAGACTGAGTGGTGAGCAGGAACGGGTTGGCAGATAGCGCTCCACTGTTGGGGCAGCTGGTAGGTGCAGATTAAAACAGCAAGACCCGCTGCAAGATAGTGAGACCTGGCTGGGGGTAGCTGCTCTTATATACAACATCATTAGATCAGGATGCAATCACATGCATGCACATATAGCCGCCTGGTGAAGCGGGGATTAAAGATGTTGCGATTTTGAACAGAATAGTTTGGAAAGTTCAAGTTGTCCGTGTTTTCAATCACTCATAGTAGTGACTAATGAATTTAAAGGTGGAGTACCTAACATCAAAGGTTATCTATTAGCAGAATATGGCAAATATTAAATATAGTATATATGAGAATGCATTTATGAGCTTGCAATCACCTAAAAACAAGAAATGTGTTTTCTCTAGCGTAAAACGAGACACTTTGTATCTACAGAGGAAGCAGTTCATCTCTCAGAAAGTCCACTATGTTGAATCGTTGTGTTTCTACAGGAGCCCAGAGCAAACAAACAAAACAGTAGCTTCAGGGAGTAAGCTTTTAGTGTTATTCACTAGTGTCTACCCACATTGTCCTGCACTCTTGGAAAGAGGGACTGCAATTTCACACCCTGCCACTAGATGCCTCTAAATTCTACATGCAGGACCTTTAAAATGTTTGAAGATCCTTATATGCATCAACTTACTTAGTTGGTTATGTGTTTGATAGAAAGAGACGTGCAAAGTTGTTATGAAAGCTGTACTGAATGCCTCAATAGGAAGCGTTACAGATACAATATGGCTTTGTTCTTTTGCCACCCACATCATTATGTCACGACCCTGCAAAGGAGAAGCAGTTATGGAGAATGACTGAATGATGATTGAATCATTATGCTGTAATCATTATGCTTTTAAATGTATTTAGATTTGTGGTTTAAATCTAAAGAAATGTGTCTTTTGTTAGTGATCCTGTTGAACCATTCAGAAGTAATTCTTAAGAGTCCCACCATTTTCTTTTATGAGAGAGCAGCTTCAAAACTTCTTCAAATTCTTTGCTAAACTTTGCTTAGTTGAGTCAGTTCAAGGAATGCATTGCTTTAAGGTTACCATCTGAGAGGATGCTACTGTAACTGAAAGTGTGCAGCAGCAGATTCTGGCTTCAGATTGTCAGGCCTCTGTCTGCCAGCAGAATATTTGAATAATTAAAACCCGAACCTGATGAGCTTTTTGCATCGGCAAAAAGTTCAGCTTGTTGACACACGTAACTGTAAATTTAAAGTGAGAGAAAAAAACCACCCAACTACCTGGCTGTTTGATACTTTGATGACTTTATTGGAGAGATGCTCATGCAAATGCAAACTCCACTGGGATTTTGGAAGCGCTGACAAA
This sequence comes from Naso brachycentron, assembly GCA_029874485.1. Classification (NCBI taxonomy): domain Eukaryota; kingdom Metazoa; phylum Chordata; class Actinopteri; order Acanthuriformes; family Acanthuridae; genus Naso; species Naso brachycentron. The sequence goes on from JAQFJA010000008.1 coordinate 5,640,657, forward strand.
AATGCTTGTGGCAGTAGGTGTTTAAAAAGCTCCGGGGACAGCCAAACCAGAAAAAAACACTATGTTCCCACTCCTCTGCTGTCAGTCACATAAATCGCTGCACTACCAGTTTAACCCCAGGTAGAAGCCAGTGGTGCTGTGCCCAGAGGGAACAATGCTCTTGCTTCCCATTAACCCTTTGAACACGAACAGGCCTGACAGATGCAGCTCTCTCAATCATCCCTGCCTACATCTCACAGCTACACACCCTCTACCGTCTCATCTCTTGTAATTCACTCTTTAACATGCGTAGGCACACTGGAGCGCGTAAAAGTTTCACCCGTGGCGGAGATGGTGAGAAGTAGAACAATGAAACCCCCTCCTGACAAGATGGATGTCATCTCAGCAGAGGCACAAACAGGCCTGCGGGGAACAGCGGATTCCCCTGAGAACAGAGACGGAGACGAAGGAGCGCTGGGGGAAATGGGAGAGATAAGGAGATGAAGAAACTGCGCACGAGAGAGTTTTGAGAGAAGGCGACCCGTAGAAGCGCGGGAGAGAAAGAGAAGGAAAGTTAGAATGACTGCGAGATGTTCAGCCGTGCTTGTGCCGTCGGCCCTGGGGAGAGCAGCTCCTGCGTCTGTCTCCTTTGATAACGACACACAGATGCCAGGTGCACCTCAGCTGCATCTGCGCCCATATATTTGAGAGCCTACAGCAGTGGCTGCCATTTTGTGCCCAAGTCTATTCATAGATTTACCTGCCATAGAGACCTGAGTGCAGAGCCTGCCACGTAACCCCCAGTGTCTGCAGGAGTGGGTATCGAGAGCCAGATCTCAACCAGAACTTACAGGAACAAAAAAGTTTTATTGTTTTTTTTGTGTGTGTTTTTTTTGGATGTCTCTTATTAAGGCCACAACAATACACATTCATAATATTTACAATATGATGGACTGTGGCTTGAACTTTAATGGGCAGAATGTAATCACCACAGAAAAACAGCAAGGGAAGAAGCCTGTCATACATGACAGAGACATTTACAAAGTCATAAAAGAACTTAACTTATATTTGCATCCAAATTAAATAACATTTTAACCAAAAAAGTATCTTAAAAATTTCTATGACAAATTATTGTTTATGGCATTAAAGCCCAGATGAAATGAAAAATGTATTTCTAACATTTTTGGATCATTTCCCTGGTAATAGTGTGCACCTGTTAAATAATGTATGCCAACAACAATTACAAAAAAAAAATTATATCAAAGTCTGTCATTTTATATCCATGTTAAACAAAATCTTTTGAATGATTATGTGCAGGAGAACCAACCAATTTTCAACCAGTCGTATCATGACATCTACCTGTCAGTCATAATTCTTATTTCAGGTGGATCAAAGCTAAAATTCATCAGAGAGAGCGGGACAGAGGGAGAGACAGATTTAGATAGATAGAGACAGACAGACAGCTTAAGAGAGAGACAGATAGATTCGTAGTAACGATAACGGTATGGTAGGTATAGCTAACTAGGTAGCTTCGCATGGTGAAGCCTGTGTATTTGGGTGTTCGCCAGTCAAGTTCCTCTAAAAGTTATGTCCCACCTCTACATCCTGTTTGAAGCTGTTTCACTTGAAAATACGTCACCACACAGCAGTTAGATACTAAAGGAATGCAATTTCAGGGTGTTTTTAAAAGAACCATTTCTTTTTCCTTCTTTTTTCTTTCCTTGTTATTTTTCTATCCCTTTTCCTTTTCAAATCATGTGATAAGGATCAGAACTTGCACTTGTCGTCTTGAGTTTTCTGGCCATTAGTCTGTGACAAATGTCCCGAGGGTGTAGAAATGTACTCACAGTTCAAATCTTCAAATCCAACAAAAACTGAGTCCCAGTCTATAAAACCTAAATGATCCTCAGCCCGGGCTTGTGCTCACAGCCTATGGAAGTTTAATCACTGAGGGGAACAGCTGTGTGCTGCCCGTTTGCCATTTTTGTGCCAAACATCGTCTATTATACTTCTGCTTGCCTTCCTCTATCACTCTCATCATAGTGTCTCTTTGAAGTGTATAGACCATTATCTGTATCAGTGATTGGTATGTGTACAGCAAAGCTTTCATGCAGGATCTTATCAGTAGCTGTGTATCTTAGTGTTGTGTGTCTATCAGTGTGTCTGCCATGTGATTTCTGCTCTATGATGAGACTTTGAGAACATCTGCCTCGTACTTCCACAGCAGAGCTGGAGAGGCTTATTGCCCGCAAGGCCATCACCTCTTCTATATTTGGTGCGAAAATTACTGTATGTGTGTGTTTGTGTGTGTGTGTTTTTGTGTGTCTGTGAGTGTGTACACAGTCTATTTCAGACGGCAGTGAGCATTGATTTCTTTCTCTCAAATCTAGCGCCAAACCCAGCTCTACCAACCGTTTGCTGTCATATACTTGTGTGTGTGTGTGTGTGTGTTTGTTGTGGTGGTCATGCTGTATCTACACTTATGTTTCCATGAGCAGCTGAACATGTGTGCGTGTCTTGGCAACTGTTGTATCCCTATAGCAGCTCCATTGATGTATCCAAGTGCTGTAAGAAACGGACAAAAATTTTAAATGTAGAAGTTGATGTTCTCTGAAAGATCAAACATTTGTTGGTATCCTTTGGGAATTATTGTGAGACAGTTCGATACACTAGATAGCAACATGGAAGTAGCAGCAACACATTAGCAAAATAAAATTCTTGTGCATTTATCTTTAGGATTTCAGAATAAAATATGTTTTAGCTACAAATTAAGCAGCTGAGTTTTGCAAGCTGCAGGCAAGGGATGTCCCCTTTAAGAAGGCAGTATTGAACCCCTTCACTTTATTGTCAGTGCACCAGTGGTGTCTTCATGCAACCAAATCATGAAAGGTTTTTTTTAGAAATCATTTATTGTTTCTGTAACCTAGCAAAAACAGTAAAGCCTCCCCCAAATAACTTTGAAAATGGTTTCATTCTGCACTCATTTACCTATGGAGTCAAAATGCTGATACTTTTCATTCCTCCTCTCAAATTTTTGCAAGAAGGGGACATATTACAACGTTAAATAATCATGGATGTGTTTTGTTCTGCCTAAAAAGACCTTTTGAGGATTTTTGTCTTGTAATAACTGTGCAGCTCCCCTGCCTTTAAAATGAAAATTCCACCTTTGGTCAGTGCCACTTAAATGTGGACCTCTGATCATTGTGATCATTGCACTCCATGTTGTTTACTCTTCTAATGTTTTTAGTGGATTCCTCAACTGTTTTGAAACAGTTGGCACACCTCTGCTGTGTCCACCATAGAAATTTAAGGTGGAAACTCCACCTGAACCAGAGCATCCTGTTTGTCTTTGGGCCTCCTGGTGACTGTGATGCCTGTTTATTGATAGAGAAATCGTGCTCACCTGCTTTTGATATGTCAGGTTGAGCCGTGTGATCTTATGCATAATTCAGCACACAAGGAAGAAAAGAATAGCAAACAATAGCCTGCAGTTGTAGATGTGGAGAGCAGGCTGACACTGAGTGTCTCTTTGTTTTTGGGTGGCAGCGACTCAGAAGAGAGGCTGTCTGTTAGCCGGAATATAACTACCTTCTCTTTTTTTTCTCAATTTCTTTTAAGTTTCTTCTTTTCCACTTTGCACTTTTGTTTGTTTTCCCTGCTCTTACGTACTGTTGGAGTAATTTCGTTATTTTCTAATAAGCAAGGCTGCAGCATATTTCCTCAAATAAATAAATGCCTGTAGAGATGAAGAATAATTTCTTTGTGATGTTTATCTACATTCATGTAAACTGCTCATTAGCATTTTTTCCCTCCCCAGACCCTTCGCCGTATTGCTTACTCTATATTTCTGTCTGTGGTGCTTTTACAAGGTGTTCGATTTTTCCTTAGATTGATTTTTGTGCCTCAAAGCAAAGTACTCGTTATTTCAAAATGGCAGTTTTCTGGACACTTTGAAGGTTTATGATAAGGGGCTAATTTTGCTTTTATTGACATTCAGCAGACACTGAATGATCATGTTTTAAAGCAACTAAAGCACCTGTAAACAAGCCAGTTATTTCTGCTTTTCTGTAAAATTTGAAGGCCACTTAAATGTATTTATCCTGTCAAATATTGGAGAAATGCCAAACAAAGCACCCTGTGCAATGTGCAGTCTGGCTTTTAGATTATTAATTATCATTTGATAATGAAATTATTGCAATCTACGGGGATGTAATTGATTGCTACATGTGTTTTGTCTCATTTCATTTTCACGATCAGAATAAAAATTAGCCTGAATAGAAATGATAATCAGAGCAAAATTTCCTCTCCATTCAGCCTTTTTGGGCAGAAACATAATGTAATAATATTGCAGATTCAGCGTTTCTGGGCTAACACACACACACACAAACAAACACACACACAGGTAAACATCCACCTCGCCTCTATGGAACCTGAATTCACACAAGTCAAAATGAATAATGGATAGATACCTGTGTTTTTGGAGACATCGAAAAGCAGACCGATGGAGATGGACAGTGTGTCTTTGATCCGCTGCCTGACAGAGATGCACAGATACTTTGAGTGTGTGTTTGTGTGTGAGTAGAGCATTTTTTGTGTTTTGCTCGTTTTGGAGGGACAGACAGAACACATTCATTTGTGCGTCCGTTTCCACTGAGCAAAGAGATGAATTGGTGGTTAAAGGTCAGGGAAGAAATAAACAGGAAGTGCGAAAGAGGAGCAGTCAGCTGATGAAGGGGAGACTGAGGGGAGAGTCAGAGAGGATAGTATCAAAAAGATGAAATGAGTAACTGTGAGAAATGAGGAAAAAGGAACCTTGGTGCTGCAGAAAATCCCGAGGTGTTCATCATTTTGAAAGGGGGATATTAAAAAGAAGTGGAAAAACAGCTGTAATTATCATCCCGTAGAAAAACGATGACAGAAAACACCCCTCACACTCCCCTGCTGAAGCTAACCCTAATGGCCTTAATGGCTCAGCTCCTCCCAAAAATAGACCTTTCGACTAAACTGCACCCTTTTATTTTTCTTAGTGTTTTTGAGTGACAACCTGTTTTGCTGCTTCATTATACATGACATAATTAGCCCTTAAGTAAGAGTGGGTGGCGCTTGCTTATTATCCTGCTATGTGCTGCCTGTGATTTGTTGACAGAGAAACAAAAGAACCAGTCTTACCTCAGTAATGAAATTGTTTGCGTATAGCGAGCAGACACCATTACACACTGCATCTAAATTTGGAGGCACGCCATCCAGATAATTCATCTTCTGTTTTGTTTTCTATTGTAATCGATAGCAGACGAAATATCTGTCAGGATCATTTTCGCTGTGGCTCTTCCCAGATTGAGTCAGAAAACTCACCCTCGGAGAGGAAGCAGGGAGCTCAGATCAAGAGCGTCTCCTTCCGTTAGCTCCGTGTCGATACTGACTTGTCAGTCAATCTATATCTGTATTGATCTATTGCCAGTCCCGATGTACAGACCCAGGCACTTGCTTAATGCTAAGCACACGCAGACACACACTGAGTCAAAGAAATGTATGAAGTGCAATGATGTTGTCTGCTTTAATAATTAACTTGTTACCTCTCTGCCGCGTGTTTTCTTTCCCACTCATTCTTTTCTGCCCACGTTTCTTAGCTCTCTGTTGTAGAGACTGTATATATTGTACATCATTGACTGCTCTCTGGCAAATTCCACTATGTAAGAGAATGCATAGCCTTCCTTCCTTGACCTTTGCTTGTAGAGTCCTGCTCGGTGTAAAAACTGGAAATACAAGAGAGTAAAAAGTGTCTCTTTTATACTTGAGAAATCTCCTCAAGCTGTTGTATTTTATATTGAATGAGACTGGAGTCCCCAGCCTTATCTCTCCTCTTCCTCTCATTTCTTCCTCTGTTGCAGCACCATCACTGATCAGCGAACTGCGAGCTGAGAAGATCGAGCAGAAGAGCATAACCTTGGTGTGGAGGGAGCCGTCCTACCCGAACAGCAGCCGCACTGAATATGAGGTCAAATACTATGAGAAGGTAAAATCCTCTGTTCCTCCTCCAATCCTCCAAATCTGTCTCCGTCAGTTTTTCGTAGCTGTTTTTAGTTTTCTTTACATCCCTAATCAAGCCCTATAAATCTATACCTATATGGACAGTCTTTTCTTCTCTTTTTCTGTTCAATATTCCTTGTCTTTGTATAATATAAACTAAGTAAGAATCTAGACGAATCATGCTGCATCAGCTTCTGATGTGGCAGTTACTAAGCAAAGCTAAGGCAAAGAGTGGGGCCTGACTGATGTGGGATTTTTGGGTCCCTGGCTACCCAAGCTGAAATAGCATGTAGTTCTTCCTTAACGCTGATGACATCACTGGTGTCAGAAGGAGAGCAATTTTGCAACTGTAGAAAGCATCTGTCTTTTCAGTCAGTACAGCACATATTGACCATTGGC
>JAQFJA010000008.1:5661285-5677245 GCA_029874485.1 Naso brachycentron
TTTTATATTTGAATTCACCCCCCCCCCCCCCAAAAAAAAAGCCACCCTCCCAAAAGCCACACTTCTGATCACCTCTGATGTTTCTTGTTTGTCACAGCTGTGACATTTCAAAAAAGTAATGGAAATGGAACCAAGTCCTGCGACTTTGCCGTCATGTAGCCTTGTCAGTTATTCCTTTTCCTCCTTATTTTCTTTCTACAAGTCTTTTTTGCCTCCTTGGCTCCTCACTTCCTGTGTATCGGCCGACTTGTTTTGCCTTGTCCTTTCCTGCTGTACGTCCGACCTGCCGTTTTTCATCACTGCCTTGCTTCCTTCACCTGTAGCATCCATTCCTTCTCCTCACTCCCATCCTTTCTTTCTGTCCCTGCATCTTCCTCTGCCCTTTGCCACGTACTTCACAGGCTTTACTGTGTGCCTCTTGTTGTATTTCTTCTTTCTTGCAAACCCCTCTGCCCAATTACCGCCCGTGATCTCTTATTTTGGAGTCACTTCCTCTGTCTCCTCTTATTCTTTTTTTTCCCTCAGTAGTTTATCCACTCCTTTGCCCTCATCCCCAAGTCATGTTCTCATTTGCTACCTCACCTCTTCCCCTCCGTAGGCCTCCTGCATCTTGTTTCTCTTGGTACCGTCATGCCCTCCTTCCTCATTTCCCTCCTCCCCGTCCCTTGCTCCCTTTTCCGCTGTGCTCCCTTATCTATTAATTCTTGTCTCTTTTCCCCTGTCTGGTATCTCCTGCCCTGAGGATCTGTGCTGCATGTGTCTGCTGGCGTGTTTTGACAGGCAGGGTCCTGACCTTGTCTCAGACCCTGCTGCTACACAGGCAGGGGGGGACGTGTCATCCTCACCCTCGATCACATCTTAGCTGGCACAAACTCACAGGGACACGCACATGCAAACCACAATCCTATGAACGCATGCACACAGACACACTCATGCTTAGCCCTGCATGTATAGATTCACACGCACACTAACAAACAGAAAAGAGCAGGAACAGAAACACAAACACACCTAAAAACTCTGTGTGAACTCCCTTTCAGCTGTGCATCGGTTCTGTGTGAAGTGCTGATGTGTTGTGACGTCCGTTAACACACAAATGCATGCACACACACACACACACACACACACACACACACACACACACACACAGAGGTCTATACGCATGTGCATGGACAACTTCGTTGGTTAAGTTTGCCATGTGCAAACTGTGCCGCTCAAGTTTTAACCTTACCACATTGCTGCCAAATCATTTACCAGACTATGTGCCAACATGAGAATCAGCAACAATAATTTGTGTTCACTTTGACATGATGCCTGCAGATGTAAAATACGCTCCGACAGGCACATAAATCTCAGTATAAAATCTAAAATGCGTCTAAAATATGCAAAGCGTTCGTCAGATTATAAATGAAGAAAGTGTGTCTGAATTTGTATTTCTATATTCCTCTGTGATATATTTGACAAGGCCCTATAGATCTATCAATTTGCTGCTATTATTGGACGATACTGGCCTATTGCAGATATATTGGTATCAACATATATGTTTTTTATATGTGCCAATATTAAAACCGTTTTTAAAGGCTGGAAAAAATGGTTGGACTAGTGATTTAAAAGAGTGTGATTACCTAGTTTGTCCAGCAGAGGGTGGTCTGTTACTCATTAACTCATAAATGAAGCCTTTACTGCTCAGTGTATTGATGTTTGAAATAACGTTTTTTAAAATGTAAGATATACTGCCTCCATCACATATCTTCATCACATCATCACATGTTCTCACATCACGTCACATCATCTCCGTTCTTTAACATCAGTCTTGGCATTAGCCTCAAAATCCTGTATGGGTCGTAACTTTACCACATTCAGTACCAACCAACAACAACAGCTGTGTTGAACTTCACTTGCTGATATGGTGCTTGCAGGTGTAAACACACACACACACACGCACACATAAATGTCACAGCACATAAACTAAAGTGCTTCTGAGTAAATGGAGGAAAGCAATCTAATCTTGTAGTTCCATACTTATCTGGGATGTATTTAAAATCTATTTTATATCACCCTTTTTGTTGGGAAAACCTCTCATGTCCTGCAGATTTCTCCATCGAGACTTTCTTCAATTTCTTCACTGTATCCCTCTTGTCTTGTTTTTTTATCCTTCTCTCTAATCCAAGTAAGCATGTTGCTGGCCACCCAGAATGTCTGTTCGTCACTTGTTAATCTGTCACTTACGGTATGTGTGTGTTTTGTGTTGTGCGTGTGAGCGTAAAGAGCCAAGTTCGCCTCTAAGCCGGAAAGCCATCAGTCAGATCATAGAGAGCGCCCCCCTCTTTCGACCCCCTGTGTTGGCAGGGGATGAGAGATAACCGTGTGTGCACATACGTGTTGCAAGAAGCTGCCTGTGTGTGTGTGTGTGTGTGTGTGTGCGTATGACTTTCTCATAAAATCTCCATCAGGGTGAGACAACAATTGCATTTCAATTCCAGGCCTATTGGTGTGTGTCTGTGACTCGCTCAGTCCAAATCAGGCAGGATTTCCACTTACTCAGCCTCAGATCTCTGAGTTGCTCATCAGCGCCGTCGCATCAGGGGTCTCTGAATGCCTCTCCGCATCCTTTCTCATCTCCACTATCAATACTCTTGTCTTCACTTTTCTCTCATCCCGCAGTTATCGCACATGCCAAATAATCTACAAGGTTGCGGGATAAACAGCATCTGATGCTTATATTTGTTTGTGTCTGCCAACTGGGATAAAACACTGTCTGATGACCGTCTTTGTTTTTTCTTTGCAGACAATGCGGCTACAGCAAAGCTTCTCAAGAGGGAGACGAGGAACTTTACTTCCAGTGTAAGTGACAGCGGTGATCACTCTTTCCTACAGCCTTTATGTGTGTGCATGTGTGTGTGCGTGTAACTGTAGGTGTTCAAACTCTGCGGAACAGCGGAAGTGTCCTTCCTCTTCTGTGCTGGAATGCATGTGAGCACACACACATGCGCCTGCATTAGCGATGACTTTTGAGGCACTGGCGCCACGGCATTAATTCTTAATTCTGAGTGCATGCTTAGCCAACTCTGAGCACACTGACACACTCCATTAGGTGGTGTGTGCGTGGCTGAGTTTGATGGGGAGAGATTGAAATCAGGAGGAGGGGGAAGATAAAGAGCTGGAAATTGGGGGGAGGGGAGATGGAGGAAGAGGGTGAAATCTCCAGAATGAGGCTGGCAGGCAGCAGCCGAGGAGCCCGTGCTTCCAAAACGGACATTTAATGTTGTTGTTGTATATGATGTTGTACAAGGTTGTAAATGCTGCTTTTTTTAAACTCCGCTCGCAACGCTCTCAATAGGCTTTTTGTTTGACAGTGACAGAATGGAAGTAGTTTGACATATCTCTTCCTGTTCGTGTGTTTGTCTGCGTGCCACTGCTTTGCTAATGTGGAGGATGTGTGTGCGTGTGCACGCAAGTGTGGGTAAATGCGTGTGCACGCTCATTTGCGTTGTTTAATCTCCCAGCATGCTGAGCCCTCTGGAGAGGTTTGGAGCACTATGCCTGATGAATAATGAGCCGAAGCCATGCGGCTGGGAATTAAATCTGCCCAAACAAAGACATGCCAACAGCTGACAAGCACGCAACACACACAGAAAAACACACAAACGCACACACATTTTTGGCCTGCTTTCCAAACACACACCTTATTCATGTATTTATTTATTTATTGGTAGAACAGGGACACTCATAAATAGGCACAAGACACATTTTTGTTCTCTCTATCTGACACATACACACACACACACACACACACACTCCTGAGTCCACTCCCTGTCACGTGACTCTCGTGAACATGCACTCAGGGCACTGCAGGTACGCCTGGCCTGAAAATATGAAGTGTGTGTGGAAGGGAGTGTCACATGAGTCTGTTTTAAATTTTCTCCCCTCTTCCATCTGCCCACTTGCAAGAGTCTTAAAACTCGTTTCACGACCAAAGTTTAACACGGGAGGACAGGAGAGGAGGGAATAAATGAGCGTGTGAGTAATAAAGTGGAGGAAGAAGGAGGAAGAGAGGAGGTTAAGAGAATGAGTGAAGGGCTTGGTGAGAGCGGAAGAAGGATGGCGTATGAGGAGGTTAGCTGGCAGAGATGGAGAGACTCATCATAAGTGACACTGCTCAGAACATTAGTTTTATGTGGAGTTTGTGACCTAGAAACATGCAATGGAGGAGGGGAGGAGGAAGGACTCATCTGCGATCTCCATTAACGTGCCGGTTGTAGATATCATCCAGAGTTTGACTGCATGTGAGAGAGGAGGTGTCAGGGGAACTAAGTGGAGAGAGATAGCAAGGTGTCTTTTGGAGAGTTTGCGGCCATTGGTTTAGAAAGAAAATGTTTCCGTTTCTTGGTGGTCTGCCGGAGATGATGCAACCAAGCGTTAGCTCGCTTCAGTTTCCCCTCAATCGCTCACGGCAGCGACACAGTTAACCCTGAAACTAATCAGCCACAAAGCCAATGAAGCGTGCAGCTGTGTGTGTCATATAAGTGACTGCAGCCACTTTCAACCTATAGGGCTCATTTTATGTGACAAGAAAGCATCCTATCTTGTGTGTGTGTGTGTGCGTGCGCTGCACAGCTGGTTTTAAGCTACAAGTGCGTTTGAAAACCCCATTTGACAGAAAAGAGTCTCTGATCCTCCGCTCAGCTGCGGCCTTGAGTAGAAAAGGTTTCATTTGCTTCATAATTGGACTTTTGGCTTTATTTGTGGATGTGTGCACACGAACACAAACATATCTGGCAACCCTGTGTGTGTTTGCGTGTGTATGTGTATGTATGTAAGTGTGTGTGTCGGATCAATAAGCCGTTATGAGGCAGCCTGCATAGAATCCCTCAGGTCGATCTAGAGCTGTAATCACATTTCAGATCCTTCGCCCGGATTTGGGGAAACCTGCCCACCTTTTCCTGGAAGATTAGCCTTAACATGTCGTAACAAGGGTCAGAGGTCTTTTAATTGAGAACTGTAGTCCATCGGTTAATTGTTATTGGCCATCTGCTTGCTAGTTTATTTGTTAGTTGTTGGATTTTGGCGAGAGGCGGTTGATAAAGAAAACAAGAGGCTCATTGAGATGGTAGGTAGTGCTTTTGTTTTGCTGTGCACAGTCAACAGTCAGGGTCAATATCACTTGCCGTTTTAAATGTCAGCCGAATTTTCCAATTGTTGTGTCTCATTACTGACAGAAGCGTTTTTGTAGAGGTACTTAAAAGAAATTAGCCAAAGTAATCGTTAATATTAACTGGTTGTTTCCTTCAGAGATCGAAAAGGTCAACGTGAAATAGTCTATTTTGAATGTAGAGCTCAGGTTTGCATTTCAGCTGGTTTTAAATCCTATTGTTGCATGTTTGGCCCTCAATACATCACTTTTATTCCGTAAGACTATTTATCAAATGCTACACTGTGGATGGAGGACAGAGAATGATGTTATTTTAGGAGTTTTTTTAGCTGAGGTACCAAAGCTGTCGTTAGTTTTGGAATCTACACAAACTCTAAAACTAACAACAAAGCAGCTACAAGTTCAGTGGCACTTGAAGGTTTCTCTGCCTCAGCATTTCTCCAATTATTATGTCCTGTCCCAGTTTCTGACTGAAGATTGTTACATTTTTGTGTCTGCTGCTTTGCATGTATGTGTGTGTGTTTGTGAGAGAACATTTTGAAGTTAGCAGAAAAGACAAAAAGCCCTCATGGAAGCACCCTGTGATCTGACGAAAGTCATGCGGAGGAAACCCAAAGTCTGATTCGAGCGCACGGAGCCTTTGATCTCATTTTTTTCTCGCTGCCTCTTGAGTTTGCAAGGTCAAAACAAACAAAACCGGAGAATTACACTAGTCATGAATACATAAACAGGAGCATTTTGAATCATTTTAAATGAGAAAAAAAAGTGGTTCTACTTGAAAAAGAATTGGATTTTCTTTTAGTTATTTATCCAAATTGATGTCAAACTGAGACATTTACAGTAGGCTTACAGTTACGGTTGGATTTGATAGCAGTAAAATGTTGCAGCTATCTCAAACATCAATGGTAAAACTCGGGTATTGATTCCAGTCTCTGGATCAAAGAGCAGAGGCTTTCTTCCTAGACACAGTATTTTGATCTGAAGTTCAGCAAGCAATCATACCGAGAGAAATTCTTTGTTGAAGGAGGCAGACACACCAATTTCTTCACTTACTGTGGCCTCAGTGGAGCAAAGTGATGCAGACATGAGAAATGTTTTGCTTTGTATCGACAGAGGTACTGCCAGAGCAACAGACATCTCTATGCTTAACAAACAGTTGGCCAGCTATCTGTATCTATTTGCTCATACACAATTTAATGGTATCTGAATCTGAGAGTGGCTTCTTTTTTGTGCCTCATGTGGACATTTTGCTGCTGGGACTCCAGCCTTTTCATCTTTTATGTGTGTTTCTTTGAGCAGACGAGCATGTGGACCGTAAACGATGTGTTGCTGTCCTGTTGATTTTATGGACTGCGGAAAGTCTTGTCTCCTCAGTGCACTTTTAAATCCATTTTTGTGAAGCGTGTCTCATATTGTATCTTTTGTTTGTTCAGTTAAGATCCCAACACGAAGGACCTACATCGACCCGGAGACATGCGAGGACCTGCTGCAGGCCGTGCACGCCTTCGCCAAGGAGCTGGACAACTCCAGCATCAAGATAGAGAGAATTGTGCACACAGGTACACGCCTGCACACGGAGTGATTGTTGCACTTTGCATCTCTTTTAAGATGCTTTTATATGAAGATATTTTCTGAGGCATTTTGTGTCTGTATTGTAAAGACAGCTTAGGGATTGGACAGGAAATGGGGGGAGAGAGAGGGAACAACATGCAACAAATGGCGACTGGGTGGAAATGAAGTAATAAAGGACAATTCCTGAATTTTAGTCATTAGTCGGGGTAAAGCTCCTAAAAATTTTGATTATGCAACTCTATAACCCCTTATTATAATATTTTTTGCTCGACAGTTCCTGCCCAGGAAATGCAAACTTCTCTCAAACCTCAAATCCTGTGTTTTTAATATGGGTCTGTTACATATTTCAAATGCAGGCCCAATCAAATATTACCCTTATGACATCATACAGGTCGTTTTCTCAAAGCTCTCCTCTGAACCACAAAATCTGTTTAACAAATGCATTTACTTTACATGCCAAGTAGAGCTTATGGTAAAATAATTATGGAGTATTGTATTACTGAGCATGATGCAAAATTGGTGCAGTGCCCCTTTAAAGTTAAAGTGGGATGTCTGCATTACATTGTGTAAGGAGTTCTTTTTAAGAAAAGGGTCATAATTCTGAAACTGTATTAAATTTTTTCCTGCCTTCCAGATTTTGTCATGAAATATGACTCACAGCAGGAGCAAAGGCAGCAAACAGAGTAGTTGCCTTCAGCTGTTGCATAATCTTGAGGCAACTTAAGTTATTTTTGCACTTTTCCTTGACTGGCCTCTACACAAATTTAAAAGAAGCAATTTAGCATCTCACTGATATTTGCCAAAACCGAGCTTCACTGTTCTGGCTGTTATATTGAACCTGTCTCTACTTGATGTTCCAGTGTTTTCACCTGCACCTCTGCACCTTTCATAATCTTTGATCTCCCTTTGATCCCTTTGTATTTTCACACTCTCCCTCTTTCTCTTTCAATTGTGTCTGTTAATTTGCGTCATCTCTCTTCCTGCCCAGTGTTTGTATTTCTCCATCTGGACCTTTCCCTCTCTGTCTGACCACCATTCATTCTGTCTCACTCTCTTTTCATCTGTGCTGCACGTATTACTCCATATCAACAGTCTAACTTGCAACACTTGTCTTGTTCTTTCTCCACTCCTGCTGGTCATTCATCAATCAATAAAGGATCATGACCTCTGATAGTTTGTCTCCCCCTACAGGTGACTTTGGGGAGGTGTGTCGTGGCTGCCTGAAGCTGCCCAGTAAGAGAGAGCTGCCGGTGGCCATAAAGACATTAAGGGCTGGCTGCTCTGACAAACAGCGGCGCTCCTTTCTCAGTGAGGCTGGCATCCTTGGGCAGTTTGACCACTCCAACATCATCCGGCTGGAGGGCGTCATCACCACTGGTAAGGAGAATGGGAGGGAGATGAAGCAGAAAGCAGACGATGAAAAGCAGTTTGACAGAAAGACGATACCACTGAGAAAAGAATGGGAAAACAAAGGAGAGCAGGTGAAGATTAAAGGAAACATAGAGGAGAGGAAACACCCTTGGCACTGAAGGATCAAAGGAGGAGTGGTACAGTTTGACCACCTCAGGTGCCATAAATGGGGTTCAACACCTCCCTTACAAAAAAAGGGAGGGATGTAAAAAGGAAAAAGGCGCTGTAGGAAAGCAGAATGGTGTAAAACAGGGAATTGGAATTTGGAATTTGACCATTTCAATATCACACGTGCGGAGGGGGTCATCACTTCTTGTAACGATGAAAAGAGACGGGAAGAAAGCTGTAGGAGCAGCAAAGGTGATGGACAGGAGAGGAGAGGATTTGAGCGCTGTGATACTCCGACCACTCCAATATCACGCGAACAGAGGGGGTCAGCGCTCGCAGCGAAGGGGGCGGCGCTGGAGGATGGAAAAGAAGAAGAGGCTGAAGAGTAGAGAGCAGAATAGCTGGGATGGATGCCACACGCTTGCAGCAGCTGAGCTACATCAAGGCTCATTTTCCGCTGACAGATAGCAATTTAGGTCCTAGAGTGAAAACGGGATGGAAGGAGGGAAAGGAGGAGACGGAGGGAGGAGACATGAGAGACAGAGAAGATGAGGTAGAGGTTAATGGGAATGGCAGGTGAAGGGAGAGGCTTTAAAGAGTTTGTGAAGTTTTTGTTTCTGCCGCAGTGATGCTCAGTATGGTGTGTGTGTGTGTGTGGGCATGGTGCCCGAACACACTCTGCGCTCAGTAGGATGGCAGCAGATGTGCAGGGTACAGTAATTGGTGCTAGAGACCCAGCGGGACCCTGAGATCCACTCCAATCTTTCCCACCATCACGTGCGCACACGCATACACACACACACACACACACACACACACACACACACACACACACCTCTACAAAGTCAGTCCCATATGCTCACTTTCTCTTTCACTATCTTTGACACACACACCTGCTTGCTTGCCACCTCACTTGGCATGAAATCACACATCCGTGCACACAAACAATACACACACACACACACACACACATCCCATGCTGACTGTTATACTACAAATCACCTGCTTTACATCACTTAACCCCCATAGAGTCTCACTCAGCGCTCCTTCATCCTTCCTCCACCTGAACGCAGAACCCGCCTCCTCGCTCACCTTCCCGTCCTTTCACCATAATTCAAGGCCACATGAAATTATGTGTGGGTCCCCAAAAAGCTTCCCACATTCCTCTCTATTCTTTTAAGCTCTATGTGCTGCATATGACCCACCATTTGCTTCATCTCCTTACTGTCATCTCAGGATTATAGTCAGTGGAGCAGGTTCGCTGAGATGCTTTGTTAAAATAAAAATCAAATACCAAACATCTTTTATTTAGAACTGATTTGGATCAGAATGCATGTTTTTCTCGCCATTTTCACTCCTTAGAGTGCTGCAGCAAAGAGAGTGGAAATAAGTTAACATTGTTAAAACTCTAATTGTGAAACTCTAGCTTCCTTGTCTTGAGGTCAATGGTTTTTTTTTGGTTTCTTTTTTGAATGGGGTTTTTGGTGCCCAAAGTAAGGTCAATTGTTTTGTTTTGCAATGAAATACATGCAGCTTTTGAAGCTTTTGAAGACACTGTTTGAAACAGATCGGTGAAGGTCAAAGAATTTCTTTTCAATATGTATTCAAGTTATTACTAACAAGTGTGTGACTGTGTGACTTCAGTTTGTGTGAAGCGGAAGACAACATTTTATGTATTATCTCTTTCCTTGCTTCTGCTGAATTTCTATTTGTATTTGCGAACTTATATCTTTTACATACAATGTTTTCAACAGTTATTTGTGAAATCAATCAAATATTAGACATAAAAATACTTTATTGATCTAAAACTGAAATTCACTTGTTACAGCAGCAGTCATTGCACAGATTGTAATATAAACATAACTTTAAAAAAGCGTATGTGTATATAAAATATACTTAAAATATACTTTAAATATACCAAAAAATGTACAATATAAACACAATATAGGAATATACCAAAAATATATGCTAGAGAAAACACTAAAAATATAAACATAAACTAAGACTAAAAACTAGGATCTGACTGATATATCAGCTGCAGATATTATCGGCCAATATTGGCCTATCGTAGATGTATCAGTATCAGCTTAAATGTTCTCCGATATGTGCTGATAATGAAACTGTGTTTCAAGACCAGAAAATGTTTGGAAAAGTGATTTAAAATGGTGTAATTACAAAGTTTGTCCAGCAGAGGGTAGTCTGTCATATATTAACCAGTACGTGATTACTGCTCAGTGCACAGATGTTTGGAATAAAGGTTGTTAGAATGTAAGATATCAGATACGAGTATTTACTAATCATATTCAGCTGATATATATATGTATGTATGTATGTATGTATGCATATATATTGGCCGATTCTTCAGATATAATTTTCTTGCTTCCTAATATCGGTATCAGCATCAGCCCCAGAAATCCTGTGTTGTTTGGGCCCAAATAAAAACACCAGAATACAAAATAAACCCAGATAATATAAACACAGAATAACAATGTACTATAAACACATTCTGATTCTGCTCAGATTATCTTGGCTCTTTTTTGTAGCTGTATTGCATCCGTCATTCCAGCCCTGTGGAAGCCACCAGCACTGCCCGTCCAACTCACATTAATTATATGATGGCTGGCTCAGCGTAATGGCAGCGTCTCTGTGCTGACTCACAGTTCCCAAGTGTTGTTGGTCACCTTTCCAAATAGCTTCCTGAAAGCTCAGTAATACTGGCGAGCCATCAATCATGGCCGCTACAATGCCAAGTTATTCACTTTTTGCAATAAGCTTGCAAAAACTCAGCACTGCCTACTCTCCTAGATTTGTGTTTTGTATATCGAGTTGTTTACATATCTATCAGAGTTTATCTTACTGTCTCACCCTCCCATAATCCACTTCTTCTTACTTCTTGTTTCCTCTCTCCTCCAACTGCTGCAGTCTTATTTTCCTCCTCTGTGCACTCCATAGCACTGCTGGATCCCTGCCATCTGTGCCTGGGCACAGTGTGTGTGTGCGTGTGCGCGTAGTGTATATGAACGTGCACCCTGGGCCGTGTTGGTCTGTGCGTATGCTCGTGCACAGTTTGCGTGTGTGAGTGTTTGAGGGTCGTTAAACTTGCTGAGACAGCCAGGGCAGCACACAGGTTCTCCCGACTTCACCACAGTTCACTGGGTGAGGGATGGCTTTGCACAATGCCTGCCGCGCTGCCAAGTGGACTAGATTCACTTTATTCTCCCCCTCCCTCCCCATGTTCCTGTCTCTATTACCTCTCTCACTTTCTTTTTTTCTCCTAAATTCTCTCCATGTTATCCCAATTTCACTTTTTCATATGCTCCATTGTCTTGCTGTTTTTTTTTCCTTTCTCCAGGCAACACCATGATGATCATAGTGGAGAGCATGTCTAACGGAGCCTTAGATTCCTTCCTTAGGGTAAGTTGTTTTGTGTAATTTATGTGTTTATGCATTTATCTTAAATCTAAGTTTGCTCACAGCAAAATAAACTCATTCTCATGTTTTTAAGCCATTTCCCAACAAGCTATTTTATTCTAATAAACCTAAACTCACTCTTATTACAGTGCAGACCTAAGGCGGCAGTACTTGTGCTTATTACAGTAATAAGGAAAACATAACATAATTAACTGCACAAATGGAGTGTTTTCAGCTTTAAGATGCTGTAAGCTTCTGTAAACAGTTTCGTGCCCCTCTGCTCTGTGAACCACTGTGGCGTGGTTTATAATGATATGAATTAATGGCCTGTTTGTTTATATTCTCCAAATAAAGGGATTCAGTTCAGTGAGCACAACATTGCACTTTAGTAACAGTTGTGTCACCTTTTTTTTTTTTTTTTTGGATCACTACATGCATGCTATGTACTCACCCTCTCCTCTCTGCTTTTCTTTCCCCTTCAATGCTTCCTCGGTCATCTTTACTTTTTCTCATTTTCTTCTTTTTGCCTCCCAAAAACTTCAGAAACACGAGGGTCAGCTGAGCGTAATGCAGCTGATGGATATGCTGACTGGGGTGGCATCAGGGATGAAGTACCTCACTGAAATGGGCTTCGTCCACAAACGACTCGCCGCGCACAAGGTAAGGGAGCAGGTGGGAGGTGATGATGGAGGATGTAGGGGGTGTAGGCTGATGTATGACTGACGCTAATGCAAGTTTTCATAGATTTTATTTGAGTGATAAATGAAGCTGTACATGACAATAATGTTAAAATTGTTATGTCAAATGCAGGTTTCATTGAGCTGTAGTTTCCTGAAAGTCCCATCCGTCAAACTGCGAATGCAGCGGTCACGTTGTGGGAAATTACAATCAGGAACATTTATTCTTTTAAACCACTGACCGTAAAAAAAAAAAAAAAGGACGACAAAGTGAAGTCAAAATGTCTCTATCGCCCCCTGGTGTCAGCCTGCAGCATGGATCATAAATCCTGCCCCTTACATGTTAGCAGATTTGATACTACAGCTCCATCCATTAATCACTACTGCCCAGACACGTGCAGATAATCGTTTTTGCACATTAGGACGAAGTGCAGAAGTGGAGACATGTGACCCCTCTTTTTTAATATCCTTTAAAACAAAACAAACAAAAAAAAAGCAAACTGTCCAACTTGCAAGAAGTATTTCAGTACTAGATATTCAGCAATTTATACTTAGTCATATGTACAAGAGACAATGTCATACAGTAACATGAAATTCTTATTCTGTGAATCTCAATGTAAGACATGGTTGAAAAATGACATAAGATGTAATTAAAAGTAAGCAAATGGCTTGTGGTGATGCGAAGCCATCACAAGAAGCCAAAGTCATTGTATGAAACAATTAACTCTCACTGGTACGTCAAGGGCTCTGACCACCAGGGCGGCAAGCCCTCATGTTAAGTGCCATTTCCCTTCCAAATGTAACCACTGCTAATGAGTTTGTTCTCCTAATTATCAGGTGCTGGTTAATGCTAACCTGGGCTGCAAAGTCTCCGGCTTCAGACCTCTCCAGGAGGACAAGATCGAGGCCATCTACACCACACTGGTAAGAGGAACCATTTAAGATTCGCCATTTTATAGATATATTCTACTTTCTAGCTAATGACTGTCCAAGCAGCACAAAGCCCGTTTGTGGAGAGTTCACACATGTAGAGGTGATATTTTTAATGAGCCATGCTTTAAATGAGTTCCCACATGTCATGTCTGGTTCAGCGGAGGTCATATAATTAAGCTGTCAGAAAAGAAAGAAAAAAAAAAAACATTTCGGTGCTTTATTTTCCCTGGATATTTTTGGGCTCCACTCAAGGTGAACCCACTTCTCTAAAGATTCTTTTGATCTGCTGAAAATATGTTCAAAGCTTTTCAAAGAGAATATTAAAGCATTACTTTTGTGAACCTTCCACACCCTTTTTTTTTTTTTTGCACTTCTCTCCTTCAGCATGGAGGGAAGAGCGTGGTGCTGTGGACCGCTCCGGAGGCCATCCAGTACCATCGCTTCTCCTCTGCCTCAGATGTCTGGAGCTTTGGCATTGTCATGTGGGAGGTCATGTCCTATGGAGAGAGACCCTACTGGGATATGGGCAACCAGGATGTAAGTGTATGGGTGTGTGTGTGAGAGATAGGAGGGTGCTTTCCATTAATCTCTCCAGTCATTTTCTTTATATTTCTTCACCAGTCTCCCCCTCTCTTTCACCTCCCTCTGTCAATGAACTCTGTATCCGTGCCCAGCTTGGATCTTATTAAAGAAAGCCAAGAAGCCACAGTACCTCTGAAAGCTTTTGCAGGGCCTGAGCCCCCCTCTTTAAGTCTGCATCAGCTCCATGACCAATCCTGTTTTCTCTTAAGGACGCATTGACCCCCTTCCAGTGGCCTCTGCCTGTCCCCGAATGCCATCCTGTTCTTAAAAGTGTTAAAAAAAAATCCCCCCGGAAAAAATTCTTTTAGGGAATGTAAAGCACTTGCTATTTCAGGGTTGAAGAGATGGTCCAGTCGATAGGACCCTGCCGCTTGTCTCTTGAAACCTATAATTTCCAAGTCGATGTGGGCGGACGCTCTGCTTTGTTGTCGTTACTCCGGCATCTTTGCCCTTCAAAAAAAAAAGAAAGCCTTTTTCCTGAAGGGACTCGTGCTTTTGAAAAGTGGTTGAAAGCATGATGCAGGTCTGCAAAAGAATAGAGAAAGATTATTTGGGGAAAATCTTCTCTTTATTAAAGCTCGAGTAGGCAGCGTCTGAAAATCAAGCTAGTTGCAGCATGAGACTCCTCAGGAAACAACTCTGCTGCCCCCTCCCCTCCCCGTTTTTACTCTGTAACTCCACCCTTCACCTGTCTCATGTTTTATTTTGTTGGTCACCGCTCTCTCTTTTAGATGATCATCTTGAAACATCGCTCTTCCTTTAATGTGGGGTTGCTTTGTCATGTTTGCAGTTGTTGCTAAAGCTTAAGTTGGTTGTCCCTCATTGGTTGTCCCTCATTGAGGGCACGTGAAGGTGCATCTACCTTCGTGGAGCAGCCAATAGGAACACACACTATAAAATATCCAGTGACTACCCTAAAAGTGTTCTTCAGTCTTCATTTTCTCAAGCCTGAATACAGAGCCATGGAGACGAGCAGAGAGACGAGTCTAGTGAGCTTTCAGACAAAGGTTGTTATGAAATTTTTGCCCAGTGACACCAAAAACAAACTGCCTACAGAGGATCTTTAACAGAGACGATGTGAATAATTTCAGGCATTATTATTGTTCATCAAGTACAAAAGCTTCATCCTTTTCCCTTTCAAATTACTGTCATCATAAAATAGCGCCGAAACTTAATGCAGGCAGTCGCTTAGTTAAAAAGCTCTGATTACTAGCGGGTCCCATTTTTGAATGTCCAAAATTAATATGCATGAGTTATTCAGCTGCCACAACAATAGCTCACTTTTAGCAGTCCTTTTTTTGTCCCTCAGGTGCCCTTTCACAACGCGTGAGAAAGTTTGCTCTCGGTGTGGTTCATATTATCAAACTTTCCAACTGAGAGGGCAAAGGTCAAGCTTGTAGAGCGCCAATGATATTAATCCACTTTAAATTGATACATTATATCATAACGGAATTGTTGGTCGGCCTGTCCACCTCTGATCCATTGTGACCTTTACCTACTGACTTTGATTAAATGGAAAATGTCAAACTGTGAAAAGCATTTTATGAATGCTCTTTGGCGAAATGGGAGCTTAAGGGGCTGAGAGGATGGTGTAGTGGGAAGACAGAGAGAGCGTTTTAGGAAATAATGCCACTGATGGATGTCATTTTAGCGATTATGCTCTGACTTTATTTCCTCCTTTCAGGAGATTGTATTTCTTAGTGAGTCGGGAAGAGGATGTAACGCGTGTCCCTAAATATATTGCGAGGAAATCTCTTTTGAGGTGCTACAGTAAATGGGGGCAACATTAGTTTGATGGAGGAGCAAGGATCATCGAGCGAGTCTGGAGGGATGCGTTTGTGCTCTGCTATTTGAAGACCGTTTTCACAGGGCGAGATGAAAAATGCTATGATGGATCATTGTATTAAGTGTCTTATCTTTAGAGTGAGTCAGGTACGAAAAAACGCTGGCTCTTACGATCTGTTCTATTTCGAGCCCATCTGAATACTTTTTTTTATCCGCCCACCTGCAACATATAATATTATAGGAAATTAAAATGTTACAATAAAGCCTTCTGCTCATAGGAGCCCAATTAATGTGATAACCCATCAAATATCCTGTTAAGTGACCTTTAAATCC
>JAQFJA010000008.1:5688929-5700767 GCA_029874485.1 Naso brachycentron
GTTTAAATCCTTATAATAAAATACAAAAGCTTGTAATGCAAGACGCCTTTGCGGTTGGAAAAGAAAAAACAAAAAAACATGTCTGGAAATCTAAGAGGAAGAAAAAACATGAGCAGCAGCAGAAGAGCCTCGAGGATTCAAAGGCACACATGAGACAGCAGAAGACACCTCTGTAAAGACATTAGTGATTCCCAGCTGTGTGTTGAGAGCCCTCTCCCCTTCTTGCCCCCCCCCGCTCCCTCTGCTCCGTGTGAAGATTAAAGCAAGCGGCATAAAGGCGAGAGCGGTCCACCTCTAAGCTAGTGTGAAGGGGAAACTTCCCCCAGCACAAAAGTTCTGCTCTCCGCTCTTTGCCGAAGCGTGCCGCAGCTCAAATCGGCTTTGAGAAATTAATCCCTGCATTATGGAGGGAGTGAAGTAAACAAACGGAGGACAGGATGGGGACCTGTGAGCGTGAGACGTGGAGGCGGCTGTTAGGCTTTTGTAGGTAAAAGCTTGCATTCCTCCAGAGAGAAAAGAGGTGTGTGTGTGTGTGTGTGAGCTCGTTCCTTCTCTCTGTGAACTCAGCGCACAGAGAGAAGGAAAAGTGAGCTCACAAGGTGACGAGGGGGTGAATGAAGCAAATGAAGCAGCAAAAGCCTGGCCAATCCTCTGGGACACTCCTGGGAGGAGAGCGTCATGGCCTTTTTGCTGCATGATCTTAAAGCCCCTTCTCTCTCTGTCTCTCATATGTCCGGCTTATTACTGGCTTTGTCTTTCCTGGCTTCATTCAACCGCTTTACCCCTGTGGCGGCGAGTCATTGTCTGCAAATCCTCCTCCTGCAGCCTTCTCTCCTTTTCCCATCCTATCTCTCCTCAGAGAGGGTACTTAGATAAGGCCCGGGGTTCAGTCTGACGAAATCAGAACTTCCCACTGAGCAGAGATTAAACTCTGAGTGACCGAACAGACAACTTGTCTCGCTCTCTGCTGCTGGCTGGCAGACTAGAGGCTGGCAGAGAGCTTCATACTCTCTTTTTGACAGTTTAAACACCCCTCTGTGTGGGCGTCTCCTGAAACTGTCCATAAGTGCACTTTCAGTCTCACTGCGCTCGTCTGCTTGTTGCCTCTCGCCGTCTCGCCCTGTATCTGCTGTCTATCATCACCCTCCATCTCTCGACTTCTAAAGATCTTTCCCCCACATCTGTTTCCCTTCACATCTGCACGAGATCATCTCCCTTGTACAAGTGCTCGGTACTCTGTGTTCCACTTTTGTATCATACTTGACTCGATCTGCCAGTGATTGGATTTCCCCCCCACCGGGCAGATAAAACCAGCTGACAGACAATAAAAAGATTTTAGCGGAGTTCATCATGCTGTTTGTGTCCATTTTATTCCACAGTCAGCAGTCGAGCTGAGTGACACACAACTGACAACCAGCCTTTGACCTTGAGGCGTAAGTAGAGGGTCAAGCATGCAGGTGGAGGTTTGTGGTCCCATACTGCCACTTGGTGGTGAATATTAAAACTGCACCACACTGCACAGGAATGTAATGTACGTAAGAGACACTTGTAAAGTATTTTACTTGTTCCTTCTTCATGATTTGCAGTTTTATGCTACACAAAATAAATTTTAAGTAATATAATTTTTATCCATACTAATTAATTTTACAGCTGTAATTACTAGATACAGATTTAATTACAAGACATGACCATCTTATGAAATATTTAAGGAATACTGCTACCCAGAGCATTTTGTGTACTGTTAATGTGAGTTGTTGCTTGGCAGATTTTGGATAAAGCTTGGCTAGCTGTTTCCACTTGTTCCCAGTCTTTATGCTAAGCTAAGCTAAGCTAAGCTAAGCTAAGCACATTCTGGCTGAAGCTTCATATCTATCTTACAGGCAACAGAGCAGTCTTGATCTTGTCACTCTAACTCTTGACATAAAAGCACGTAAGTGTATTTTTCTGAAATGTCGTTTTACTTTCAGCACAACTAGTGCAGATTAAACCGACCCGGATATTTTTTTTTTTAAATATCCACCTCAGCCAGCTGCAACAATTCAATGCTCTTTGTCTTTCAGTGCATCAGAAATAACAAAATCATTTTTGCTTTATTTTTCTTGGTATTATAAGCCTCCATTTGACAGCAGAGACATGAAAGTAAGTCTTGCACAGGTGCTGTGTTTTACTAGATGCTATTTTTGCCCTTTGTCATGGGTAAAATGTTAATAAAACAGATTGTTTTTACACTGAGGTTTTGCTTCTTTGCTCAGTGTAATGTTTTTGAATATTTCCTCCACCAGTGCTGCACAATTCTGCTTCAGCTCTTTAGAAAACAGCATTTAGATTTGGGACACTATAGATTGTAACTTATTAGACAGAAATCAAAGGACAAACAGATTTTATTTAATGTGCCAGTACAAATTTACAAATTTTATTACAAACTTGTACTAAAGATTACATTTGATTGGTTGATTTAATCTATAGATAAGTGTTGTTTTAGGCATTATAAGGAATATCTTCAAGTTTTAGCAAACTTTAGTGAAATTAATAAATTTCCTGTCCCTGCTGGCATAAACAAAGGTGTTTGCATTGTTTTGTATTTTAATGTAGTTGCTGGTTGTTAGTATTTTTCATGGTTTTCCTTTGTTCCTTATTTTTCTTATATGTTTCTCTAACCGTTCCCCTTAACTGTAACAAAAAAAAGATAACACTTTAAATAAAGCATCCATCTATTACACATTCTAAACATAATTATAATCGATATATGGTTATAAGCATGGCTAGGGTTAACTCAAACCCTAATCACAACCATAACCACATACAATGCATTATAAGTTTGTTCATAATGCATTATAATGTGTTATATATGTTCATAATGTGCTATAATGCATTATAGAGACAGGCTTCAAAGAAAGTGTTACCAAAAACTTTACTACATCTTTAGTATATTTTCTTAAAAATAAAATGAACTTACTTCTCCCTTAAAAATCCTCCACTCATGCATTTCCTAAAATGAAATTATTTCTCCCTTAAAAATCCTCCACTCATGCATTTCCTAAAATAAACTTACTTCTCCCTTAAAAATCCTCCACTCATGCATTTCCTAAAATGAACTTATTTCTCCCTTAAAAATCCTCCACTCATGCATTTCCTTCTCCTCTCCTCCCTGTCATTATCTCCTCATTCCTTCCAGCTGAGCCCAAGTGTCTCAGCAATGAAGGAAAAGACGTGCGTTTCCTCAAGGATGGCCTTGGTGGTGGGTTTCCCAGCACCGTGTCCGCTGCGGGTGTCCACCCGGACCATCAGAGGCTGACACTGCTGAGGGCTGCTGCCCACTCCGTGCTGCAGGGCAGCACAGTACTTCAGAGTGTGCAGAGGCACCACACGATCATCATGATCTGCTGTCAGAAGCAGGATGGCAGGGTAGGGAGGGCCAGAATAAGGTGGCGAAGGCAGATTATGGTAAGGAGAATACCTGGAGAGAGGGTAAAAAAGACCAGTTCAAAGGAAATTAAAGAAGAGTCTCTTATGGGAGAGAAGAGAGAATAAGGGAGTGATTCATGAACTTTAATGTGATTCAGCTCCTCTGCTGTTATTTTTTGGCATACGTGGGATGATTCTGCAAACAGCATCGCTGTGGCGCTCTCTAACCCCATGATGAGCTGTTCTCGTCACTCATCCACACAGAGGATGCACTGGCTGAAGTGCCTGTATGTGAATTGCGTTTATATATGTATTTTTATTTAGTATTTATTCTCCTGTCTTATATCTTATTGCATTTTTATGGACCTGAGTCAGTCCACTAATAAAGATTTGAATTGAGTATAGAGCTGAAAACAGACCTAGAAATAATGGAAACCAACAAAAACTAAACAGTTGACACATAAGAATCAGTTATGAGACTCAGAAAGAAGAATACATTAAACAAGCAAGCAAATAAAAGACGAAACACAATAAAATCTATAGAAATAGACAACTTTCGATATTCAACATTCCTGCAGTTCAACATGTGTCTTTTGCACTATGAAAGGGGGATTTGGTTTAACGATGTCATATGTTTATCTGCACTTTTTTTTTTTTTTTTAAAGATATTTTTTGGGCTTTTGTGCCTTTATTAGGACAGGACAGCTGAGGAGTGGGCAGGAAACAGGGCAGAGAGAGGGGGAATGACATGCAGCAAAGGGCCACAGGTGGAATCGAACCCGGGGCCGCTGCATGAGGACATAGCCTCTGTATATGTGGCGCCTGCTCTAGCGACTGAGCCACCGGGCGCCCCATTACATAAATTCTTGATAAATGTCGCAAATTCAAACTCAAGTTTTTGGGTAATAGAAAAATACAATCAACTGACTTTGTAGCGCTCGCTGTCAGTTTAGGTAATAAAAAACAAGGTGAGGTGAATAGACTGAAAACTTTGTCGTATTAGATGAAACAGATGATATGGACAAAGTCTTATTTTGGAAAAATGATTTACGATACAACACGATACACCTTTATTGTCTCCCTGGGGAAACTTGTCTTGGACTCCTGTTGCACATTTGCTGCTCTTACACTTGAATCAAAAAATAGGAATAGTAAAACAAACAACAATACTCACATTAAAAAAGTGCATATCAGCAAAAACCACAGACCACATGCCACATATATTGCATATTACAGTTGAAAAAGGTGAAAAAATAGCAATATATGATATTGCAATACTCAACATATTTTAATGATAAAATCGTATCATGACTTAACATGGTGGGGTCTCTGGTGATTCCCACCTATACAAAAAATTATGGTAATTTTTTTGCTGAAACGTCAGAGATGGCAAAAGTACACACATGGTTTACTTAAGTAGAAGTTCAAATACTTATGTATAAAAACAACTTTGATAAAAGTAGGAGTACTGACTCAACTTCTTTATTCAAGTAAAAGTAATAAAGTACGGGCTTTGAAATGTACTCAAAGTATGAAAGTAAAAAGTTTCCCTCTGAAGGACTTTTCTGGCGTCCATTTATGTGCAAAGCTAACTGAAGCTCACGTCATATTAATGTAATGCAAAGATGATTAAACTTAAAGGTAGAATCAGTTGGATTTGTCCGAGCTGTTCCTAAATGCCCCAGAAAATGAGCTGATTGTTGAGTCTCATTCCCAGAATGTCAAATAACAACATTTTGGGTTGATAAAGCGTCCTGAGCCAAAAAGACAAGAGCATTCAAACTAAAGTAACGAGCCTGTTTTGAAAATGTAACAAGGAGAAAGTTCAGTAATTTGTGTTTAAATTTAAAAGGTGTCAGGAAAATAAATACTCAAGTAAAGTACAGGTACCTGAAATATCAACTTAAGTGCAGGAATGAAGTAATTGTACTTTGTTACTTCCCACCTCTGTGAAACATCACATCACTCCAGACATGTACGTTAAGTTTTCTGGCTTGCTCTTGTTTATGGCTCCCTGTGCTGTCTCTGTGTGTTGAAGAGTGTGACCTTCAGGAGTTAGGGGAGGCTCTGGATCTCCTGCCTGCTCCCGAGCTCAAAGCTCTGGCCAAGACTTTCCATTTGGGAAATTCCGGGACTCAGAAACAGCAGCTAGTAGATGGACTTCTCCGTCTAAGCAGGCAGAAGTCCTTTTTCTCCATGACACCTGCTCAGAACAACATTGGTGCCGTCATCCTGAAAAGGTGAGATGATCAAAAACATAATGTTCATTCACAGTGTTGGTATTGCAGTAATGATCTCACCTCTGTTCGCCTCTGACCTCAAAGGGCAAAGCAGCTCGCAGGTTCCTGTGTGCGCCTGTCTCGAGGTCCTCGAGCTGTCTTCTCTCGCATCCTTCTACTCTTCTCTCTGACGGACACCATGGACGAGGAGGAGATGGCAGCTGGGGGACAGAACCAGCTCTTCACCATCCTGCTGGTAAAATCAGGACGTCTGGCCTTCCCAGACTACACGGTGCAGCGTTCAGCCAAGGTGTTCCAGGACAGAGAGGATCTCATCAGGTGAGCATCTGCCAAAAGAATTAAAGTGACTTTGTCACAAGATTCAATATATGGCTTAAAGTCAAGTTGTTAGTGTGTTCAGTAAATATTAACGAAGGGGAGTTGTTGAAATTTTCCTCCTTATTCACTTGAACTGAAAAGCTACAAACTAAAATATAATGAACTTTAATTTGAAAGTTTCAAACACAAAATGATATTTAGACATTAAATAAGCTACGGGTCAAGTTGGTCACGTTCTGTTTGTTATTTCTGTGCTTAGTTTTTGTGTAGTTATCATTTTTAAAGAAAAACTGATCCGCTCTTTCAGACAGAAGTCTTTTGAGATCGATGTGCACTTGCTGTTCTCCGGTCTTTGCTATTGAAAACAAACTCAGCAGTTTCTGAGTGAATTTAGGTGCTTTGCACGTCTTTGAGCATCACAACACAAGGGATCATGTCACGATGTGATGTTGGTGTGGAGGACCCAAATGCAGACAGCCAGGCAGATGGTATTCAAAACCCTATCACAGGGAGTTTAATGAGTGAAACAAGAACTAAATACGAGCTCTTCAGTGCAGTGCGAACACATGTAACAGAAGACAATGCTGCAACAAGACTGACATGGGAAGACAAGACTGATATACACAACATGAGGGATAATGACTAACAAGACACAGCTGGGGCAAGCAGAGAACTAAATACAATCAACACAGGTGAGGCAGGCTGGGGAGATGAAGCACAGGAGAACACTGGGAAATGAAGTCCATAGACAGGGACAGACAGGGTTCGTGACAAATCATGGCCAAAGCTGATACTGTTCTTCACTTACAACCGAAGTTTGCCTACTAACGCTAATCTTGCAGAAGTCCTGATTGTTGACATTGAGCAGCAAACACTTTGTGGGAGAAACCATGAGCATTCCATGGAAAAAATATATGTAGAAACACCTGGTATTAAATAGTTTCATAGAATTGTATTAATTGTTTATTTCACAATATTTGTAAGTGCAGTTCAAGTGAATGGGGAGGAAAATTTCAAACACCTTCCCTTCGTCACAGAGGCATGTAACCATGGTGAGTCAATTTTAATATTTATTGAACACACTGACAACTAGACTCTACACCACATATTGAATCTTGTGACAAAATCACTTTAGGCTTTCAGGCTGTTTGGCTCTTTTCAGTCAGCCTTCTTACCAAAGTATATGTGTATTAAAAATATCCTGCAGATAAATCAAACATAGATTACATCTCATTGCAACAGTATTTAATCATGTTTAAAGTTCAGTTTGATGCATTAGAAGGTGCTGAGATCAAAAGTTTGACCGTGTCACTTAAAACAATCCCATCACCAGGTTTTGCCGGCTGCTGCAGAACAAAGTAAAGAAGCTTACACTTTGAAACGCCTTAGTTGTTGTGCCAGCATGTCACTGGAGCTTAGCTGTCAGAGAGGCTCCTGTAGACAGAGATCAGGCCAGTATGGTGTCACTGTTCCTGCTGCAGATTTTTTGGGAATATGCATCATTAATGCAGAGTAAGATGTTTTTCCGGCCTTTATTGATAGGACAGCTGAAGGATTGGACAGGAAATGGTGGAAAGAATGAGAGTGAGAGATAGAGAGGGAATGACATGCAGCAAAGGGCCACAGGGTGGAATCGAACTCGAGGCCGCTGCAGGGAGGACTGACCTCTGTGCACGGGGATACCAGGGCACCCTGAGCTTTGTTATTTTTGAAATTATTTCATTTCAGTTGACGCTTTTGTTTACATTGTGTACAGTTAATTACATTTGTGTTAATCAAATCACTGCAAACTGACGAACACTTTACGTGTAATTATGTACTATTTTGGTTTTTGGTTGTGGCACATTTCAGCTTTGCACAGTTATTTGAAGTGAAATTTAAATGGAGAGAAACTCTCAGAGTGCACAGAAAGCTGAAGAAAGGGAAGTTAGTCAGGACACCAAGTTAACTGTGACCTCATGGTCTCCACCATGATTCACACTAAAGACACAAACATAATGGTAATAGTGGGACTTCCTGTAGGTCACCAACTACCTGAACTGGGTTGTGAGGAACCTTGCAGACCTGGAGGTGCAGATGGCAGCGGTGAAGAAGGTCAACAGCTTCCTCAGCACAGAGTCGGAGAACTACGAGGGATCTATGGGTAACTGTGTTATTGTTATCAGGATGACGTACACCATCATCACATGTAACCTTTACAGACCCCATGAAACAAAGGTCATGGTTTCACTTATTAACGTGTTTGCAGGAAAAACAGGCCTCTATGCAAGGACTTGTCACGGATAGTAATTGAGGTACACAGTAACCAATAAGGCTGAATGTATGTTACGCTTACCCTCCACCCCTGTTAATGCTGATGATGATTGCCTCATCTCTGTTGTGGAGGACTAATCACCACCACCTAAATTTTTACCTCCAGATTTTACTGCAGAATCTGACAGGGATGAAGCACTTTCAGAGTCAGGTTGAAGCTATTTGACGAGCTATTTGCCAAAGCCGGCAGTGCTGCTAGTGAAGGAGACACACAAGCTCATCCCTGCAATGGAGCTGATGCACACTAACAGCAGGCTTGTGTCTAAATTATTCCAAAAAATCCAGAAAGCATTTTCATTGAATGAAAAATTAGAAACAACCCCGAGTCCAGGAATAGTCATCAAGAAATGTAGAACATTTTCCAGTGAGAGAAAAGACCTGATTTTGATTTAAGAGTACTCAAAATATGATTATTTTTTATGAATAATCGACATATAACATGAAATACATGAACAGTTAACACATGGACACTGGGTCTTTAATACTGATTACAGCTCAGACAAGCCCAGATCATTTTTAAAAACTTGTTTCAACATCTTCAGAATGACTCTGTTAAACTTCAGAGGGAAGAAAAAACTTCATCTGTGCTTATTTTTAATCATCTTTTAGATTTAATATCTCAGCAGCAAAAAGGGGCCAAATTGTTAGGAAAGAAGCTCTTTGCTGCATTCCAGCAAGTCCAAATCAGTTTGTTCTAATAACTGACATTTTGCTAAGCCGTGACTCTCTTAGTTACTGTTGCTATGTCTGTCAAGCTTTCAGAGCTTGCATGGAGTTCCCAGTCACAGTGCAGCGGCTTTAACTTGTGTTTCACTTCATTCATAAAACAAGCAAGGACTCTTGTAATGATTTAGGACCCATTTAGGACAAGCGGAGGACACGTCTCTTTGTATATTAAAGTTAAATGTAAAGATGTGTTTTTTTGACAGGCAAACTGCTGGGAGCTTCTGTTTCCAGACTCCAGCCACAGACTTAAGCTTAGCTGGCCAGGCTCGCTGGCACTCTTAATAGCTATAAGTGACTCAAATTAACCGGCTAACATCAACTAGTACCAATGTAAGGTGGCTTCAGTTTTAGGGTTACCAAAGCAGACGTAACGTTAGCTGTGAGGGATTCAGCGAGAAAACAGTTTTGGCCAGAGCACTCTTTTCACCATTTTATTTTGTAAAAGTAAAGAACGTAAATTTCCTTCCAAATTTGGCAAATAACAAGCATCATTTTTAAAAGTGCCTCAGACACAACGTTTAATCACGATGAGCTCAAAATCCACAGAACCAGCCTGAAAATGATGAAAATCTGAAAAGTTTGCATGAGTTTCAATTAAGCACGGCCGTGTAGTTGTCAGACCCCGGTCAGAGCTGGCAGATGCTCCGCTCTTATTGGCCCGTTTGTGTTAGAGGCCGGAGCTTAGTGAAGGGTGAATTGCATTAACTCCCCATGAGCATTAAAACTTGCACATACGTTGTATAACAGGATGATGTTAGTAAATAAATTAGGAGTCACTTTTCATGCACATACAGACTTCCAAGAACGGAGAGATGAAGATGTGTTAACGATTTGTTGACTGGAACAGAATGACCTGTTCTTATGATAAACCAGATCTTGTTGTAACTGTACAGTATGTGTGTGTGCTTGTGTGTGTGAGTGTGTAAGAGTCCAGACGCTGTGTTTAGAGTTTCTGAGATGTGCTGTTGCTATGGTGAAATACAAAGGCAGCTGCGATTTTTTTCCTGGCAGGACAGAGGAGATTATTAATATCTAACCAAGCCAAATCAAATCTAACCAAAACCAATTTTTTTCAGAACTTCAATAAAAAAAATAACTGTTGAAATCTCCCAAAGGACCAAGACAAAGAGCAACTATTTCTGGAAACGTAACCAAAACAACTCCTGAATTTGAACGATGGCTATAAAATAAAACGAAGGAGGTGAAAAGAAACCAAGACAGAAAAAGAGAGAATAGTTATTATTTACAATCTATTATACATTTTTAAAAAAGTTGAGTAAGAACAGGATTTCCATCTCTGTGTCTTACATATTTGGTCATTTGTCTCATTAGCAATTTTTTCCTCTTAACTTCATCTTATGACCCATTAAGCCGTTAAACCATTCCAAACTCCTGAGTGACAGAAAACAGAAAGATTCCTGCTCTCTGACATCATGGAAGCCTCCAGAGAATTGATAAAAAAGGAAATTCTCCAAAGTAAGGGAGGGAGGAACAAACTAAACAAAGCCAACTGCAGAACTATGAAATTTTATCTTGTCAGTGTAATAATATTAATGATGTGGCCCCGCTGTATATACAGGAGAGACTCAGACAGATGAAAGAAAGTATAAACAAAAAAGCCACAACATTGTTAAGTTGTGAATTGCACTCAGAATTGCACCTGAAGATTTATCTGGCAACGGTTCACCTCTCTTGTTCTCCATGGCGAAAGTTGTTGTCTGTTGTGGTGACGGCGATTCTCCTTCACTCAAAGTTTCAGACATTTTCTCGCTTCTGGGCATTAGCAATGGCATAATGATTAAAGGGATACACCAGCTATTTTTTTAAGAGGTATACCAACTTTTTTTTTCTTGCTTATCGCTAATTAGCTTAGCTCAAATAGTGGTAGTCAATGGGAAGTGCTAGCCTGCCTCTACCTAAAGTCATCAAATAAACTTTCCAACAACTCTAAACGGTCCTGTGTGCGTGTTGTGACTTGTTTATTTACCATGTTATGTTATTTTCAGACTCAGATTATCACCTTATGTAATTTACTGAAAGTAAACAGCAGGGTGCATGTGTGCGAAAAGGCAGCAGAAGAAAAAAAAAAAATTTTTTTTTAATTATTATTATTATTATTGTTTTTTTGGTTTTTGTGCCTTTATTTTTGATGGAACAGCTAAAGAGAGGACAGGAAATTGGGGGGAGAGAGAGGGAATGACATGCAGTAAGGGGCTTCAGGGGGCAATCGAACTGGGGGCCACTGCAGCAAGGACACAGACTCTGTACATGGGGCACCCACTCTACTGACTGAGCTACCAGGGCGCCCCCATAAAGTGCTAATCTGAGTCTAAAAATAACATAACGTGCTGAATAAATGTGGACAAAAGGGGAACTGCTTATTGTATAAAGTTCTTGTCTAGTGCGAGCATTTGTTTTGGAGAAGAGTGAAAGAAGCCCACCACTTGTTTGGACAAAAACATAGATGGTAAACATGAGAACAGTGGATCGATCGTGCTCGTAAACAACAAATCATCTCTTCTGGTCTGTGTGCTGTAAAGTGTTTTGTAGCATTTCTGCTGACTGAGCGGACCGGGCAAAGGCATTGTAATCTCCAGTCTCCTCACTGATGGTCACATTTACTGATGTAGGTAAGATGAGATAGCCTAGAAATCTAGACGCACCCTTGCGGCAGCAAATAGATTTGCTCAGCCAGTACGTCTAGCAACGAGCCATAAGGACTTTGTAGGTCCTGAACACGTTTGTGTTCACCAATCACAGCACTCTATGTGTTTAGAGAGTCGTTGGGCGGGCTTAACGCGATGACGACAGGCCCGCCTGCGACGGTGAACAACAA
>JAQFJA010000008.1:5738700-5761801 GCA_029874485.1 Naso brachycentron
CTAATAAAAAGGGAAAAATCAGGTATCTTGAAACTGTGTGTCAATAAGCAATGCCTAAATAATAATCAAAGAATATGAATGTGTAGCACTGGCTTCAGATTGTTTTTTTTTAACTCATTTTAACATTAGAAAAGGAGAAAAAAGGTTCAGAAAAAGCATTATTTATTCTTTTTTTAATTGATTCAGCAGTTTCTCAGAGCTTATTGAGTTATCCAAGTATCAAAGACACACTATGCTGAACAGAATTTTGAACATGAATTTTCAATTTTCAATACTGAGTACCTAAGTGGATCGCTGTGTAGCTTTCTAATGCATTCAGATGTTTCTTACATACAAAGATTTACTGTAAATGTAAACTTGAGCTTCATCCAAATCATAATTCAAACGTCAGTACCTCATATTCAACATTGGACAGCAAAAACAAGGGAAACAGGAGCACAATTTTCTGACACTGTGGATGTTTTTGTCACTTAGCACTGGAATAAAAATGCAACTAGATCAGTGTGCTTTTGGTGTTACACGAAACAAGAAGACGGGACCTATTCTTGAAAATTTGACTTTTGAGCCAATATTTCTTTTATCATTTTGTAGCATTTCTTTTCCATTTGTAACGTATGTTTGTCTTTGTAGTTTATTTTTGGAAACAGGTTATGAAATGTTAAGAATTTATATGCGAGAGACTATTTTGATGATACTTTTATATTTACATGATGTAGCATATTAAAGATATTCTTTCTACGTCTGGTGTTTTGTGGATGTCTCATGCCGGAACTGGATGTAGGCTAAATTCTGGAATGAACGTGACTGGCTAAAAAGAGTATAGTTTTATTTAAATTTTTGAAATGACATGAAAAATTATTCATTGCACTGTTTGTGGCAGTGTGTGAATGTTTTGTCAGAGTTATTGGAGCTCACTTTGTTTAAAAATCGATCACTTTTAAAAAGACCATGAGGAGGTTGTCTTCAAATTGAATCTTTTACCAAAAATATTGCTTCTGCTAATTATGCCATTCTCCCAAATTCTCCAAAAACAACAAGTACCCCAAAATAAACAACAAAATATGTTGTTAGTCCATGACCCTATCAGTAGGACAACATAATTCATATGTCAAGTTGTAAATCAGTGGAAAAAATCTATATTTCATGACGTGACAACGGGACTCGGTTAAGGTTTGGTTACGTTTAGGCACAAAAACCATTCTATTATAGATAAAATCCCCCAAATTAATCTTTTTTAATCAAGGATACATACTTCTAAAAGGTTTTTCAAGGAAAAAGTCCTTATTACTTTATTTATACCTTACTATACCTTTGTCCTCATTAGCAGACCCACAGAAATCTATGAGAATGAAAATGATCCTCTATCTCCACCCATCCCTCCACCGCTCGCCTGCAGCTGGAGCATACCTGTTTATCTTTGATGAGCCTGAAAACATGCAGTAATTTCAGGAAGAAAGCCCTGAAGGAAAACACCCTCCATGTGCCACATGCACTTGGATAACCTTGATCTTGCCAATGCCATTATAGCAGCACAAGTACAAACTGCAGGCTTCTTTTAGACAATCAACAAATAATACACAAAAAAATACTTACTTACATACTTACTCCTTTGGTCAGGTCCTTGCTATTGTTTTTAAAAAAAACTTATCACTCAAAATAACAACACATAGCTGCACCTGTTTTCACCTCTGATGCCCCTCGTTTCACTGCAGCCCTGGAAGTGGACGGGACCGGTTGGTTTGGTATGTGATGTATAAAACCTTGTCTGTCTGAATCTATGCTTGAAAGGCTGTCATTCGTAAATGGAGTTAGTAAATAAGTTCAAGCAGAAAGGGTACAACTAAGGCGACCAGATGTTCCCAAAAACTCGGGACCATTCTGAACTACAAGTATCTGTCCCGAGTACTGAACCCTGTCCTAATTGTCCCAAAAATGAGACTAAACTAAAACTTTGATTGATTATAGTCTACTAAAACATTAAATACTGATCGCTGTGAATCACTTCTTTGGTGTCGCCCTGCAGCTGGCTCTGCATTGGCTGTTGCTGTTTGTTTCTCACATGAACTGTGGTTGTTGCTTATTTTTTAGCTGCACAGTAGAGCAGCGATAATTGCTGCGACTGATATGGAGGCCGGTGTCTCGAAACCTGCTGAACATCCAGCCAAAAAACAGAAACATTACTGCAGATACCAGGAAGAGTGGGAAGGGAAGTACCAGTAGATTGATGCCGCACTGCGAGATGAAAACAAAGTGTTTTGCAATATTGCAACACAGTTTTGTTTTGTTTTTCTTCTGATGATAGCTCAATTTATGAATGAAAACAATTATAATGTTGAGTTTTGACTGTCATAAGCTTTACAAGGACATTCTAATAAAGCTCTGATTCTATGAAAAGCTATGATGACATAGTTATGTGGGGCTTATATTGTGGACACAAAAACAATGTATATGGCCTAGCAGCACTCTACTTCCTCTCCTCTTCTTGTTGCAAATAAACTCTAGGAATTCACATGCCACATCCCCGTCACTGATTCACTTTTCGAGCTCTTTCATAGTAAATCGAGGAAATGAAACTAGACACACACCAATGAAATCAGAAAAAGCACTGTTAACATCAAGATTTTTAAATTAAAAAATCATTGAGTGTGGCAACAGATACTGCTGTTTTGATTCTGACAGTAATTGCAGTAAGGGACACTGACAGTGTTTTAGTTCTCTAATACTTAGGCCAATTTCAGATTTGCTTAGGTGTCAGAATGTTGATTGAGGTCAATGTAACAGATTAAAACCGTTAGAGCATTTTTAAAAAGACTTTAAAAATCTCACAGTTTTATGCTCGATTTAAAATCAGAGTCTTTCCCTCCGCTACTCTCAAAACAACAACAGTGTCATGCATTTACGGGCACGACGGGCAAACCTGAACATGAAACCAAATAATATGATTTGAATGTCATCATTGTCGTTCCGACACACTTTCAACCAACAAAATCAATAGCAAAGTTACTGTAATCTTGGTTTGCTCTTTACAGTAATTCTTTCACAGTCTCTATTTCTCTTCTTAACCACTTTCTTTTTCTTTCTGCTGCGCAACGAGTCTCATTCTGTAGTATTTCCTCTTGTGAACACTGCCGTGGGGGAGAACCCCACAGCTCACACCTACACACCACTGACCAGAATAAAAACACTCCGACATCAATGTGCGTAGTCGAACTGCAAAGGTGACAGGAAATCCTCTTGACTTCGTCAGGCTGCCAGCTGCCCGTTTATCCCACTCTGCAAAAACATGCTATTGAAGCAAAAGCCTTAGAGATAATGAAAAATACCTGTGTACTGCTCTGACAAAGAGATGAGATGGACAAGAAATGATAACCTCAAATGTTCCTATTAAAGATAGATAACTAGTTGAGTCCTTCTCAAACTGCAGACTACCTCATTTGCATACCACATACTTTGAAACATAATGCCATTCGCATGTCGGTCTCCTTAATATTCATACAGGATATAGGCCTACACTATTTGTAATTTTAATGGAAAGTTTATCAGTAAAAACTTGTCATACTTTCTTACAACTAGCTAGCTTTGTTTAGTGTTTCATCAAATCAGGTTGTACAAAAACTTAAAGTATTCATATTAATGTACAAATTGGTTGCTAATAAACATTTGTAGCTAATAAACATTTGAAACTCCTTTGGTGAATGTAATCTTTCTTTCTAGAGAGGTGTGTACATGTGTGGATAATTCACCAACTTAGCCAGGTCAAGTTTATTGTTTCTTGTGACTAGCTCAGCTAGCTCGGTTAGCTTCATTTGAGAGCCTTGTTGTCTGTCTAGTAGGCCAGCCCACTCTTATTATCATTATCAATTTGTTTTTAAATAGGTGAATATTTACGTTGTAGTAGGTAAGGCAAATCTCTGTTTGTCAGCCAATGCAGTTTACCCTCTTGCTTTTTGCACGCCCTTTTTTTTTTCATAAACCTGAAGGTCCGTCTGGCTTCCTCTTCCTCTCTGCAGGAGAGGCTCTACAGCCAAAACACAACACCGCCCCCTGTAAATGTTGACATGTCATTTAGCAAGATACCTATTTCAACAAAAGATGCATATTGTAAAAGATATATTCTGTAATTTAAACCTGCTTAATTTATATTAATCTCAAGTGTCAAATTAGATATGATATATTCCATTACCAAAGTATCAGCAAGCTAACCTTAGCACTGTTAGTTAGGTAGCTAGCTAAAAGATACGCTTGGCAGTTAATGTAAAGAAGAGGAACTACTTTGTGGTGCAACCTGATGTAATTTAGTGAAACGTCAATAAACTCAGATGGTTCTAGCAGGCTAAGTTTGAAAAAACAAATAGCTAGTCCACCTGTCCATCACTTTGTAACCGATTGCTTTGAGGAACCCAGTCAGGTGACTAAAATGTTGGCATTATACCTTTATTTATACCTTTACATGTCACCAATTTCAAAAATACAAGTCAATATAACGTAGTTTAGGTAAAATATCCTACATCTATGAGCTAATTCTTGCCTCAGGACGTAACGGGAAATGGTCATGCAGCAAACAGTGTCAGCGACCACAACCATGCTGAGAGTTACAATTGGTTATTTAAGCAAATGTCACGACTTCCTTTCTCTCTTGTTTGTGGCACAAAACCAATTTAAAGCCCAAACACAATCTTGTCCTCATCTTTACCGAGTGGTTTTTGTGCCTAAACCAAACCAGACTGTCACCACAGAAATTTTATGTTCACTGTCGTAAAGAAACTTAAATATTTAACTTTTTGTTGGTTTGCAAAAAAAGTACAATGCCAACATTTATCTGGGGATTGGGTTGCCTTGAGAGTCATGAGACTGATTTATCCTGAGAAAAAAACTTCGCAAAACATTTTTAACATTTGTCCAAACCAAATATATCAAGTCTGGTATATTCTATACATACTACATTCACGTTCAGCTTATGCAAATTAGCAAAAAGGCCAATGTACGCTTTAGAAAAGATTGAAAATTAATCAAAGCCAAGTGAACTAGGAACAGTCTGATTCATGTAACTGCATTTCTGTTAGTAGAAGACTACACTGACTGCCTGTTTTATAAGACCAAGCCCGTTAAAGCAGACATCCTGTTCATTCTTTCTTTTTTTCCCCCTCTCTGATATGGTGTGACACCTGACTTATTCTTTGAAAACAGACAATCTGTAGACAATCTCTAGTTCCTGTCTGTTGCTGGTGAGCTGTACTGCAGACTCAACTCAGACAGCTCATTAGAATTACACCAGAACATCCTTAGAGTTGTCACAGAGGGTGATTTACAGGTAAAAATGAAGGAGAAACACCCAAAACAAAACAAAAAAACAGTGGTGTTAGTTTGCAGTAGCCTATGCCTTAATGTTAGCAAGTGAATGAAAAACGTTTTTTTATGCTCATGAGTTCATCAGGTCACTGAAAAAAGGGATGTGAGCTTTTTCATACGCCATGCATTAATATGGCTGCCCATATACTGTAATCTTAACAAGGAAGTTGTCTTTAGTGCACTGTACAGTGTGACAATTAAAATTTCCAGGGAAGTCACAATGTCGTGTCAGATTGCATCAGGCACATATGCTTGCATTTTATTTAAAAGCTCCTCAGTTTAATCTTTTGAAATTCCAAAGATATGACTTCGAGGGGAAAATGGATGCAAAGTTTCCAGTTTCTGTGGGGGGAAATGCATACTGAGGGTCATTTAAATGTCTTACCAGAATCATTCTATGCATTAAGTCATTTCATTTGATTCTAATATTCCAATGAACACTCTGTCTCATAAGCAAAATACAACCTCACAGAAATCCACAGCTGTTACTCACAGAGCAGCAAATTGCTTCTTTACCGCTGCCAGTATGGTGAAACATTTGAGTTAGCTGTATCTCTCTGGTCGGTACATTTTGCATCAACAAGCCTCAGCAGTGTTGCTGCTGCTGCTGCAGCTGTATTTTGCAGTTGACACATGACGGCTGCTGCTTTGACCTCACTGAACACAGTGGGTGGCCTTGTGCAACTTGCTATAACTTGAACTTACGCTGCAATTTATAGGTAAATTGACTTATCCCTGCCAGCTCGGTGTGTCATTACTTCGACGTTAACAGGAAATTACCAGCAGTGCCTCGTGCTGGATACAATTCAGTCATTGTCTGCGGACACGACATCCACATTTTTTCTTAGAAAACAACACAGGCGGTGGGTGGGGATTTGGGGGGTCAGTTTGATGTCAGGAAATGTACTGAAATCAGCCTGTCATTCTCAGTGCTAACATTCACTTTAATGACTTGAATGACCTTTAATGAACTGAAGGACCCGTAGAAGGATCGGCAATTATAGCAACAGGACTGCTTGTTCTAACCGAAAAATTCCATTTAGAGCCACGGTTAGTTTTGCTTATTTGCAAAATATTCATTCTGATCTGATTCAATTATTCATCTGCAAATTGAGACATTCTGAGCAAAGGGATCAAATAAAACATTTTACCTTTTAAAGTCTTTGATCATGGGACTTTACTGTTACTGTGGCTCAGCCTGCTTGAGAATGAAAGTTGCATCATACATGCAGTATGCCATCCCTTTTTTGGGCAAATAGATTACGTCCATCTCCATCTTCTGAGATTGCATCATCACCCTGAGTTCTCACTTCTTACTGTAAAGTGTTTGGTACGTGTGTGTCAGCACAACCAGCAACTTACCCAAAACTCTCTATGCTCATCTATTTAATTAAAATTTTCCATCAATGATGAAACCAGTAAAATTCTTCACAGGTTCTCTTTTACAGACCTTTAAATTAAAAAAAAATTCCACTCCTCACTTGGCATATATATATATATATATATATGTAAAGCAAAGTTTAAAGAAGTATTTATCTAAATTGTCTGAAGAGCAGAAAGACAATTACAAAACAGTAAAAATATTTTAAAAATTATTCAATTTTTTAATTTTTTAATCACAATTGCGAAATTTTAATAAATGGGCCATAAATAACAAAAATAAATGCGTGATACAAAGATTCCACTCATACCTGTGGCCAAGCCTTCTTGCGCTCTTACTTGGAAGGGACTTGTTTTGGAAAATCATCAAAACTTTTTAATGTTTCATCTTTCATCATGGACAATGGCTGTTTGAGTATTACCACCTTTCTATTTCATTTCGACAGAAAGATTCCGAGGATAATAATGGTAAACAACAGGTGCGTTTTATGTGACTGACAGAATTTGCTCTGACTCCAATTTTCCCTTTTAGTTTTAAGTTACTAAACAGTGATTGATGTTAGCAAGACAATAACTCTTTCTTTTTTTCAAAGACACACCAGAGGCTTCAGTTTTATCATCTGGATTCATCGTGTGTGTTCATCCACACATCTTACTGAGAGTCTGACTTCAGTGTTTGACTTTCGGTGGCAGTTATTTTTCAGTCAGCGGCAAAGGGCCATATTCATGGGTGTGGGGTGCTGAGTAATTTCACAAGATTGCGATGCAGTAGCAATCAGCTAAATGGGTCTAAAGGTTTGACACTATAAAGATAAATGTGGTAGCTTATTTCCCCATATTTCGTGAGCTTATTGGAAAGAAGCTCAAACCATACTGATCAGCTCTCTTCCCTGAATACTTGAGAGGGAAATGATTAACCCGAATGATGGTAACTAAGTCCTTTATTATTAATAGAATTGTAATTCTGAGAACTGCATTGGGCCACCAATAATAACAGAAATTCTACAAAGAAGACAATATACAATATGAGAGATCTAGCACTAAAACATATCATTCTTGGCTACCGTTACAGCAAGGTGATACTAACTTTATCAGCTAAACTTGACTCTTTTTTCAAGCCTGGAGTGGATGTGAAAGCTGATTACCCAACCAAAGTGTTCAAATGCTCCACTGAGCTTAAACCCTTCACTGTATCAAAATGCTTTGGCTGGATTCTCTATTGTTTTGTTGTCATTTTGTTTATGAATGTGGAAAAAGCAACACAAAAAATCAAAGGTCCAATTACTGTATTTTTCTATACAGAGGTCAAATGAGTGCCATGTACTGTATCTCCAGGGTTGATGTCTTGCCTAAACTGCACTAGTACAGGAGCATATGGGAACATGTTGTATTATTATTTGACATGAATTAGATCTCATTTTTCAACCACACTTGACTAGAGTCTAATTATTGTTTGTTCTTTTGTTTTGGTAAGCCTAGTTATTGTTTATTTTGTTGTTCTTTTCTTTTCTTTGAGCACTTCTTGGATCAGAGCACACAAGCTTCCAAGTAATTTTTTATCTCAATCCTGTAGTTTCCAAAGAACTATAAAGCAATCAAGGACTTTGTCGATTCCCACCCCTTGGTCAGGATGCTGAAAGGAAAATCTGAGCACAAGGAGGGATAATACAATTTCATTTATATTACTTATAAAAATAAGATCATGAACTTCAGTCTCTTATCTCTTATTTCCTTGTTGTTAGCAATGCAGCCAATGTGAGTGACTAACGGTAGCCACCCACTGTGGTAAAGCAATAAAGCAATACAAGGCAACTTAAGTCTATTTTAAGATAATTTATGACTTTGTTTTAAAATGCATGTGAATATATTGATCTGTAAAGAGTTTTTTTTTTTTATCAGTTCAAAATACATAAAATGTTGATGTGATTTCTAAAGTTCACTGACAAAGTTGTGATTAAAGGGTTATTTTTAAATAGGATCATTCGTTGTGTCAGTCAGCGGAAAGTGACTTTCTGTTTGAAAAAGCAGCTCTCGCTGAAACTGACTTTACTTGTTACGCTTGTGATCTTTGGTTGGATTGAGTGAGCCGGCAGCGCCATCGTGTGGCAGAATAAGTCACATACAAGCGCGTGCTCAACAGTTCTGCAGCCACGTTTGGAATTGGGCTGCTAACTGCAGAACTACCACAAGATGTCGCTGTTGATCTACTCAAAATTTACACTGTGAAGGCGAAACGAAGAGATATTTCATAAATGTGTGTTATGATCCGATACTCTGCACAAATGTCTGTTTACATTATTACATAGCCCCATTTTTTCATTATAATCATAATTATTTTTAATCATTTGGTACATAAGATATAATTTGAAGAATAATAATTTTTATCTGTTATCCTGAAAGTTTGTAGTTTATGTCATTTCAAGTGTTCTCAGGCAGTGATGGAAGACATACCCAGAGATTTTTTCCAAGCAAAAAAAAAAAAAAAAAAGGCTTCCATTATTATATAGATCGATATAAGAATTGAACTTAGTAAAAGTAAAATTATGAACACAATGTACTAAAGGTATCAACAGTGAAATCGTTCATTATGCAGTTTGGTTCTTTTCACAGTGTATGAATGTTGGGGGTTTTGTTTCTTACTTACAAATACATTTAAGAGGATTTTACTTTGTTAATGCACTGTACCACTTTTTCCTGGATTGTTTTTCTTTTAAGTTTGAATTCAAGTTTTAATCTTCTCGTAGGCCTGTTGGTTATATTTTATTCTAGTCACAGCCAATGTTTATTTTATGTTCATCCAGCCTAATTTGTTATTTTTTTAAGTTACTCTATTTATGTCTGTATGAAATACGAGTATTAGGCTGCTCTATTCTATATATTTTTAAGCCTGTGTAAAAAAAAAAAAAGTCAAATATAAATCAAATATATGTACTGGAGTAAAAAGTACAATACTTACTATGACATGTAATGCAGTATAATTATAAAGTATTCAAAGCGGGAATATTCAAGGTATTTTATTCAGGAATAAACTAATTAAAAACACAATATATCCTATATTTTTTCACTCAACTACATTTATTTGATAACTTTAGATACTTTGTAGATTCAGATAAACAATTCAAAATATTAAACACAAATGATGATGTATTACATTAAAATATGACTGAGACTGTAAGACTATGATGACCTAGGCTACTATTTCAACATTAAGATTAACTTCTCTAAGACATAAATGCGTTGAATTTTTTTTCCAGCTTTACCATTTGCAACATCAAAGTGATGTTCACATTATTCGATGATATAATTTACAGTATTGTAAAAGGGCCGTACTTTGAAGTATTTTTTGCATATGATACTGAAGCA
Organism: Naso brachycentron; assembly: GCA_029874485.1. Lineage (NCBI taxonomy): Eukaryota > Metazoa > Chordata > Actinopteri > Acanthuriformes > Acanthuridae > Naso > Naso brachycentron. The sequence continues at coordinate 5,748,793 of JAQFJA010000008.1, forward strand.
CAGCGGCTTCATTGTGTCTGCACAGGCTGCGTGGCCTCGGTGTTGCTCTGAAGGGGCGTGTCGCCACACCTGAGCTCTACGCGCCGCGCGCACAATCAGCAGCAGCAGCTTCTGTCATCCGTCAGCAGCAGCACATCCGTGCGAGTGTGTTTTTTCCCCCCACTCCTATACTGCTTCCATCAGCCTTAACTGACCGGATAACCGGCGGGAACGCGGCTTGAACCCACACAGAAAGACGCGTCAACCCTCCTCTGCCCTTGGTAGAGATGGCGAAGAGTTCCCCCAAAAAGAGCCTGAAAAGTTTGTTCTCTAGGAGCGAGGCCAGCCTGGACCGCCAGGTGGACAAGGATGCGGACAGCAAGCATGAGGGGGAGAAGAAGAAGTTTAAGTTCTTTAAATTCAAGATAAAGTCGAAGAGCGGCTCTGCCTCCAAAAAGCCGGCTAATAAGAGCGAGCAGGTGCCCAGGTATGCTGCAGAATGACACAATGTGAATTCTCAGAGGCTTGTTTTCATGTCTGTGCATGTGTCTCATGGAGGGGCTGCTAAAGAGCTGCAGGGGTTATGTTGCCTACTGCTCCAGTTTCTCATGTTATAGTTTCAAACAGTTTGAAATCAAGCCATATTGTTTTTGTATTCTAGTTCTTGTCTCACATGAATGTTACACACCTTCTGTTGTGTGCAAAATGTTGGTTATTTTCTGTGTTGATGCCTTAAAATAGGCCCTACCTATGTGAATGAGACTCTGGTGCCCCACTCAGATCTATACTGTGAGTTCAGCTGCCAGTGCAGAGTATTTAATCAGGTTAATGATATCTGAAGTGGGTTATTTCCAGCACTTTGCCAAGCTAATGTCCTTAAATTTACCACGACTTGTGAGGATAATTCAGTCGATTGCGATTTAAATAGCCCAAGAGAATAGTTCTGTCTAGACAGGACTGTTAGGAGGAGGCTGCGAAATCCGTAAAATTGAATCCATTCTCTCGGTCATTATGTAATTTTGTAAAATGGCAAATAAAATATGCAGAAATTAAACTTAAGTTTGCTGCGCACTTGGGGAACCTTCAGGCACATTCATTAAAATAGCTCATGACCAAGAAAGTGTTTCACACAAACATCTTGCAGCACAATTAGTCATGCAATATTTATAAGTCAAGGACAAAATAAATGATTTAATATTTATGGTATTTATTCTATCAGGAAAAGCTTTCTCTTCATTCGTTCAGCTGGAATATTGGGGCTCTGTAGGGTTTTAAAGACCAAATAATTCATTAATTAACTGAGAAAGTAACTGATAGATGAATTAGTTAAAAAAAATTACATCAGTTTCAGTGCTGATGTTAAAGATTTAAACGCAAAACAAGACAAAATGACAGCAGGGCAGAGCCTGCTGATGCTGGATTCTTGCAGCTGATGCTGTTTCCTGTCAGCAGAAAGAAAAAGATTCAATAAAGGTGGAAACGATACAAGCAGGATCCCTGGAGTTTAGTCATTAGTCATATGTCGTGTTGAAGGCGGGCTGTTGTAAAGCCTTCACTCCAAACACAGTCTGCTAAACTGTGATGCACCATTTGTAAACAACGCAGGCTGCTCCACAAGCTCGACTAACTATGTAATGACCGACTTAAGGATTCTAATCCTTAAAGTGTCTCTACTTTACTACTAATATTTGCCATTTGCCATTATTTGCAGACATGTACAGCAGTTCCCACAGCCAAAGAGTTTGATGGAGCCACTCATCATGCTGTTTTAGTTCATCAATGCTTCTATCTTTCTTTCTTCTGAGTCGTAAAGGGGCTAAAATTTTGAATCCTGTTGATGTGAAACTCATGCAAACATTAAATACAGACACTAATATCTCGTATAACAGTATATTTTTTCCAAAATTGGAGCATTTTCAGCAGTTGTTGTTTAGCTAAAGACAGACCCGGGGACATTTTTGCTGTAGGAGTCAAGTGCAGCCTCACCCTGGCGAGACAGAAACATGCTTAGCAAAATGCTGGGTATTTAGCAGTGTCACGCATGCAAGAAACACACAATGACTGCTTGTAAAATTCAGTTTCAACACTCAAAACCTCACCGAATGCGTCTGAAATGTTTGCAATAGACTAGGCACGGTTTTCAGGTCAGTCCTCATACAATATATAAGCAGTGGGGTGTGAACACACACACAGGAGAGGGCGGTTTGTTTATACATGGTCACATGCTGTGACAATGCAATCTGTTATCCATGTGGATGTCACACCAGACAGAGTGACAGCTTGTGTTTGCATAGGAAAAAAAAAAAAAAGATGAGCTGACACGGTGGGAACCACCTTTGCACACAAGAGCTGCACACTGGGGTCACGCAAGGGTAGACGGTAATGTATGGAGGAAAGACGTTGGGAACAAAACAATGAACAAATACGTTCATGTTAATAGTAGTTGTCAGGACAAGTATTGAAAGATGAAAACAGTACGTTGTTTGTCTTTGTAGCCTCTCATTAGCTTATTGTTAATTCCAAATAGGTCTTATAATGATCTATTAATATTAGCTTTTCAATTAAAGTATTTTGCAGTGTCTAGATGCATTCTTTAAAGACTATATTCGCACAGCGGTCATGTAAAAACACACACTTGATAACCCATTAGCAGTTAGACAACAGCTGACATTAGTCGGGCTTGACCTATATGGGATGTTTGGGGCTTATGGCATTACGGATATTAGGGAGTAAGAAAATTCCAATACCCGATATATCAGCCGATATATAAATATTATATCACCTGAATGTGGTAATCAAACACTTGTGACAAAGATATGTAATGGAGGCAGAACATCTTACATTTTAATGAATTCTGTTCCAAACATCAGTGAGCTGTACTTCACTTATTATTAGATATTAAATAACGGAGTTCCCCCTGCTGGACAAACTACATATTACACCATTGTAAGTCATTAGTGCAAACATTTTTTGCAGGCTTAAAAACAGTTTTAATATATGCGCATATTATAGAACATGTACGCTGATACTGATATGTCTGCCACAGGTTAATATCGGCAAACTTAAACATCAGTCATGCTCAGACATTAGCATTCGGCCATTTTTAATCTTTACTGTTTAAAATTGTTTTTTGATACGATAGTCAAGACATAAATTAATTCTGAAATATTAACCCACATCTCTGGCACTTTATTTAAAGGGCAATTTCAGTATTTTTCAACCTGAGCTCCATTAGCATGAATTTGCATGTAGGAAAGAGAGACGGCTTTAAAAATCAATAAAATCCAAGCAGTATCCAGGGAGCTAGGACCTACCTCTCTCCCTCTCTCACGCAAAACCACGCAAGATTACAAAGCCACGAGTGATCGCTCCGAGATGTAAACAAACAACTATAATGAGCTGAGCTGATGTTTTTCCAAGTCTTTCCAAGATTTGTACTTGCCCCGACAACTGCCATTCTACCTCTGTCAGCTGTGGCTAGCGGCCGCAGGTAGGTCGTAGTTCCCTCGATACTGCATGGATTTTACTGATTTTTAAAGCCATCTCTCCTTCCCACTTGCAAATTCATGCTGATGGAACCCAGGTTGAAAAATGCCAAAATTTACCCTTTAAGCTTGGAAACACGCGACCTCAGAAATGGTCTACAGTATGTAAAACTGGTGTTTTGTGCGATTTTGGCACCCCCACAGTTTTTGAGTGAAACAGCACTGTTGCAAACTTGATGTTGTGGCTTAAAAACTTCTGACTTGTCGTCAACATGCTCGCTCAGACATTTCTTGCCATGCAGCAGTCAAGGTTTACACACACGGTTTAGTACAGCAGCACGCTAAGGTAACTTAACCTGAACTGGAGATGATATGCTGCTAACACCAGGCTATAATATTCAGTGTGTCCGAGGAAATCTTGGTAAGGTGTTGAAAGTGTAAATAAATGGCCTCAATTAAAGTTCATCCGCATACACTAAATCTGTTTTTGTTGTTAGTTAGGGTTAAGTTTTAATCCTTGAATGCTGTTTTACCTGAAAGATTGAGAATGTCAAGGTTTAAGAAACACATCTTTAAGATATTATGCTTGTTTTGACACCATGGTGATTCAGTTCAAGTTGATGGTGATTCAGTTCAAGAGTAAGTCAAAGTCATTCTCAGGAACGCCGGAGTTCCTCTGCACGCAGGTCAAACACACCCAGAGTGTTAGAATCTGGTGAGGTTTGTCCGGCTCATGTGTGGTGCTGTGTGATTACAGTTGCTGTAGAGAAACCTGCCGCTCCACATGCCCGTTTGCGTTGTCATATTACTAATAATCATTTGCACAATTGCACATGCACTGCATTTTTACAGGTCGGCAACATGTTAGTCACAAATGAAACTTAGATGTCCTAACTTACCTGCGACATTATTAAACAGGCAAGTTCAAAGTGGGTCACTGTATCGTTTAACCTGATGTCTGTGTATGTGAAGTGTAAACAAGGTAACAGACTGTTTACTGAAAGCGACACGCTCAGACACCTCAGTCAAAATGTGTGATTATCCCGATGGAAAACTTCCTCCTTGATTGAAGCAGAACAAACTGTTTTGCCCTACAGCCTGTTTTTTTTTTTTCTTGGTTACATGAGCATGTTAAAGGCTGAACAAAGCTGATTTTCAACTGATAAAAAGAAAAATTAAACACAACATGCCTCACGTGATGTCACTTGAGTCCACTGTCTCCAGAGGCCATATTTCTAAAATAGAGTTCTGTTGAGTTCTAATGTTTAGTATGACTTAAGCAGGATCAAGACAGATGTAGTTATTTATGAAACGTTTTATTGAGGTAGAAATGATCTTAACTCTGAGCAAAGTGTAGACTTGACGTAAGGGAATTTTCTGCTGGTTGTGTTGGGTTACTGCAGTTTGGAATACACAAGTCAAACCTGTGGTGAACTTTACACAGCTTCATGAACAATGTGAATGGAATTATTTAATTATAAGCTACATATTCGGCCCTTCCTGTCAACCCACTGTCAAGTCCACCGATTATTATGTGTTGCTCGGCTTCATCTCCTCTACAATTTGTTTGTTTTCTCTTTTGGCCCATGGCTGTTTCTGACTACGCCTTTTTGTGTCTGTTTTTGTTGGCAATACATAATCACAAAGCAGGTGCCGTCAATTAAAATTGAATTGAGATTGATAGGTAACAAATGAGGAAGTCATACATGAAATTTTTATAACCAGCTTTAGTAAAGTTTGTCACTGTCGGCACCTTTTATGACTCAAACATGAGCACGCTGTCGGAAATGAGCTTAGCCTGAGTTCAAGTATAAATGAGGTTCAAGGGTTTGTCTGTGTTGGTGTATTGTTGGTTTTAGCAACAGTATTCGTTTAAAAAATGCTCCAGAAAGATTTTCTCCAGATTTTGGCTAAATGTTAACAGTTTTAAAGGTACTTTATTGGTCACATATACAGCATACAGTGGGATTTGGTCTCTGCATTTAACCCATCCCTGAGGAGCAGTTGGCAGCCACAGTGCAGCACCTGGGGACCAACTACAGATCTTAGCCAGCACCTCCGTCACGACAGACATTCATGTTTTCAATGGTAGGGGAAACTGGAGCACCTGAAGAAACCCATGCGCGCACTGGAAGAAGATGCTAACTCCACACAGAAAGGCCTTGCCCCAGTCCGGAATCAAACCCAGAACCTTACTGCTTTGAGGCAACAGGGGTAACCACTGAAACACTGTGCAACCCAATCACATTGTGCCTCATGATTCATATCGCTGCAGATATTTTCTCTATCAAACAGACCATAATCTCTTCCCAATCATAACCATGTGTTGCCAGTGTGTTACCTAACCCAAAAAAGTCTGATAACTACAAGTAAACCATGACCAAAAATAGTAAATGAAATCTGGTCGGTATTAAATTTTCTTTAAATCATATTTCCTGTGGCGAATTGGTTGGATACAAATTTCTAAGAGATGGATCAACTCAGCTTGACATTTTAAAGCAGAAAAAATACACCTACTATTGCTCTCTGATTGAGGAACTACTTTGTGGCACTGTTTTTAAATTATCTCACATTTTTGCACAGCTGATATTAGGCTGGCCAGGACAGGACTTCATTTAGGTTTTGTCATCCTTTCTATGAATCTTTTAGCCATTGTTAGCTGTCTTAGGGGCGTCATTTGTCTGGAATTCATCCTCGGGTGCTTTTCTTCAGTCCAGTCTTTATTGACAGGCCGGATTAAATAGCAGCATAGGCATTCATAGATATTGATCCAGAGAGTCAAGATAGCTTTGTCAGTAAAATCAATGGAAGTTTCACGTGGTAAATTGGTGACACTGCTGTCGATTTTATTGTTCCTGTGAAACACGGCTGTTGATTTAAGAAAACCACTACAGGCTAAAAAAATCCGTAACTTGCATCATTTAATATCAGTCAGTCAAGTTATCGATGATCCATGGTTCAGTGTCGGCATCAGTTCTCTCTTTCAAACAGTGTTTAGTGATTTGCTGGCATAATATTTAAGGATAGCTGTTTCCCACTGTTTCTAACCTTTATGCCACGCTAAGCTAACCAAACAAGCTAGGCATATTTCCAAAAATGTTGAACTCATCCTGTAGGATGACCTCGATGGTGTCTGTTTTAGTGTCTGCAATCAGAAATCATGTGACTCGGCTGCAGGAAGTGTCTGCTAGTTTGTAGATACACATGCAAATGCGTGTGAAACATTACGCTGCAGCAGGTCTCCTTTTAGCTCCCCCCCCTCCTCCTCTCAGTCTTGTTCTTATGCAAACAAACATTTTCACATTTTACTGCACAGCCAGAGAAAGTACAGAGGGCACTTTCATCCCTCAGTTACATCCTGTTGAACTTCGTCCAAATCGAGATATTCTCAAGATTCTCTTTCTCTCAGATTGTCGGGCGTTGAAAGTGAAAAGCTTCACAGGTTTCTGGGAATCTGTGCTGACATGTAAACACATAGTCACACTGGGACAAAGATATGACTCACCTGTTATCTTGGGACATCTTTTCTCACCTCTAAACGGCTTATTTGTCTCAAACACTGCACTGACACTGACTGATTTATGGACCTCTTTTGTGCTTGAAAAACAGACAAGATGCAACATTAAGTGGCTGTTTGGTCGCAAACGGTGTGATATGGGAGAGATTTTTTGCAGATATGTGTTAGTCATATTATATGACAGCACTAACTCCCACCTGTTGGAGCTGCTTTGGGAATATAAACACAGAAAAGTCAAACAGTTATCACCCACGCAGATCAAATTCTTACCTGCTCAGCAGCAGCAGATGTTGTGCGAGCTGCTGTGTGATCATACCTGGTTTTTACACTCACAGTGGTCCATAAACTGTGGTGCTGCTACCAATGTTTGCTTGTCCTGTGGCTTCCTGTTTGGCATCCATTTTTGCAATAAAGCGACCTTTGTGCCATTTGCTTGATGTGATGACAGCTCCTGATTATTGATGAAACCTCGCTGTTGACTGTGAAGCCTCTGCAGCCTCACATCCCAGGACACAAGGCCAACCAGAGCCAGCAGCCTGTCATTTCATAAGAGTGGACAGTAATTGAATTAATTATCTTATTGAGGCTTGTAGCTTCCAGTTTGTTCCTGAACAAGCAAGTTTCTTTGTAAATTAACTTTGTGCCGATGCATAATTATCCTTTGTTACAGGCAGAAGTTACACTTGACATGGAACACTGTTCTAAAACAAACACCAACTTGCTTTCTGCTTAGCCGGTTTAATTCAGCATTCCTTAAGCACTGATTCACTTCTTTATTTTGCCAAGCAGCATATTTGCCCTCTTTTCAAAACCACTGATAGTGCAGCACCAAGAGGATGACTTGTATGTGTAATATTTCTCATGTGCTTATGCAAAACTGAAATAAATGTTTTATCCTTCTCAGGAATTCCGTTTCTTGATCAAGCGTTTGGTAAAATTACCCATCATTGATATCAGTTTTATTGTACTGGTAATGGCCCCATGATGTATCAGTTTGCCAATATTATCGGCCGATATTGACCCTGTTGCAGACATATCACTGCTGGCGTACATGTTCTCCTAAGTGCTCTAGTATATTTTTTAATACTTTTACTGCAAAAAGTTGGAACTTTAGTACAGTCTCGGAGATATTCATTTTATTTTACAGTAGTTTGCATTTTTAAAATTTCATTATACTTCATCATATACATACACCCAGTGATACCATAGGTAATAAGAATTGATAATAATTTAAAAAAAAAGGAAAAAAGGAAGTAAATCAAGACAAATCAAGTTGAAGCACAGCAATGCTCCAGTATTAAAACTGTTTTTTAAGGTGTGAAAAATGCAGTGTCCAGCAGAGAGTGGCCTGTTATTAAATAGCCATTCAGTGAAGTGTTTACCGTTCAGTGCGCTGATGTTTGAAATAAAGTTGTTGGGTTTTTTTTGTTTTTGTTTAAGTATTTGATAACCACATTCAGCTGATATCACAAAGATATATCGGCCAATCGTCAGATGTCAAATTCTTATACTCCCTAATATCAGCTGGGCCCTAGTATTGATTATTGCCTTACTAACTTCCTTTTTTTTGCTATGGAAAAAAGATCAAAAATATAGCTTGTGCTTATTTATTTTCAAGTGCATTCAGTCAATAGAAACAGAATATTTCACAAGTTTTTCTTTGTGCCCCTCAGTGCTTCTGAGCCCAGTACGTCCACAGACGACAGAGAGGCCTCGAGTGACAACATCATCCCCAACAACAAGAGGTCATCCCTCTATGGCACAGCACCCAGGTCAAAGGTCAGCTGAGCTGTTTTTATTGTCGACCAGGACTGTGTGTGGTCAGTGTGCTTCTGAGAATGATTCACTGATGACATCAGATGAAACTTTCAATGTGCCTCTTTGGCAACACATCTCAAGCACATTATTTAACAAGTTTAAAGCCTCAGTTGTGTTTTGTCCCTCAAGTGTTTTACACCTGATGATACATGAAGTAACAGAAATCGCTTATGATGACATGATAATTCTCATGCGCACATTTTTCAGGCCTCTTTGTTTTCTCTTAGCACTCCGGAGGACGGGTCCAAATCTTGTCTTAACACGAATTTTCCTGGAGGTAAAATTTTTCTTGGGAAGTAAAAAAGACTTAAATGACTCCCCCCAAGGTAACTCCAACGGTTGCTGCATTCCACCTTTGATTTGTAGTCTCTCCCTTTGGGCGTTGCTTACATGACGATGAAACTTTACACTCACAAACAAGCACTTACAAATATTTGTCAGATGAATCTAAGCATATTTATCTTTTGTTATTATTTAACCACACTCAGGTGTAACAAACACTCCTGTAACATAAATTGAGGTAAAACCATGTAGAGACATACAATTGACTGCATTTGACTAACAGCTTTTTACCTCTAGATGGCGCCATGTCTCCAAAATAATGCACACAACACAGTGTGTTTAAAATCAATGAAGTCTTTTGATTTACTTTATGTCCACAATGTTCAGGTTTAATTTAATCTGCATTATCTGGCCTTGTTTCCCATGAATGCCCACAGGAGATATAAAACAGAGTTAGACAGAGAAACAGGTGAAATACATCACAGACTTTATTTTGTCCAGCAGTGATTCACCAGGCGGCAGGTTTGTGGTGAGCCAGTCATGATCTGCAAAAACAAAGTCATACCACCCCCGTGTTTTACTTCTTAAAATTGTTACCCGCTGATATAGCACGTAAGCGTGAGGTTCAGGAGGTGAATCAGTGTGTTCAGTGTAATATCATGTGCATGAATCTGCTCTTAAATTAAAAGTGTTGCAGAATGGGACTAAAGCATTACATAACAAACTTTAAAGACAGCGTTATGATTCCTGGCAGTGGGGTGGATTCGCTCATTATCAGTCGACCAGACTAGATGATATCTTATCAAACGTGGGAGGTAACCTTTGGTGGAAATGGGTCATTGAAGTAATTGTTTGTTTGCATTTTTTTGTTAATGTTATAAGGCAGGTGTGGGACACATTAAACACTTTTGGATCTCCCACAGTGACCTGCAGTTTTTCCTGATCAGTTCATGGCTTTCATGCACTCAAAGAGATGCATAGATTTAAGCAAGAAAAGTGTCTTTGTGAAAGAATCACCCAAATTTGAATTAAGGATCTTCAAGGTAAAACAACCACTCTGACACAGCCACACCAGTTTTTATTCCAAAAAAGTCAGTGCTGTTTAAAAGATAATTCAAACAATATATTGTACCTCGTCAACTTTACGGATTTTTGTGAAAATATTTGGATCATTTCTTGCTGATTAGGCAATTAGACCCTCCCATGGGGGGTGGGGTCAGGCTCACAGCTGTGCTTTATTTCTTGCCAGCTTGCTCTTCAGGGCGAAGTGTGTAATCATTTATATAAAGAATTAACCATAAAACGAACCATTATAACTTTTGCTGAACAGTTGGCACTGTGGCTACGACTGACAGTAACGAGTAAAATGGTTGTTACCACAAAAAAAATGTGTATTTGTAACAAAAATAGAGAAGAGTCAGAAAACTTGAGACTTGATTTAAAATGTCAATCATAAAAGAACAATCTGTGTAAGTTTGCCAACATTCTCTCTGGGCAAATTGAATCGTAGGCAACTGGACTTGTATTTGTCTGGGAAGATGTTTCGCCTCTTATCCAAGGGGCTTCATCAGTTCGTACGCATCGGTCTTACTAGTCCGCACTAGAGAGGTTGTAATTACTCATCTCTGCATGCATCTCGACTTCATCTTGAGGGTTTTTGAACATTATAGTTAAGCAATTTGAAAGCTTTTGGATTACTAATTTGAAACTGTCTACTGTCTACATTGTTTTTATGCAGGCTTAAAGGGTGTCAGTGTGAAATTATGTAAACAGGTCACTCGTAAAAAAGAGATCCTGATCTCCATTAGACTATCTGTTGAAGAGAGAGGAAGAGGATTAACGTTCACACATCTAATTTGTTCTTATCGCTTCTGTTTTAGCCCCACTAACATCTCTGAAATCAACAAAAAAGGCGTCTACAAGCCCTCTACAGATCCTCAGCACTAATCTACATCAAAGTGTGCCATTACACGGTTTCAACACAAGCCTGCCATGTGACTCCTTCAGGGATGTAGGTTAATCTTGTGAGGCAGGTACACCACCTTTCTAACTCACGGAGCACATGTCGCACTCTCCTCGCTTTGCAAACTGACAGATAATGTGCCGGAGGAAACAGGAGGCTCTCTGATCACAGCAGCTGGAGCTGACTTGGGAGCGTGTAAGGTAACCGTGATGGCAAGGGAGAGGAGGGGATGGAGCTTACAGGGTGGCGAGAGCGCATTGGTTGAAGTTGGAAGTGAAAAGAGGTGGTAATAGTGTCAAGTGTGCTGTGGCTCAGTGTGACATCAAGCTGCACCAAGCATAACTGCCCTCAATCTGCAGTAAACACAAACATACTGGTCATTTTATCGATCATTGAATTGATGTTGAGAATTGCCATTTCACTACAGAGCTGTTTGCATGCTGTTAGACTGCGTTGACTGGTTCCACTTTGCAGCACACACTCATCAACTCAACCCCCAAAACACCCACGGCACCTCTATTACTGCATATATTATTCATTGATGATCATTGCAACAAAACATGTTTCTTTATCATAATTTCAGAGTTTTACGTCCTTTAAATGTTGTGGATTTTAGAATTTTTGAGGCCTTCCAGTTCCCAGACGTATAGTCAACTGTTTATATAATTTAATTTTATTGCAGAAAAGTTAAAGTAATTGTCTAGATATATTTTTTTAATTATCAGTATTTATTTACTTTTTTGTGCTACATTTTTTTCTTTATTTGCATTTAGGAATAGCTGTGTTGGCCAATCCAAGGCCAGACGTTCTCCACCATTGTGTTCACTATCTCTAATGTTTCTGTTTCTTTGATTTATCTATAAAATGCAGATCTGCCCTCTAAGTTCAACCTCCATCATAGGAAATACTGGCTGATTTGATTTCATTAAGCTGTTCCCTAAGGACATAGTGACATTTTCTACCATCGACCCTGTTCTGACCTTTTCCTGGTCGAGGGGGTTACAGTGGGGTCAGGTAACCTGCGAGGCTAAAGGAAGGACAGAGCGTTCCCTCACAGACAAAGTCCAGGCAGTGTGAAGAGTGGTGGGCATGTAAATAGGAAGGTGGTTGGATGGTGGCAGAAGTGACCTCATGTCAGAGTTTGGTTGCTCAGGTAAGCTAAGGTCAAAATGAAGCTGGGGGTTGGTGGTGATAAACAGCACTGTTTCCACCTGCTTAACACAAAACAGCAGACAGTCACAATTAGCCTGATTTATGCTTCAGCGTTTGCTGCACGCGGAGCCTATACCAACGAAAGCATTTATTCTTGTGCATCCACATGTCCACGCTGCTCTGCAGTTACCTCGCCAACACCGATGTTGGTCGAAATCTCTCGCCACAAATTTGCAGACACATGACAGTCTTTGTAATGGGGCAACATAAAGTCATACAAATGCAGGTATTTTTAGACTTCTCCAATCAATCCCTCTTCTACTAAGTCTGTGTTCACGTGTTTTATTTAAGCTAAGTCATCGAGGACTTGGACTTGACCGTATCTTCCCCTCTCCAGGTTATTTAATAAGGTGAAGGAAGTGAGTCACAGATTCAGTTCAGCTGATGTGTGAGGACATTAAACATAGTATATGAGAGTTGTTCAGATTCAATTTCACGATGTAAGGTAAAATCATCACTTTAATTTTGTGCCAGTTTAAAATCTTGCATGTTCTCATTGGATATCGCAGTCTTGGGTAACACTTTATAATAACTACACACTTTTGGGCATTAGTTAAGCATTAGTTAAGCATTAATAAATACTGAATTATCATTTATAAAGCATTGTTCCTGCATGAAAAGTCCCTGGGGTTAGTGTTACCCCTATCCCTAACTCTAACCCTAACCCTTTTCATGCAGGAACAATGCTTTATAAATGATAATTCAGTATTTATTAATGCTTAACTAATGCCTAAAAGTGTGTAGTTATTATAA
>JAQFJA010000008.1:5799779-5810981 GCA_029874485.1 Naso brachycentron
TTTTGATAGGCCTAACCAAATAGTTTTGATGCCTAAACTTAATGAAACAGCTACAATTTCATGTTAACCACGTCTTAGAAAGGATGTCAGACTGGAAGGCTTTGCTGGAGGAAAGGAGCCAGATCTTATGGCTCCATACCTTTAGGAGAGTAGTTAGAGAAAAGCTTCAACAAGCAGCTCAAATAAACACAACATGTAGGGTTGTCACACTTATCCCGTAGTCGGCTGTGACTTTATGCAGCAAAGGCATTGCGTTTATGGCTTGTAGATCTATTTTTTAAAGAGTGACTGTGTCGTGCGATGGGAATTGGATGTTAGTCACGAGGCAGTGAAATTGTAACACGATAAAAAGACTATCTGCACCAAATAAACCAGCAGTTCATCACATAGCTGTAGTGATACTTTACTTGAACCACATACACACCTTCATCATTCATCATCTGGGAAGCAGCTGTTGATACCTTTTAGTCCTGACCCACATTGGTATCCTTAAAACTACTGCACACTTCTAGAGTGGCAGCAAAAGACATGGGCCTACATATACTTCCTGTGAAGTAATATCAGTTAAGTCAAGTCAAGTCAAGTCAAGTCAATTTTATTTATATAGCGCCATATTAAGCTGTTGGCAAAAGACACCATGACCCGTGTGATTGGAGTTTGATCCTGCTGTATACATGTTTCAAATAATCAATAAACTGTAATCTTTAAGCCTTCAGATGAGTTCTCTGTCTTTTAAAACAGCTACAACATACACAACAACAACATTTCAAACAAATAATAAAGGCTAAGAATCCAATCTGTGCAGCAGTATCCATTTATGAAACACTTGTACGTCTATCTGACTGTCCCTGCTGTTCATTGTCTTCAGTGTGTCCCTGTGACCTCTGTTTTCAATGCCTGCCTGCAAACCAAATCTCCCCCAGGATACTAATAAATGTTTAAGGTGGAGTTCTACAGTAAGCAAACAATTATGAAAATCTGAAGGACAAATACAAAGGAGGGAGCAGAGAAGAACACATCTTTACCACTGCGACTGAAAAACAATGTATAGATGATTTATTGCAGTGACACAGCGCAGGGAAAATCAAACAGCTTTGCTTTCAGCTTTAAAATCTGTTTGCTTCTCTTTTTCTGCTCTTGCCAGTTTCTCTGCCCTTGGCTTTATTTGATCCACTCTGGCCTCGGAGGAAATCCAAAATAAATGCAGATCTTTTGTTTCTTCGAACAAGAGAAATAATTTATTCCCAAAACTGAACCTTATTTATTTTCCACCCAAACTGACGCCTACGTGCTGTGTTAGTTTTTGAGGTCAACAAAAGTAATTACTGAGAGTAATCAGGTCTAACATCACATGTAAAAAAAAAAGTAGACTACTTCCTTAAAACTTGAGTGTGAACTTTGATCTTAGTAAACAAGGATTCGGGCACACTGATGTAGCCAATAAAAAAAAGCCACCATTACCAGCTGTCATGAGGTTGGCTGGACTTTAGGATAAACAAGTGTTACTCATGTGACCTGCATATGACTACAAAAAAATTAGCACAGGCTCTATTTAGATTATTTATACACTCTATTCAATGATACAACGTGTTTGTTTTGTGTACAGATACTTCGGTACAGTTAAGCCAATAATGAAATATGACATAATAATAATAGTAAATAATAATTTAAAGAAAAAAACATAAACAAAAACAAAACACAACCAGGGGCCATGCTCCTGAAGTAAGTTAGAACAGGCCACATCAGTAGACGGTGGCTTTTTCTCCAACACTGCTCTCCGTCTCCATCTAGTGGCAGCACTGGTAATAGTCCTTGTCGGCCCGGAAGTGACGTATGAAGCGATAACGTGCAGAGCTTCTAAGAAGAAGAAATCTGTAAAACGGTGTCAGTATGTCTGATTTAAAATAATAAATCTCACCAACGGTAACTCTGGAAAATATTACGGTACCTACGATATATTTGGACAGCATCATACAAAAGAAATTACTTTAGGTAAGCGTTTTTATGTTGCTTTTTTAAAATAATTGCCGCTAGCTAGCTAGCAGGCTAGTGGCTAACCAGCCTGCCTCTGTGTATGACCCTTGATAGCCTATTTTAGCTACCGAGATTAGCATTTTGTGCCAGTGAAAACGCTGTTTATTAAGAGTTTTAATTGTAGTGAGTAAAACAATAGACGTTTAAATCATCTGTGTTCTTCCATTGATAATAAATAATGTCATGCTAATATTATACCGTAATTTGATAGTGTCACTTTGAAGCTCTGTTATTTTCATGAACCAGCGTTAGTTTAAACTCTCGTGGGTATCTCGAGTCAAGTTCCAGTAACGCTTATCGCAACATGTTAAGGCACTTTTGCAAGCTAACGTTATCACTTTCGTGTACTTTATCTCAGTCTCACCTCCTTCTCGTAGACTTGCGTGGTGATGGCAGCCTCATTACCTCAGAAGCCAGGGATGTCAGGGATGCCCCCTCAGCAGCAGCAGCAGCCACACCTGCCCCCCAGCGCAGCCTCAGCCCCGGGTCAGCAGCCCATGCCTCCTCAGGGAACCCTGAGGGAGATCTCCCCTGTTTTCCTCTGTCGGATTGGACAGGAGACCGTCCAGGACATTGTCACTCGCACTATGGAGATCTTCCAGTTTGCACGCGCTACGCAGGTACTGTACACCAGTTGCTTTTGGTGTATCTTCACAATTCTGTGCTATCCAGCACAACAGCCCCATAACAAGTCATTCCCTTATGAAGCACGTTCAGCTGTTATTGACAAAGCGTCACAGGGTGTTTGGCACGATATCTTGTTAGGCTGTAGCCTGTCTAGCTGTTGCATTGTGCTGCTTCATATTAAAAGGTTTTGCGATATTTTATCTAGAGTTGAGACCAATACTTATTTTCATTTACAATTTATCCAGCAGTTACTTTTTGACAAAAATATCTCAGTTCATTTGCCTGTTTTAAAGCTTTCAACCATATCAGCCAGGACTCATGGGCAGATTGAGTTTGCACAGTTTTAAAGGAAATTTAGATGTTCAAACCTTTGACTCCGAACACCTCTAAAGCTTTTTATTCATGGGAACTTAATATTAAACTATAAAAAGTAAAAAAGTTTACTTTATTGGATAATTATTTCTTTATTTAGTCTTGCAATGTTTGAAAACTACAATATTCAGCATAGTAGCAACACCACCATCCAGTTACTTGTCTCATATTAAATCTGAGGAGTGAGTGAGTGTCTCACGTTATGGGCCTTTTTAACAAGAAATTAAGAGTAAACAAGGAAAAAACACCAACCTGCTGGTCTTTACATCTGCGCATTACACTGCCATTTGAACCAAACATGTAAACAACACTAAAAGTAAAGACAGATTCTGTGTCTTTTTATTAGCTTCCCAATGGTGTGACCCAGAGCCAGGCGATGTACCAGGACCGCTTTGGAAAGCTCCAGGAGCACCTGCGGCAGCTCGCCCTGCTCTTCAGAAAGCTCCGGCTCCTGTACGAACGCTGCGTGGAGATGACCTCTGACCTGCAGGAGGGACCAGCAGAGGTCAGGGAGGAGCCCCAAATCTCTGTTTACATATTGGGGTTTTTTTGTGTGTGTGTGTTTTAATCTTCAGCTATTTCAGAAAAAAATTAAAAACTTGCTTGAAACTCTGACATTAAAACTACACTTAATGGGATTTTTAGTTGGTCTGTTTTCTGATCAGGAATCATTGCATATATTTGCAGAATTGTCAGTGTATCATTTGTCTATTTGCAGTATCGAAGCCTCATGCATTCAAAGCAGCAGAGCAAAAATTCTCATTTGTATGTATTTTGTGTCCTCAGCTTCTGCCATATGTCGGGGAGGAGCTGGTTTCTGTCAAAGTGGAGCCCTGCAGTCCGGCTGTCATCCAGGAGAGAAAAGAAGTTTTGGAGGTATGTTCCTGTTTTCTTTTTGTCACAATTCAGTTTATAAATGAATCAGTAGTAATAATCAGAAGCAACTTCACACATCTTTACTGCATTAGAGTAGTACATTAATTAATAATAGTCACACGGCTCTGTTTGCAGTTGTCCTGCAGTAATCGATGCAGTAAGAAATGAGATATATTCTGTAAAAGTTATAGAAAACAGCAGAATATGCCTGATATTCCCAGATATTTAAGTAGAACTATAAATTGAAAACTGCTACAACTTTATTAATCACATTTTTTAAACTGTTATTAAGGGGCAGACAATATTACTACCTAGGCTTCCCATTAACCTTTAAAAATACAGAGGAAGGAAAACTGTTAAGCTCTAAGTAAACAAGTTTCCTGCAAATGCCTCTAGGTGGCAGTGCTGACAAATTCCAAGTGTTGGTATGGGTGTCATGCAGAAAGCATGCATCATGTGCAGCTGAACTACATGTTCAAAATCAGGGTGTCGTCTTTTTTTTTTTTGCCCCTCATGCGATGGCATGTTTTCATGTCGTCTGTCTGTCCCATTCAGTTGAATGCAAAACCTCAGGAACACTTGAAGAAATTTCCTTTACTGGCACTAATGTCAACTTCGAATCAAAGATGACCTGATTAGAATTCAGTGTCCAAAGGTTAACTTCACTGTGACATCATAGTGTTGCGCAAAAACACTGGCAGTTATTCAACGCAGTAACTCAGAAACAGAAGGAGTGTGTGCCAACATATTTCACATCTGGTTGGACACTGAATGAGTGACATAAATCTTGCGACTGTGCTGAGTGTGTGCATCCTCTGGACTGCTGGGTTGCAAATGTGTGTGTAGCATCCATCTTTTAGAATTTGTAACAACATCCAGATTTGAAGGATTGTGTACTGTCATGGCTACAACTTTGTTTACAAGATTCGCTTTATTGGCCAGGCAGTTGGATACATAAAAGGAATTTTACTCCTTTTCTTTTTTTTCCCTCCCAGTGATTTTACACACTAATAGACATTGTGCAGTATTTCAATACAAGCACATTTGTTTGGCTGACATTGAGCTTCAGGAGAATGTCGTTGCACCATGTGACGCAGCTCGTAATCAGGTGTCTGTCCTCCTTTGTAAAAATAGTTTCTAAATGGAGGAAAACACGTTTTTCACCGGTAATTACTCACCAGAATCATACATGTCAGTATAGTAATAAGGTCCATTTGGCAAAAAAATACACTTACTTGTAACACCTTTTATTAAAGTTCTTTCCAAGTCCTGTTTCCACTGAGCGGTACAGTGGAAATTTGCATTTCCATTGTCAAATGTCAGGAATGGTACCACATTAACCAAGCTGTGCCATCCTACATTTTGGCACGCTTCCCTTTGGGTACCAACACACTGATACCGTACCAAAGGAGTGGAGCTACACACGCTGCAGTCTGTTAACTGTGAGCAGGCAAAAAGGTGTTTAAGTGTTGTTTCACGTAATTTTTGGACATGTGAGGGGGCCGCCGCATACTGGGTGAAACCAGCCGCTCATCTCGCAGCAGCAGCCCGGCCCCTTAACGCTGTCACCCCGTAGAGAGAATTAACCAATGAACTGATGATCTGTGCATCTTTTTAGATATTTAACACTGGCCGTGATGTTTTCGTAGCATTTTAAAATATGATATAATTTCTTAGGCTATAGGAAATAAATATCACAGATAAAATCCGTAATTGTAGCTGCTACCTCAGTTTGTTTGAATAAATATTGAACAATGAATGCTACATATGTTACATGATTCTGGACGGACAAGGATGTGAACTGCGACGTGAATGGTTTGTGGAGGCAAAAAACAGTGAGGCAGTTTTGCTAGTTGTGAACAATGGTCAATATTTGAAGTTGATTTGGAATTTGCCATCAGGCAGCTGGCGACAAACTAGTGGAAAATGTTGCCTGTGGCTGTTAAGCTTGTTTGTTTCATTGGGAACATCTGTGGCAGACCAGTTGAAAATATTTTTCTTCACTCAAAATCCTCAAGCAGGCATAATCTTAAATAAGCCCCAATCACTGATCATTTTTCATAGTTAGGAAACAAGGTTCTGTTCTAATTAAGGAGCTTTTACTAATGACTGTCTTGTGGTTCACCTGCAGAAGGTACGTCAGAAGAACCAGGAGATGAAGGTTCTGATGGACCAGATGAGGAACCTGCTGTGGGACGTCAACGCCATGCTGACACTCAGCAAATGATAGTTGAGATGAGAGATGCGTTCCTCTACACAAGTTCGGACTGCACGATGGCAGAGACCAGGCGAAATAAGGGAATTTTTGTTGGATTGTTAAATATGGGACTTTCCACTTTGGTGCAAGTCTTTGTGCTGGCACTTCATCACTAAAACTCACAGTTCTCCTAAGAACATTTGCTGTTTATTTTGTATTATAATGAAGTTGTTTGGATGAAACCTGAAAGAATAATAAGCTTGTTACAACCTATTTCACTCCAGCTCTAAGAATCATTCTTGTCTTGAAGGCAGCTGAAAACCCGAGTTTTGTTTGCCAAGTGCTCTGCAACTGTTTTTTTTGTCATTCTTTGTGTATTCAGATAAGTTGTGTTTTCATACTGTTTAAATGATGCGTTAAAACCTGTAACGCCTCAGGTGAAAACAAAAGACAAGTCTTCTTAAAACGGCGTGTTAATGGTGTTTGGTCCCCAGGTGCTGCATCATGCAGGCAATTCTGCTAGAAAAGCACAGAAGCTGATCTTATGACTGTGTTTACAATAGTAACAATTGTCCTTATTACGCTCTGTCAGTTGTAAAAACACTATGGGTTCAGAATTCAAATTAGCCTCTTGGCAGCTATGTATCTCAGGTGCTTTGTACAGAAAAGTGTGTGTGTGTGTGTGTTTGCTTGTCCTTAATGAGATTAGCTTCCTGAGTGCTAGACAGCACACCTGTTTACCCTGAGGGTGCCGTGACTTGCTTGCCTGCGAATTTATTTTTGTAAACTGTGGAACAAACAGCAGGCCTACAGACTCACTTCTGTTTTGTATAAAATAAACCTTTTTTTAAAACCAAAATTGCTCAACATATTTCTCTAAGTCCCGCTCCTAAACACACAATCGGCCAGCTCAGACTTTGCAGTTTGTGGCTGTGTGTATGATCTTATTGGCAACAGAGATGATACTGTACTATATAAGCACATCAAGGCATATCCGCCAACACAATGATGCATACTCTGACCCTGACCGGTTGTATTCATCCTTCTTTACACACAAACAGCTCATCAGTGTAGTGCTCCTACACTACAACACGGCATCAAAGACAATAAGAGTCCCAGAGGCACAAAAACATAGAGGACGTGTGATTGAGCAGTGCCTGTGATAACTGTAATTGTATTTGGAATAATTTCTCAGCTAATTCAATCTGCCCAAAGGGCTTTCTCTATTAAATTGATTGCTAGAAAAGTAAAAATTTCAGGATTTCAGCTGTGTAAACAACAACACAAATTATCAGTGTACCCATCGGATAGGAAGATGTGTTTACCTCGGTTTATGAGCTGCATATGTTTACACAAATATGAAGTGGGGGTCTGATAATTTTTGATTAATTGTGGAAATGGAAAGCGATAAGCGAAACCGAAGCATTAGGAAGTTAACTTAGCAAACATTTTGATAACTGATACCAAAGTTTGGGAATTTGATTAGTCAAATGTGATTTACTTTATTATTTCAGTATTTTCCGACATTTTAGAAAATACATATTTTAATTTAGCCCGACTGATATGAGATTTTTGGGGCTGATGCTGATATCGATCTTAGGGAGCAAGAAAATTATTTTGACCGATATTATATATAAAATATTGGCTTGATGTTATCAAATACTTGTAAAAAAGATAAAGACATATAATGGAGGCAGGATATCTATATTAAACAAACTACTCCAAACATCACTAAACAATTCATGTAGTAGCTATTAAGTAATGGATTGCCCTCTGCTGGACAAACAGGCCATTACACTATTTTAAATCACTAGTCCAAGCGTTTTTTCTGGCCTTAAAAAAAAAGTTTTAATATCTGCGCAGATTGGAGAACATGTACCCTATATCGAGAAGTCTGTGATATGCAGATATCTTACAGAAATCTAGTTTCTCTTTTCGTTTTCCTGACTTAATCAATGTACAGTTTCACTTTTTCTTGTTTTCTGAGATGTGAAAATCTTATTTTGGGAAATGCAACCATCTTATTTCCTGCTGTCTTTAAGGCACATGATGAGTTGAAGGATCTTTAAATGTCAAGGTTCTTCAAATTAGAAGGCAATCGAGGTACCCAAAATGTAAGGAATTGTAACAAAGAAGGTAGGAAATATTAAAAAAGCTGTTATTGCCATTCATAAATTATTTGAAAAGCCTGAAGTATTTTGACCACTGTGGGTCTTCTTCAGGGCTTGGGGGCCTTTAAAGCTTAAAGCTCATGGCTTTTTTTATTGCTTTCACCTCATTTGTTACACTTTCTTACATCTAGAGTCTGGATTGCTCCTTGTTTAAGGTATTTTGCTTTTTCATCCATTTTTCAATATTTGAACTACACTGAACTACACATTGAAGCAACCAGTCATTTTTTTTTCTCTTGACTAGTTACTGCTGGCCTCACTGGCATACTTTGCTACTTATGTTTGCCATCTGAGTATTCCAAAGTGTTGCAGGTCTGGTTCCTTTATCTCTCCAATATAATATATGTCCTGACCTTCTTTGGAGAGTTCTAAGTAGTTGGAAAAATATATGTGCAGTGCCACGAGTTTGCATTTATAAATCATTTTTATTGGTTTTACATTTAGCATTTTGATGTGAAATGATCTGTTTCCATGGCAACTGTCTCTGCACAGTAATGCTGAGAAACACATTGACAGCTGGAGTGCATGGCACCAATACCATTCCCTTTGGAGCTTCTGGCATGAGATCGCCTGTCCCTTTCTCACTGTCGCTGCAATAGCTCTGTCATCTGAAGTGTTCAAACATGTTCCTTTTTCTCGCTGTCTAATAGAGATTGTCCTTTCTCAGTGAGAGGCCCAATCACAGGGCCTCTTTCAAGGCCCCTAAATGTCCTCCGCTTTCATCTCATCAGACTTGTGGAGACAGGAGAATCATTTGAAGCCCCTTTCAAACCTTTATAGGCCTCTTTCTCTTCATATTTATACGGATGTAGTCCAGAACAGTCCACCGGGGTCTGTCTGATGATTGTACTTTGTTCAAGTCGCAAATGCCTTGAGTATCCCATCTCGACTGTCTGGCACTGATTGGTCCGTTTGGCTGTCCAAAAGGCCACCAGACCAGAACTCGATGCATCCGAACTTTTCGGTCCATTTTGTCCATTATCTTCATGCTCTCTCCAGATCTTTGTACTTCTTGCGCAGGACGGACACCTGGTCTTTAAAGAGCACTGGGTCCAGGCGAAACTGAGAGTGGACCAGAGGCATGTAGCCAAACCAGCTGGCGAAGGTGTTGACACACTCCTGCCGCTGATTGAAGTGCTCTGGGTTGGCCCAGGGGACACTCTTCGTACCCTGAGGAGGTCGATCAAGACGCTGTCATTTGCCATTTGCCATTTTCTGATAGGATATCATTAGAACAAATGAGACATACGAAATGCTGCCTACCTGTGGACTGGGCAACTCTTTGTACTGCTTCCTTTGAGCCACTTTGATTGGCGGCAGGTGGGTTACTGCAGAGACCAAGAAGTTCATCAGGATGTCCTCACAGTTTGAGGTGCGATCTACCAGAGTCCGCAGAGACTGGGGTAGGTAGTGGGAGAACAGGTAGTGGTAGTACCTGTGGGCCAGGTTGGAGCATACCGGTTACAACAGAAATATCAAAGACATCTGATGGGCCTAAATAGTTGTAAATCACTTCAAGCATCTACACAGACATCACAGTTTCAGTTCTCACATCTGCTTTGTTTGTCCACAGCAGTGAAACACAAAGCATGAACTGATAAAATGAACAGAAAATGGAAACTGGAAGAGAAAAAAACAAAAAGTGATTCCAAAATATGTGTACAAATGTAAAATGAGTTCTCTGATTTATTAGCAACTGTTTGTTACACACTGGTGTACCAGTGACTTTGCTGTAAAAATTCACCCAGTTTAATTCTTCTGTTTGACAAGAGAAATATACCAACTGATAAAAAGAAAACGAAACAACTGGTGCGTCCGCATAAAACTTAACCAGCTTTTTCAAACAAAACCAAAAAACACTGCTGAGTTTTCCTATAGAGCCTTTTCATATTACCAGTTAAAGTTAACTCCTCTCCAGAATTTTTACCTTCTGAACATTGATCACAGTGTTGGCAGTGGTACGGTGATGTCTAAATCAATATACAATTACACACGATCAGTTTTGTCACATTTTATATGTGTAAAAAAAGACTCAATGAAATTAACTGAATAAAAAGCCTCACTACAGGCAGCCAGAACATGGATGGTACGGAGGTTAGGTGCCTGTAGCTAAAAGACAACACCCACTCCAGTTACAGCCTGTTCACCTTGTTACTGTCTGGCGAGAGATACAAAAGTACCAGCTACTTATCACCAGACTACAGGACTGGTTTATTTTAGGTTCAGGTTTATTTTAATGAACTTTTGGTAACACTTTCTATGAAGCCTGTCTCTGTAATGCATTCAAACACATTATGAACCCATATAACATATTATAACACATTATGAATGCACTCATAATGTGTTATAGGTGTATTGTTAGGGTTAACTCTAACCTGCTTATAACAATAAATATGCAGCACTATAGACGCAACACTACGTAACTTTGACCACGACCCATGGCTTCAAAAAATGAAACTTAATGTTGAATGTTAATACATTGCACAAAACAGCAATTTTAGTAAAATCGGGTCATATTTTTCAGAGAAAATGTCCTCTGGTTTTCCCTCTGATGTCCTAGACTGCTCTGCCTCAACTCTGTGATTCACAGAGGTTTTTGAAAGCAACATGTGGGCTGCCTGCAGACCGAAGCTGCAGCTGCAGCAGCCTGCAGAGGCTGCAGACAGACAGAGCTGTCGTAGGACAACAGAGGGAAAACCAGAGGACATCTTCTCAGAAAAATATGACCTGGTTTAACCAAAATTTCTGTTTTATTCGACATATTAACAAGCATCGCTTGGTTTTGTTTTTCGAAGCCACAGGTCGGAGTCAAAGTTACATAATGTTGCTTTAAAACACATAAGTATGTTAATAATGCATGATTGATGCGTGCTTTAAGTGTTATTAATACATTAAAATAATTTTGGTAAGATTTTACTTAAAGCA
>JAQFJA010000008.1:5815631-5829859 GCA_029874485.1 Naso brachycentron
AAGAGTCGCGGAGCTTAATGTAAACTGTGCAACTCGAGACCTGACACACTTGTGTTTGCACACTCCAGCAATCCTTATTAATATGCTCGGTGCACTACCTGTTTTACACCAACAGGAGGTGTCCACGCAGCAGCAACACTGGCGCCACTTCTGAAGCCCTCTGCCTTACTGACCTCAGGCTGACTGCACAGCTGTCTCCCATGGGGTGAGGTTCCCCTCTGCATGCTGTATGTATATAAGCAGCTTATCACCAACCTCCAGAACCTCTCCTTTATTATCTCTAGCGTAAATCCCTACCAGTAAATGCAGTAGGAGCTGCCAGTCTTGCCTTTATAAACATCAGAGTCCAAAGCCTACCACTCACTGGGCAGTTCCTTCAGGTTTCAGAGGGGTTAAATCTGTTGTTTCCCCTCATTGTTATGTGCGAAAATTGACGCGGCAGTGTGTGCAAAAACTGCTAATATAAGGAGGTTGTTATTTCTTTTCATGTATTGTCTCACCCTTGGGCTAACCTTGAAATGACTCTCTCTTAGCTGGAGAAACCACCTTTGAAGTGCATTTGATCTCAGCTCGTTCAAAGACAGAAGGGGAAAAACAAAAGACCGACAGATGAGCAGGAGTGAATGCTACAGCTGCAGACCTGAGGAAAATATACTAAGCAAGTTTCGTTTCACACATAGATTGAGATGACATTTGCAAACATGAAATTTTTTTCTCAACCTTGAGCGTTGAAGAGGAATCGTTTCTCACAGTCTGATCACAGTGATGGGGCAGAAACTAGCAAGTTGAGGCTAATAGCTGACGTGTAATGATATATAATTTCTATACATTAGGGGAATTCTGTGAGACTTCAGGCAGATCGGATGTAGACTGCTTTGAAATGCTCCCCAGTACTACAGCACAACACAGAGCAGAGATTGTAAAAGAGTAGAAATGTAGAGTATGGACCAAAATCCAACCCCATAATCATAATGATAGAAGGTTGGTTTGATTCAAATGTAAAAACTCCGTTGGAAAGCCTCTCAGAAAGAGGACTGATGATAGCGCAGGGGCAGTAAACCACAGAGAGGTAGCAACTACGCCTGTGTGTTCAACAGAAAACCTGTGTTTACAGCACTGGCTTCTTTTTGTAGATGTTTTTACTGGATGTTGTTGCACATTCCTGAAAAGAATTGTATGGTAGGAGTATTCAGGGTTGTATAACATTTCAATAAGGCTTCTAAGCAAAATTCAGCGGCCAAATGTGTTAGGCATAGAGAGACACACAAACACGAGGGGGTCAAAACCAAGATATTTAGTGTTTAAGACCAAGATTTAAAATCATCAGTTTTTTTTTTCAAAGAAATCAACTCCTTTCGAAGATTTTTTAAGTTCAACTTTTGTCTTTGACTGGCAGATTATTTATGAAAAGCAAACTGTCTTGCCAGTGCTGATCTTTGAGGGAACTGAGAGCAAAGAAAAAAAAAAAGTAAAAGAAAAAAAAAGAAAGAAAAAGAAATCAAGAAGCTTTTGCTTGTTATCTGCTTTTACTGAACCCTACATTTCACCCTCTGTCAAACTGCCCCAAGGAAGAGTAATGTTTTTAGACAATCATAGGAGCTAATTTGACAAAGTTAAATTGAATAATCTTTATAACTGTCCTTTTAGCAACAGAGCTAACGAACTTGCTACCTGACGGTTATCTTTTTTCACCCTCCCAGTAACACTTGATGTACAAACTCAAGTATGTTTTGGTTGAAACAAAGACCAGAAGAGCTTATTTGGCAACCTTTGCAAGTTTTTTTAGTTGTTTCAATAGCTTGTGAAAGCAAATATAAATGGTGCCCAGCTACTTTAAAATGAGCTGAGTAAAATTAATCATGCTAATATTTCTGTTTCTTACTGTATCTGGATGTAACTTTTAGCAGTGGTGACACTGCAGTCGCTTTGCCACCGGTTTGTTGATTCCTCCATTAACCCTGACTAAATATAAGATTGAAAATATATATATAAATATAGTTGACAGAAATTTCAGATATGTTAGAGTTGGAATTACAACAAGAGGCTGATGCAAATAGTTTTTTGCCAACTTGGTTGGTTATACATATTTGGACTTTACCTAAAACTTTTGTCCTGTTAGCAACAGAATTTGCATGATAGCCAACTGTTTTTTTTTTTGCTAATTAAAAACAAAAAACTTTTTTCCCCTTAGTTACTCATTTTTGAATGAATTATTGTACAATCCTGATGCCAGGAGTGAGTAATGGCACAGTGCAGACAAAATAAAGCTAGGGAAGCTGTTGAAAATGACTAGCGTTAGCATATTCCCGGCTGGCTAGCGTGTTAGACAATTTACCTACTGGTCCAGCAAGTAGTGACTATGTCATCAACCCTTACGAATGACATGACTCACAAACACAAGAGGAAGAAATTCAGTGAACTGCTTTTTTATGCTTAGTGTACAATATGGCAGAGGCTGACCTCAAGTGTGGTGAGGACTATCTTGTCCACAGATGAAAAATAGGCTTCCCACAACATCTGGGTCCTCTGTCTGAGCGCCAGGACTCTCTCATTTCCTACTGCTCTTACTGTGGATGGCACCTGAGGACAAAAGATGAGAGGAGTTAAAGATCCAGACAGTGAAATGAAGAAAACAGAGGAAAAAAAAAGCCACAAAGTGTTTTCAAAGCAAGTCATATCTCTTAAAATAGATGGGATAAGAGAAAAAGAATAAATGGTATTTAAGTGATCAAACCTGTGTAAACTGAATGAAATGTTTGCATAATCTGGCTCTAAAAAACATTTGACACAGAGTTTGGGGTCTGTCGTTCAGATAATTAGACCTCAGTTAAGAAGGACTACACTAAGGGTAAATCACCAAAATCGATTCAGTCACTTGGAAAATTAGCTCAGCAGCTCAATCAAAGAGGAAGATATTCACACTGAACTGAGAAAAGTGGGAGCATGTGACTCCTTTAAACACTTTTGTTTTTTCAGGGCGAACACATTTTCTAATGAGCGCCAGTCAAGAGGACGGAGGCCACTAAATCTCTTTCTAGCTCTTTTCTTAAATCCTTGTCCTTGATCTTTTAACCCCTATTCACTATTTTACCTTGCTCACCCCTTTCTCTTTTCTTCCCACTTCCTTCTTGTCTTTTCACTGAGTACATTTGAAGGACAACTTCACTATAGCGCCAACCTCAGATTGTTTGAAGTGTCCGCCTCTTCTGCAAGCCTCACACTCCTTCATCTTACATCTGAATATGTTCATTGTACGTATGTTTCCACGTGAGGTTTTTGCAGGTGTAAAAAAAAAAAAGCCACAAATGAGGTCAACTCATTTAATTTGACTCAACCTTAATTTTAAAATGTCTCTGCTCTGAGCACTCGGGGGCTTGTTCCTGTTCATTAGCCAAATGCCAATTCGTGTCCTCTGTTGGCCGAGATCGAAACGGATCAATGCAGAGGAGACATGATGTAATTTGTGTGAGAGAGCGAGATAAAGGTTGTTGCTGAGAGTGCTTTCTTTTTGTGCTTATTTGTGTAGATGCATGTGTGTGTATGTTTGTATGCATGTGTGTGTGAGAGAGAGAGAGAGGAAAGACACAGAGGATGAGCAGGCGAGTGCTTTTGATCTGGAGCTGGATTAAGGCCTCTCTGGGTGTGTAATCTCAAAGGGCCCCAACCTGCAACCACGCCAGGTAATAGAGAGCCAACGTCACGTACGGACTAGCCTTTTTTTCCTCAGGCTTTTGTAACTCAATGCAGTCTCTCATGCGGCATTTCTTTTATCTAGCCGTTTTCCTGTCGATTATTGTACACATTCGAAACCAAACCAACATCCTCTACAGCTGCTGTTTGAATTGACACCTTTTTATTGATTGTTTATTTTAACCAAATTAAAGGGGAAGTCTTGTATTTTTAATCCTGGGTCATAACTTTACATGTTTCGGTGCTCAAATGACTGATACTTTACCAAAAGTTTTATGTTGTTCAAGTGGATCGCTACATGGGGAAGCGGCAACATTGCTGCAATGGCTGTAGTGTAATGCTTAAGGGCAACTATGACTGTCTTTAGTACATCCAATAACACTTCTGTTTTTTGCTATTCACTGTGTCTGACAACATTACCAAACAGATCAGAATGAAGAGTCCGAACTTTAGTGACCCTTTTGCACCGCAATGACCAATCAGAATTAGATCCTCCAGTGACGTATGACATTAAGGACGTACTGGCAGAGGTTCATTCATTAGAAAAATGGAGGTGAAACTTATT
This sequence comes from Naso brachycentron, assembly GCA_029874485.1. Lineage (NCBI taxonomy): Eukaryota > Metazoa > Chordata > Actinopteri > Acanthuriformes > Acanthuridae > Naso > Naso brachycentron. The sequence goes on from JAQFJA010000008.1 coordinate 5,819,887, forward strand.
ATTCAAACGGGTCATAAAACAAGGTGCGATTGACCCTGGAGTAGCGCTGGAAACAGCCATCAAACTCCCTAAGCTTTGCGCCTCTGAAGGATTAGGTGGACCCACATAAGACAGCATCTGGATCTCTGAATGTTTTGGGCTTTCCACAGCAGGTACAAAAAAAGCAACCCTCGCTATGTAGTCAAACTGAACCACACCCCTTAACCGCAGCCTCTCTACTCACTTATGACCTCATTTTCTCTGCCAAAATATGACCCTGAATGCAAACGTCTAGGGCCTTTAGGAAATAATGTTGAATAAAGGCAGCTAAAAAAAACACAAATATGAAAAAAAAGAATACCTTCCTTGCCAACATATGAAGCTGGCAACACAATATACATGATGCTTTTAATTCTGCAAGAAATAACCTCATTAGTAGGATGATACCTGCCGTGTTTGTGCCGCCACAGTCGGGTATTTGATAGCACAAACATGATGTTTTCCTAAACATAACCACACTCAATCATAGCCTTGACATATATTTCCAGCTTATATGCTAGAATGCCAAGATTAATTCTGGTGATTGTGCTGAAATGAAGTGTTTCTATGTGCTGCTGGATTGTGTTGCACCACCTGCTGGTGATGGCACTTTCCCAGTTGTTTCATTTTTGAAAGCGCTTGAATGGCCCAGCGGCATGCTGGGACCCTGGACAGTTTCCCGTCTCTGTAATTGTGTGTCTGTAAATAAGCATTAACAAATGCCTCTGTGCATTACCTGTAGTAGTAATCTCTCGTCTCCCTCGATGACCGCCTGGTTCCACTGGATGACGTCAGAGAATGGCAGCTCCCACCCGTTGCTCAGCAGCACTGGGATACACGCCGCCTGGACACACACACAGAATTTAGAGAGTCTTAGGGGGACAGAGATGCTGATAAACCAACTGATATCAAGTACAGTACACACACACAAAAAAAATGTCCATATTGTATATCAGTGAAATTGTGATCAGCTGCAGATTGCCTGGGTTCCTCCCTTGCTGCCGGCTTCTCTTTGGCAGTAAACAACATAACATGACGTACTGCAGCTGCATGAATATAATACAATCTGTATGAGTTCAGTCCCAGCTGCTTGGCACTGCGATATCCCAGGCAGAGCAGATAATATGGCCAATGCTCTTGTGTGTAAATGTATGTGCAGCTGAGTATGTACGTGTGTGTGTGTGTAAGATTCCATTGGGTGGCTGGAATGAGTAACAGCTCATATCTCTCTGTTCCCAGGAAGCCCTGGAGGTTTTTAAAGACTGTCACTCATACACAGATGTGGCTGACAGGACGGAGTCTTTGTGTACTAATTAGATACAAGCACGGAGGGGACGTAAGCAGTGAAGGAGTTAATGTGAGGGAGAAAGAGGGGAAGTGGGGATGAGAATGAGAAGGAAGTCTGGATGCGTGGAGGCATCATGCTTTATTGAAGTGGATTTTTGATGTTGCCTTATCCCCTCCTTCACTGACAGGTTTTTGATGTTGTTCTATTTTATTTTTTATTTTCCTCTCTGTTTCTCTTCTCCGCTGCGTTCTCATCCCATCTTGCTTTACTCAGCACGGTCTGGAGTGCCGATAGGTCTGGGTGGCCCCCCCCCCCACACACACTTTTTTTCTAATTAAACCCCCAGAGAACAGCAGCAGCTGAAAATGGCGCCGATCAAACGGCTTCTCCGGCCCACCGAGGCTCTCGACGCCGCTGCATTGCATCTGAGAATAAACCTGCTGAAGGACACTCCGGCAAATAGGATGACGTGTACTTGTGTGTACGTGTCAGAATGAGCCCCAGGTTACATTGAGGTCACACAATGGCTCCCTGAGTGATAATCCAAGGCCTCTAAATTTGAAATGCAGCCCGAGGCCGGCCTGAGTCTTCTCCCCGAGAGATGAGGCACTCAAACATTTCAAGCCCTCCCTGCCTGAAGGAAGGTAGGGTTATATGAAAGCCTATGTGAGGTTTATTTTGTTATGTTTGCATTGGGAGATGAAGGCCGGGAGTCTTTGAGTAAATATGTATGCGGGGAAGTGTGCAAATGTGCGCCTGTGTGTATACTGGAAAGCTGGCAGCAAGTTTCTTACCACACTGGTAATTGCCAGTTCTCTTGTGGGCTTGGCTGGCACCAAAATACAAAAAAATCCTCAAGTGAAAATAAGTGCATCGAATGGAAAAGGGAGAGGACAAGATTGAGAGAGGACAAAGACGGAAGACAGGAGGAGGAGAAGGGGACCATGACTGCCGCCTGCTGCCAAGCCGAGTGGGTTGTGTGTGGATTTGTCCATTCAGCAGTCATCAGCTGGGGCAAGCTGCCACTCCTATGGATGCTTCCGGGCCATTCATGCACACACACACTAGCACTCACACACAGCCTCGGCGAGCAGTGCAGCCAGGGAACATTGTAGCAGCCAGAGAGTTCACTGTTTGGCAAATCTAAAAACAGCCACTACTGCTTCCTGCGCTGGTGTAAGACTGTCGACTTGGGTGGCAGAGAGAGAGCTGCGGCAGACCGACGGCTTGAAACTGTTCTCTCAGTCTATTGCTTGCGGTTTCTCCATTGTTTGTGTTCTTGCACATTTCACTGATGGACTTAAATGAACGATACCAGTGTTTGTATAAGTGTGTGCGTGTGTGTGTGTTTGCGTGTGTGTGTGTGTGTGTTAATGGACTCATTTAAGTTTAAAAGGCCGAGCAAATAGCGAATAAAGCCTTTCTGGCGAGATCTGCACTCAACTCAACACAATGGTCTGGGGAAAAGCATTAAGGTGTCGATAACCAAAAGACTACATAAACCACGGCTCTGGAACATAAACATTCTGAATCCTGTGCACTTCCTTGTAGACTGAGCTGTATATGAGCTGGAGCTCAATGAATCAGAGCTGTTTCCTGGAAAAGTGCAGTTTAGTCACTCCATGTTATGCAGAGGGAAACGCTGCGGCTAATGTCTTGATAATTGCTGCGTTGGCATGTATTTTGCAGAGATTTTGGCTGTTTGCTTGTGTAGGCCTCTGAGAAATTGGACAGACAACAACACTGTTTTTTCAAAGCATATACATCAACATTACTCATCAGTGTTATGTTAGCATAAGCATGCATGAGTAAGAGAATGATTTGTACTCTGTGCTCAGTACATCACAATTATCATAATTATAAAATATGAAGGATCTTGTGCAGGATATAATAGATGTTTTAAAGCTTGAGTTTTGCACAATAACATTAAATAAGGACAAATCTGGCAGCTGAGTTACGTGTTTGCACTAACAGACTATGCAGAGTTGTTTGGGTTGATCATGGTGAGCAGTTGCCGCCTCAGACAGATGAAGGTAAAGGTGGAAGTTGTTTATTCTCGAAGCACAGTGCTGAATTTTTTATGCTATCAGCTATTGACACAGAGAAAACGTACCGCTTCACCTCAAGCCCTGCAGTTTGCCTATAATCATCCTAGGATTACATTTGATGACCAATGGCAAATAAACAAATGCTACATTTGGAAAAATTCGTCTGAAGGCCTTTCTGTTTAGCTTTCTCTTTCATTTGGTAAAAGCATGTCTTCACATACAGGTCTTATGACGAAGGTATGCTGGCTTTTAGAGTGCTTCTCCACGCATCTGTTATTTCATGTCATTGTCTTTTGTCAACACCCGCCACATTGGTTACATAAACCCCATGTATTTTTCCTTAAAAATAACTTTATCTGTGAGATATGTTTGTTTACATTTTGTCCATATTTAACACAGAAAGTGCCTGAAAATGTGTGATAACTTCAGTTAAAAGGAACACCTGTGTCAAAATCCTTCTTCACACTAACATTCAAGCTAGGAGAGCAGCACTTGTAAGGAACTGTTTTTCCAGGCGTAATAACTTTCTTCTCAACGACTCCCGGCCCCCTCTCCCCTCTCTTTTTCCCTCAGCGATTTTTAACCAAATATATGACTTTCTCTTTTGGAGAGTGATTTACCTTTACCTAGCAACTTTTATGTGTCCTATAGTGTTTCTACACCCTGTTTCAACAGGAATGGCAGTGGATTTTTTGGTTTTTGCACTGCAAAAATGATAATAAATTTTCCTTGATTCCTTGAAAGGGGTTCAAAAATTCAGTCTGAGATCTACTAAAGTAAACACATGGTCAAATTTAAACAGAGACATTTGTAGGAGATAGGCGCCATCTCTGTGTTGTCTCTATGTTGAGCAGTCAAAATAGAATGGTGTGGTTCTTCAAGGAGGACATTGGTTTCATGACTTTATGACCCTTTGTTCTTCTACAGTTTCCTTGAAAATGGGCCAGGAGGTATGTTGCGAAACAGGCCACATTATTTCTTCAGTATTTGTATAAAAAATTCTCCAAAAGGAATCAACACCAAAAACATGGGTGAGAGGTCAGATTTAGTGACACTCCACAGTGTAGGTGATGCCTGACAGAATTTTCATCCCCAGAAATTGCCAGTTGCTTAGGATTCAAATCAACAAACTCTAAGACTGCATTACATTCTGAAAAAATGTATTTATAATGTGGCTTTGAGTTGAATAGTATATGCAGTATTTACCTGTAGAGACTCCAGGAAGCGGAAAGAGCCGAGGCGTCGACCTCGAGGTACCAAACAGAAGGTGGTGTTGTGGAGGAGCTCCTGGTAATCAAACCTATCAAAGACAAGAACAATTATAATATATTTATCTATATATCTATCTCTCTTTTTCAGTTTAATGAGAATTCTCAATAAAAAGAGCACAGGACTTAACCGAAAACAGCAAGAGATGAGAGAGTAGGAAGATCTGTTTAGGCTACTACCACAATTTCGACCCCGAAGAAGGAAATATCCATATAACTGTTTTTCTAATGTAATGTGGGACTGTATTCGAAACCTTAGAGTATGTACAGATCAGGTATGAGGATGAAACCATATATGATGGCTCTGGATATATGGGTAAGACACAAGGAGGATCCCTCTGAGAGCTGTTAGAAAGTCAAAGCAAAGCACCACACTGGGATGCATCCAGGGAGTTTCAGATGAATCTTTAAGCTCTGCTGGAAAGTCTAAAACTTGGCTCAATAAGTTCTGACGTGGTGAGGCAGCAAATTGGAGGAAAAAGTTGGATTTTTTAGGTGTAACAACATGAAAATATGTATTAGAAACAGAGTGTAAGATAGTATATGATCGGATCTGACTGCAAAAATACAGTTTTCTGCTTAGCTCTTTGAAACATCTCTGAGTGAGATTTGACACAAAGATATTAGAATTCTACAACAGTAACCCGATTGGCAAAAGCAGTGGATTTATTAATGGACAAAAGTTTTCTGGGAGAATGCCAATATATACATAAACATATAAATAAAAAGGGCCAGACAGATATATCGGTTTGAAGAAATAATTGATTAATGTCTGCCTATCACAGATAGATTGGTACCGGTGTATATGTCCTCCAATTTGCATCAATATTAAAACTGTTACTTAAAGCCAGAAAAAATATGGACTAGTGATTTAAAATGGTGTAACTACACAATTTGTCCTGTAGAGGGCAGTCCTTGTTTTGTAACTAATAAGTGAAGCTTTTACTGTTCAGTGCACTGATTTTTGGAAAAAGTTTGGTAAAATGCAAGACATCCTGCCTCCATCGCATCTTTGTCACAAGTTTCTGTTAACCACATTCAGCCGATAACATGCATCAATAACATGTTGGCCGATTGATTGGATATTGGAATTTTCATGCCCCCCAATATCGGCACTGGCCTTAAAAATCCCACATCAGTCAGACCCTGACAAATACATATTTTTAGGTGGTGTGACTTTTTCACCATTTATAAGGAATTAAAGCCAAAAGAAACTTTAATGCTAATATGCTAATGTACCTTTGAGTTCATACAAATTACACATTTTTGTAAAGAAAACTAGATTGAAAACAAATGATGCAAAAACAGCTTTGCTACATCAGTGATGAATATACTGATCTGTGGCAGACTGGTAACAGAAAAGCACCAACGCCTAACTTCTGATGTAACTCAATGATAGAAAACAAATCTAATAAATCGCCTGCCACTGTGGTGACACACGCTCTTTGTGATATATGATATTTAACAGTGTCACACATAAAACCAACCAGGATTTTTGCGGCTTTCCATTTCTGATGTTTGGTCATAATGGCTCCAATTATGAGCAGTAATAAATCTTAAGAGATTTTTTTTCCCCTGCACAGAGATGCTGGCACCACTATAGATAACTACTGTATGTCGGAAAGTATATCCATCACTGAGCCCCTAAGTACATGTGCTCTATAGACTCAAGTCTCTCCTCTATATTGATTTGTGCTGTAGACAAGAGGGCCTGAACTTGAGCCAAAGCAAGAAATTTTTAAGGGTATGTGTGTGTGTGTGTGTCTACTCCCACTGGCTGCTGCCATGCGTCACCCGGATGAGCTCCACCACTTCATGCTCATATTTCACACTCACGCTATGAGAGAGCAGCCGCATGGAAACCTCTGCATCAATGCTTGCCTTCATCCGCCAACGAACGAGTGTGCGAGGAACCCATGCTAAAGAAGTGCGCTGGTGTAAACAGATGGGGGAAACAAACAGGCTCTTATGGAGAGTTTCCCCTCACTCTGCCGCTCCCCATCTTATCAGCCCACCACAGCTCCTTCTGGGCTGCATTCCAAAACTTCTCTCATACTACTCAGTATGCCAGAAAAAGATTATGAACAATCCAATATGTAGTATGTTAAATGTATGCCAAGAATACCAGGATGTCTTCTACATCCGGACACATTGTGCAGTATGCAACCCAGTGTGTTTCTCTGGCTCCTCTGACCCACAATCCCTTGCACACTGATGGTTTGTCACTTAAATTGAGACACTAAGGCAGACGATGGTGACGATTTTAAGGGTTTTTGACAAAGTAGTATGTTTCCAATTGCATGCATAATGCATGCAGCAGTATACTCTGCAAAGGCAGCTGCAATATATAATAAAGTACTGTAAAAAAAAAAAGCAAGTAAAAAAAAAAGCAAGTATGCAACTCTGCTCTCCCCTCTTCACCTTCCTCCTCCACGCTCCATTCGTTCCTGCATCTAGCTTTATGCATGTTTATTTACAGAGGGAACGTCAGTGTAGATACGCTTGCCATTTATCTCCTCACCCTGTGAGTCATTTATTTAACCCTCCACGAGTGACGAGATGCAGGCCTCTTCTTCTGCTCTTTGGATGAGAAAATTGGGATTTCATTGCTGTTATTGGCATCGTTTCGCATTGCTACACTCTGGACATCAACATGTGAATGGCTGTCAGTGTGTGAGCGTGTGTATTCAATATGAATGTGTCGGAGCACAGATTCATACACAAACATGAGCAACGGTTTGCTGAAAGGCGGCCTTGTTTGGCGTTAGCGACGGTTCTGCTGCGTTACTCCTCCACCTGTCGATAAAGCTTTGCCATTGCTGCTGCTGTTCTTATACACGTGTGCGTGGGTGTGTGATGGTTTTGGGTGCATCTGCAACAATTAACATCTCCCACAAGAGCATTAAAGCACAGTTGAAATCAGTTTCTTGGCCAAAATATCCTTTTGCAATGATTAATAGATTTGCATGTTTTACTTCTCAGGGATATTGTGTCTAATTTTTGTTCTGAGCTCATTTAGGATTTAGGAAAACACAAATATGCTTTGACTTAAAGCTAGTGTAGGCAGTTTATTTTTGATTTCATTGGGCAAAAATTCTATAATAGCACTTCAGCACAATGTCATTCAGCTGGTCTAAAAGCACATTAGGCTTCTGCACCTCCCCTTGGCATGAAGACTGTGACTGTGACACTTTTTTGGCCAATCACAGGTCATTTCAGAGAGTACGTGTTCCTACTGGCTGCCCTGCGAAGGTAGATTCACGTTCCTGTCCCCTCAGCTAAAGACAGCTCGATACAATGGCGGACAACCCAGGAGGAAAAGTTGCTCTTCCAGCTTTAGCAACAACTGCAAACACCACAAAGCAACCGACAAAAAGGAAGACGGACTAATCGAGGCGATCATCTCAAAGAGACAACAAATGAAATGAAATCCAAGTAAGGTGACGGGTGGAGCTGCAGAGTAAAAACAGGGAGGGGGGCCGCGTGCTTCTTAAGAAGTCTGATGCTGGGCGTCCGGTGGCTCAGGTGGTAGAGCAGGTGCTCCATATACAGAGGCTGTGTGCTCACCGCAGCAGCCACGGGTTCAATTCCCCCTGTGGCCCTTTGCTGCATGTCATTCCCCCTCTCTCTCCCCTGTTTCCTGTCTACTCTTCAGCTGTTCTATCCAAGAAATAAAGGCACCAAGAGCCCAAAAGATATCTAAAAACAAAAAAGAAGAAGTCTGATGCGACAGCTGGCTTGTTTTCCAGATGTTGTTGACCCCAGCTTTAAAGAATTTGCAGATTGCATGTGTAATTTAACAAGGGAATAAATAAATGTGAAACCAAGGGTGTAATTGGTATTCAAAATTATATATGTTTTCCTCTCCTTGAGTAGCTTAAATATATTGAGTTTGAGTGTGATGGAGAGAGAGGGCGTTAATATTTTCCTTGTAATATGTGTGTGCATGTGCTTTGTGTGTGTCGGTGTGTGTTTACATGTATAGTACCTACTGCCAGACAGTGGGACCTCTTGTATGATGCAAATGTAGTGAGACTGATCTGCTTAGTCTGACCCACTTTCTCTCTCTGCTCCTGCTGTTTGTGTGTGTTCGTGCATGTGCATCTTTGTGTACGTTAGACAGAGCAAAACTCGGCTTGAGTCTGCTTGTGCATGAAGTCATGTACGTCTGCGCAGAGGTCGTCTGTCTGTGATGTGGCAGTCTCCTCAGCTGCCATTCTTTAATGAGGCGCCATACTTAAATGCAGGGGATGAGTAAATCATTTAACAGCACTTTGTTTCCAACAACAAACAACCGGGCCTGCTGTGGCTCCTCTTCAGTCAGCCTCTCTCTCTCTCCTTCTGTTCTTCCTCTCTGCCCTTTGTCTCAGTCTCTTTGAATATGCATGTGTATGTTGCTGTCCTCCGTTATTTAAATTCCACAGTAAAGCATAAAGTGTTGTAGGTTTGTGTTTGCATATACTGTAGATGTGTCATCCATTATTACACTGAGCCAAATGACCTTGTCTATGTGTGAATGTGTGTGTGCTTGTTAAAAGATGTGTTCACAGATATTAGAGTTGAAACAGCTGAGCTACTAATCGATCAGTCAATCAGAAAATATGTTTATTTAGATTTTTTAACTAAAAAGGTTCAGTGTTTGGGATTTAGTGCCATCTACTGGTGTGGTTGCAGATTGCAGACAACTAAATATCCCCCTCCTTGCCCCTAAAAGTTACCATCACTTTAGATTAAAAAAAAAAAAAGCCCTCTCTGGAGTTCAGTTTGTCCTGTCTTGGCGACCGTAGAAATGTGGCGGACTTAGCAGAAGAGACCTCACTCCCTCTGTAGATGTAAAGAACTCATTTTAAGCTAACAAAACACAATGTGTCTTAGTTTCAGGTTATTGAGAAAACATATAGTTTCTGTTTCTGCTAAGAGATTCTTCTTTAAAGTCTTCTGTCATGAAAAATCCAAGTATTGGATTTAGAATTAGATTCATATTCCAGTTCGTTAAATTTGAAAACACCCTTATTTTCGATGGTAAACAAATTATCTTCAAGTTAAGAGCTAATTGTGAAGAAATCACATCACAGTATGCAAATTTGTGATGGGTATTTTTTTTTTTTGCCAATTTCTGACTCTAGCCCAGTGATGAATCAAGTAATCATCAAAGTATTTGACTGATTAATGTTTAAGGAACAAAACATTTTGTGCACCCACACAGAGAAAAACACATTTTCTCCCTTGCATCTCTTGGTATGGAGCTAAGCAGATACTTTCGGTTTTATTCACTCAGGCTTTGAAATTTCCGTCTCTGAAATTCCTGCCCTCGTGTCAGTACAGAGAAGGTAACTGAAATGTCTTTGGTG
>JAQFJA010000008.1:5832895-5845508 GCA_029874485.1 Naso brachycentron
ATTAATGCAAACACACACCTTCACACACACACACACACTACCTCCCAGCCTCACTGACTGTGTTCATAGCAGATGGACAGATAAGCCACCTCCTTCAATCGTTCCTCGTTCATCTTCACTCTCTGTTTCTCATCCTTTAAGCACCTTGTTGAGGATTAACTGTAACAAAAACTAAAAATCCTCCAGACATTCAAAATGGACGTAAAGTACTACATGTACAGACAGTTTGCAAAAAGAAACAACACCAAAGAAACAGTTTAAATGAACAAAGACGAGGTGCAGTTTGGTGTCTGCAGGAGTCAGCATCAAAATCTGAAATACTTTGCAGTTACACACATCTCGAATTGAGTCCCAGTGCAGCTTAACTGGCAAATGGAAATTATATTTAGAAAGAAACAAGGTGCTACTTTGCTTACAGATCCAGCAGAGATTAGACAGAAGACAGGAGAGGAAACACAAGGAAATACAGCGAGACGTTTGTAGTTGCTTGTCTGCAGTGAAACTGAAAGCCTTAAAGTGTCATTTAAGTCTTCAGTTGCAACTCTTGTTTTTGGATCATGGCATTTATTTATTTATTTTTATTATTGTTTAACTGCCACCATTGCAAATTAAAGTCTACGTAACTGACTCAGACAGAAATGTTCACAGATGAGGTCATGGATTAAAGTTTTATTTACGTTACGTTTAGTCACGCTTGCCGACTTCCTTCTTCACTGTCTGACTGGTGTTACTCCGGAAGTTTCTGACAGGTAAAAAAATGAAACTGACCGCTAGCTTGAATAAAAGAACAGAGTTCTTTGAGTTTAAAATTGCTGAAATCACTTCGGAAAATAAAAGTACACAATTCAACAAAATATATATTAAAAAATATAGCCTTTTTTAGCCATTTTCATGTGGAAATGTTGGATATTGCACATTAATAGTTCACTACATTAATTCAAATGTGATTTAAATGAGATTGTATAACATTAACAGGGTTTCTGAGGTGCCATGGTGAAGCTCAGTGTGGTCGCTCCAGTTGTTGTCATCTTTGCAGTGCCTGACGTTGCCAGACTTCTCTCTGATACAAAAATGGGCAGACAGGTGAAGTATGAGAGGAGCACAGACTCCTTGGATGGTCTGTTAGCACAATTAACCAAACAGCAAGCAATGTTTTTTCTTCAGCTCTTGCAGGAGAACTTCTCCAAAAGTCATCAACACCACATGACAGAGAGGTCAAGGTCAGTGACTTCAGTTAAGTGAGGTGATGCTAAGCAGGCATCCTGTGGCAAACTGTCCGTCAAAATGGCCACACCCTTTTCATGCAGTTACCATAATGGGAAAATTAGCTTTATGAACCAAAAAAATTTTTTTGCACCAGGGCATAAACGTGGTTATTTCTGCTGTAAAGTTGCTTTAATAATGGCATCTATGGGGATTGACTCGCTGGCTGCAGCCTCAAGTGGTCATTTCAGGAACTGCAGTATTTAGGACTTCCAAGCTGGCTTCATTTTTTCTGCCTCAGGGGTTGCCTCTGTGGTTCCTGTGTTATTTATTGGTTCTGATTACTCTGCTGTAAATAATGACACTCAAGTCAATGATCCTTGAACTCTATAAAGTCTGAGAAGCTATTAAGTGTGAGTTATGATGCTGCTTAAAGGCTGAATTTGCTGTCAGTTATATTACAAACCTCGCAGATTTCATTAATTTGCTGAATTGCTGTGCGGTAATGAGCTATTACTTTTGACACCTTCAGAATTTTAATGAATGTGTTTTCTAACTGGATTTTTCAAGAAAACCACATTTCAACATGGACATATCTATTAAGAACATTGATTGTGGGTTGAGGGCATGCTTGCTCGGAGGCTGAAAAAGCCCTTAAAACTCATTATTTCAATCAGCTTTTTGCCGAGTTTGGAAGGGCTCTGTGTGTGTTTTTCTTTTTGCTTGGCTCGCTGGTTTGAAGTGTAGTTTCTTTTTGTGTCAAAACACATAAAAATGTTTTCTTAACTTTTCTCACTGCTTGTTTAGTCATGCATATTTAATGATACTGAGATATACTTCAGTTTTTACAGGCTTTAAGGTGCAGACGATAGAGGAAAACTGCACCATCCTCTGATCTGAGATCTTTTGCATGTTGCAGTCTTTTTCTTTTCTCTTATTTAAATGAGCAGCACATCAACATTTTCTTTCCATGCTTTTCGTGAAAAATAAAAGATGTCATTTTTATACTTGAAGCTCAAAGGTGATTAAACGGCTGCAGCTCGAAGGTCATTTTTTGGCCAGAAATGGACTGAAACTTGCTGGTATTTCCATCTAAATTCTATTCCAATCCAATGATCTCAACCCCCTTCTTCCCTCTGTCCCTCATAATGACCCAAACAAACTCACACCAAAACACACAAACACCTCATCTCCACAGGAGTGTTTCAGATATTAGTCATCCACTGGGGTTCAGACATGGGGGATAACTTTTGCCAGCCATCGCACAGAGAAAACAGACAAGGCAGTTATTTCTGATGCCTCCGGTGCAGTCGGCCTTGCCGTATCAAAAGCCACCATTCCTCTGTGTCTGTTTGCTATCCAGCAGCAGACTCACTAATGGATTTTCTGCCACGCAGCTTTGTCTTCTTCACTTACCAAGAGTCATTACATTTGAGGGCTCGAGTGTCGGGCTAAAAAGGGGTGATTTTTTCCTCCCTTTGCATTTAGATGCAGCCACTTTCCTTATGTGACAGCACACTGAGTGAGTCATTGTTTCCTCGGGGAGTGACAATTAAACTCTGTTTTAATAATGAATCTGTATGTGTTTTCCTTTTATAACCTGCTTTAAAATCTGACATCCTGATTAACACTTTCTTCTGAACCATGTGCCCGCAGGACATGTCAGAAACATCACATAATTTATTAAAAAACAATGAAGAAACAAGATTATGCTAATACAGCAAAATCTCTTTCCCTGTGACGCAGTTAAAAGGTATCAATCAGTTAACAGTCAGTTTCATGCACAGTCATAATTGAGCTATAGCTATAGTAGAGCAGTACACAAGAACTGGGGAAGAATGGATTTATTGATGGTAGTATGTCTGACTCTGGTATGTGAGGTGGTGTCCAATTTTTCCACAACTTTTTGAGTATTTAGCCTTTCACCATTTTCCATCCATTGATGTATCGAGGGATATTTAACAGACAGCACTGAGTTAATTTTCTCATCTTCCCAGAAATGTGTAGTTTGTGACGTATGTTATGACAAGTGCCTTGTAGAAAAGAAAAACAGACACCTGCTGACAATACACTAAGAAGCAGTGTTGTGTTAGACTAATTTAAACCCACTGTTAGTGACGGGCAGAGGAAGAAAGAAGGACTTTCGGGTTGAACTAGGGAGGATGTGCAATAAACACAAAATGCTAACCTAGAGACACATTCAAGACAACGGTGACAGAATTTGGTTTGGTTTCTATTGGACAGGCAACCATGACTCTCGAGAGCAGCTAACGAAGCTAACCTGTAGACAAAGCTGCTGATTAAGAGGAAAGGAAGCGACGTGGAGAGGCTGGTGATTTATCCACACACACACACACTCTGTCAAGTTAGATGCAACAGGGACAGGGAAAGGTACTAGGTTGCTAGCCTTAATGTTGGAACTAATCACGACCCAGATTAGGTGACAACCTGAGTGCTGCGATTGATTGTGTGCTGTTAGACTTCTGGGTTAAAGTCTGCAGCTGGGCCGGCTGTAACCTATAGAACGTGCAGAATGCCTGGGCCTATTAGTGTCGATTGAAGCCTCTACATGCCTTAATAAAACAAACTCCAACCACACTACCTCTGATTGTAAGTCCACCTCTGGATCAATCAACTTAGTATATTTTAGTCAGACAAATATGTTTAATGTGTCATATAAGTGAAGTTTAAGCCGGACTTAAACAACAAATCAACTTTTTGAAGCATTAAATCAACTTACTGTGTCATTTCTATGCTGGCGTCAGCTCACATTTTCATCATTTGATATAAACTAATTAACCCCACTCATAATTTAAAGGCTGTTAAAGACGGGCAGCATCTATCTTTGGCGTATCTGTGTAGTCTAACCGTGTAACTGCCCTCTGTGCCCAACTTCATCCCTGCCAATGCAGCTGTAGGCCATACACTGCTGTTGGTCGTGTAGCAAAAAGTTGAAGACATTTCAACTATGGCAGCCGACGGAAACCAGTATGCCTGTGACAGTTTCATGGGAGTGTGCCCACTCGTCGCTCTGCTTGTCACACTGCTCGTCACGCTCCGCCTGATCGCTGCCCATCTGTGAAGACCTTAACAACACCAGAATCACCTGAGACACACCTGCTACCACATTTGAGGCTCATCTTTCACCACAATGATGCATATCAGGCATGTTTTCCTCTACATGCTGCTGTGTTACATAGACAATAGGGCTAAAATAAATCTCAGAAATCATGGAATAATTACATTCATCAAAAAAAAGAACATTTCTGAAATGCAGCTTTTTTTGCATCCGCTTCATGCAGCTGCATTCCTGCCATCCTGCAGTCATCATCCCTGTTGACATTATCAAGGTCCTGAACTCTGCAGACAAACCGCATATCCAATCCAACCCTTTTATGTCCAGTCGTTTATTGGTTCTGGACTTGGTGCTCTGTGGCGCTCATCAAATACACAAATACACTGACCAACAGGCAGCCTGTCATTACACACAATCCCTCCTCTGCTGAGTGTATTCCTGAGTGTGTGTGTGTGAGTGCTGGCGTCTTTTAATACCGCTCTCCATGCATACTTGCACTCCTCTTCACCGCTTTGTCTTTATCTGTTTCTTGCCTTCCGTCTCTTGTTAATTACACAGAGAAGGAAAAACTAAGCTCTTTAATCTGAAAGGGGACGACCTCACCACCAGCTGATCCCTTAACACTGTTACTTATACCTCCATCCTACACTAAAGCACACACACACACACAGGGAGCATGTAAATATGAAGAGCCAATAAAAGGAGGATTTGTTTCTTTAATAGTGTTCGTTTTATCACAAAAAACGATGGGCAGACAGAGTGAAGGTGCTTTAACAAGGTTCAAACTGTGTCTCTTAACTTTCAAGGCCTGTAAATGTGTCTGAATTCAAGGATACTATAAATGTTTCAGAGAGGAGAGAAACTATTTCTGCTATTTTTTCCTTTCAAGAGGTAATTTCAGAGCCTGAAAAGACTTGTTCTGTGTGTGTCTTGAATCCATTTAATAACAAAATGGTAGTTTTACAGAGATTAAAGCTACATTAAACAGCACTTTTTAAACAGTTCCAGCCAGGCTTATCAAAGTGCTTTTTGCTAAATCTATTTAATGTAGCTGTATTTGTTCATAAACCACATTTTCTATGTTTGGCTGCAAATGATTACATAAAAAGCTGCAATGAAAGTGCAGGTTTTTAGCAAAGAGTTTCTAAAAAATGAGCACAAAGAGACTGCAGATTAAATTTTGGCCATTTGGATGTTACCCTTACAAACCTGTATGAGCACACAGACTTTTGCATTAACATAGTGGCTGATGACATGTGTAGGCCACAGAGAGGGTGTGACAGAATTCATCATGTGGAGTTGTTAGTTATATATAGAAATGGGAGCACAGCTGTCCGTCCATTAGGCTAAAAGCACAGCAGCACCGGAACACGACCATGAAGCAAGTGGCCAGCTCGCCTCTGTATGACAGACGAGGAGGAGGAAGAGGGCAAAAAGATCTCAATATACGTGCAAAGAGAGCTTGGAGAAGGGAGGGCGCCCAGAGAGAAGACGCAAGCTGAGGACAGCAGACTGACCTAGGATTGATTTAAAGGATTGTATGTATCTGTGCAACTTGTAAAAGATTCGAGCAGGTGTGCTGGATCAAAGGAAAAGGAGAGCAAAAGAGGGAAATGCAACTTGCTTTTGGCAAGTTAGCAAATGATCTTTTGATGTTTGCCCAAACAGGAGCCTTTACTGACTCAGCGTCCAAGTCTGGATTAGCTTTAGGCCAAAGTGGCCGACTGCCCGTAGGCCCAGACCCTTAAGGCCGGAAAAGCAACACTTTCACAGCATGTCAACTGGCTTTTGGTTATTTGAGTAATTGTACATTTTTAGGGGAAATGCATCATTAAAGGATGACATAAATTAAGGTCAGTCTTTCTTAACTGCATTAAACTAGAATCCCTGTCTTGAAGAAGGACCTTGTGTCAAAATTTGCTATTTTAAAAGGAACAGTTTGACATTATTTGCAGAGAAAGAAATGCAAGAGAGTGTTGTGTATCATCTAGGCATAGTATGTGCATTAGGACATTGTTGGCAAGTGTGATGCAAAGGCTTAGTGCTTGGAGCCCAGCACATATTTCTCTACAGGTCAGTAAAGTACATCTTATCTTGACTATTTCTAAGAAGAAGCCATACAAATCCAGCAGTTGGTTAGCTTAGCTTAGCACTTTTTTATGCTCTAATTAAACAAGAAAACAGTGTTTGAGGTGTGTGTTGGTGGATCTTGCTACAAGGACACAGGCAGGCTTGCCGTTTCCTGGATAAATGCTAAGCTAAGCTCACAAGAAAAAAGTCAACATTACTTAGTTAACAGGCAGATTTAAAAAAGGTAAAAAAAAACAAAAGAGGGTTGTGACTTTTTCTGCTTTTACTATTGTATGAGTCACCTGAGAAGGCACTTTTGTAAATGCTGTGCTTGAAGCAATTTGATTTCAAGCATTTCAGTGTCAAAAATCATAAATCACTGCACTCAAACATAGACTTTTGACTCTATGACAATTTCTGGTAAATGATCTCATCATACTGGCAGATTTTTCTTCATTTGCCTCAAGAGAATAAGACTGTTAAAAAAGAGGATAACAAAATAGGACTGATAAGGTTTTTGCAGTGTAAACAAAGTGCACTCTGTGTGTGTGTGTTTGAGGGGAATATCAATAGAGTAAGAGGTAAATAAGGACACACAGACTCAGAGAGAAAGGAAGGTATATAGAGACAGAAAATACAACACATGCATGCGCACTTTGCAGGAGAGGATAGAGAAAAAAAAAAGAACTAGAGAAAGCTCACTGTCGGCCTGCCTGCCCGCCTCCCCGGCAAGCAGTAGGTGTCTGCCGCAAGTCTAGCGTGACTGATCTGAAATCAGGTTTTCTGCCTTTAAATATAGAGCCGAGCAAGGCGAGGACTCCTCCACTTTCTCCTGGTTTTCATGCCGCACAAGTGCGTAGGCCACAACCCTGCTTTCATTTTCCATTACTGCTGGATACCTTATCCAACATGCCCATTGCAGAGTGAGGATGGATGATGGAAGGTCTCACAAAACACTGGAAATGAGTCTTTCATTACTGTGCTTCATAAGTAATGATGCTGCAAGGGATGGATACAGGAGGGAGGGAGAGAGAGAGAGAGAGAGAGAGAGAGACAGGCGTAAGCTGCAAGCAGGAGCATGCATCAAGACGGTCTTTTGGGTGAGACGAGAGAGGAATTATTTATGGTGAATTTACACATCAATGACACTTTTCTCCCTCTTATGATTTCTCCGCTGAATGCTGGAAACATAATGTGTTGGGAGCTCATACGGATGACATTTGTGGGCCTGCACGTGCATGTATATGATACAGAGAGTCACTGTGTGCCTTTAATTGATTAACCGCAGGAAAGTGCCAACAAATGTTTTGTTTATTTCCTGCCTGACTGACTGAGAATTGCCAGATTTTGGGCCCCGTTATGAGTTGAGCCAACTGGCAGCTCACAGGGTAGTCTACAACAAAACACACACACAAGCAGCCGAATCCCATCAACTGCACTTCTTGGACCACCTATGTGCCTTAGAGATGAAGAGACAACAGCAGACATTACGTCAGTGACAATAGGGCTGCTTTTGAGAACACAGCATCATTAAAGCTATTTTAAGTCTGAACAAACACTGCCGCATATAGACAAGCAGCTGTACTAATAGCAGGGAGTGAAACGCCCATGCACAGGTGGGGCTACAATAGGTACGGCTGTCTTGTCACGGCTCCTTTTGAAGTAATTAGAGAAAAAGTGAGAGGGAGAGTTTGCAGAAGCTGTAGGATTATTATTATGTGTAAGTGAGTGTGGCTATTAGTCATATATATAAAAGCCTCCTTTCATGTCCTCACAAAGCCTCTGAAAGCTCTTCTGTTAACATAAAGGCCACGGCACTGTATGTTCTCTGCCGTAAAGTACAAATGTAATGCTGAAACAGCCACAAAAGTTTCCAGACTGAGGTTACACACCAGCCCTACTTATTTTCTACCTTAATGAACATTATGTCACAAGAGATTAACTGCCACCCTGCAGAACTGGAGAATGAATCTCGTTTTGGGACTTCAAACGGCACTGACCTTAGGTTTTATGATGAGACATAAAACAGGGGACGGCTGCTTGTTTTATGGAGCCATCTCTAAATAGAGCCGCCATTCATAGAGTCTGCCCATTTATCATAAACTTCACGGTCAAATATGTGGGACTGATTCTTCCAAGAGGCTTGAATAAACTTATGATTGAATGCATTTTGCTGGTTGGTGTCCTGTGAGGAACCTTTGGTTTTCCACAGAAGGCAGTGTGTTTTGTTGGGGAACTTTTCTTACTGCAGAGTAAAAATGTGATGTTCTTTCAGACTACTGCAGTTACATTGTTACATTGTGAAAGAAACATATTTAACATTTAAAAGTGGATTAAATTGATGATGAACCTATAGAGATTATCTAATTCTTCAGTTTGCCTCTTCTTTATGGAGCATTAGCATCTTTTAGCTTGATGTGTTGGCCTTAAATTTTACTATTTTGGTTCACTCTTACTATGGTCAGTGTTTCCAGCTACAGCAAGCAGCTGTTTCCAGGAAAAGAACTTAAGGTAAAACCCCTGAATATCACCGGCCCAGCACCAAATGGCACACAAGTAAATCTAGCTAAAAGCACAGGTAAAGCTAGCCAGTAGCTGGTCAGCAAAATTGAGCATTTAGGTGCCTTTAGATGTTAAAGAGCTGGTGGAGACGTCATCCATTGGTTTGTAGAGAATCATTTTAAAGCCTTGTGGACCATCTTATGTTTTTGGAGAAGGAAGTGACCATATTTGAATGCAAAAGAGGAGCTGGGGAGTAAGCATTGTTACCAACGACTTTGTGACACCTAGCAGATACCTCAAGGCTGCTGTCAGTCAAAGCGAGCAAGCTTGTGCTTGATTCTAAGCCTTCATATAATTTAAACAAGTGAGTTATATGAAAATTTTTCCCATGCTGTCGTCATGAACGGGAAAATGAGCTGTAGAGACCCACACTGATTTTTTGGACCAGGCTGGAAAACATGTTTATTCTTGCTGAAAAAGTTGTGCATTTTAATATGGGGCTATTGGAATGACTCATTTTTGAGGAGCCAGCCTCAAGGGGCCATTTGAGGAACTGTAGCATTTGGCACTTGGGTGTTTGTATTTGAAGCCCCAGAGATTGTTACTTGACCAGGGTAAAAAAGAATTGTTACATGTTCAACATCGTGTCTCTGGCGTGTTGCACAACAACAGATGCAACTCAGCTTTTAGCTAACTCTGATAAAAATTGTTAAATTGTGTGCACCCCCTGTAAAAATAAACTAGAAAATGAATAAAAACGTCAGTTACTAAATAAATTGTTTGGATATTTGAGAATACTCCTCACTGTCTTGCAGGAATTTTGATGAGAAGATCGATACATCTTTCCTGTCTGTTAGATGAATAAGAAACTACAGTGTGCAGCAGGCTATCTTAGCTTAGCACAAAAAGTTTTAAGGAAGATTTTGTTTATGTAACCCTCCATAAAAACCACAAATTAGCTTTTATTATTGTATAAACAAAACAAAGCATGTTAATAATTGTATTTTAGAGGAGATGAGAGCACGTTTTGTAATCTTTGGACAAAGCTAGGCTTGCTGTTTTCCCGTTTCAAGCCTCTATAGTAGGCTAACGTGAGCTAATCTGGCTGTAGCTATCAACATATACAACATGCGAGTCTCACACAAACAAAGGGGATATTAAAGACACCCTTGAACTCTTGAGACACGTATGAATAATACAAAACTGTCTAACCTTTGCTTTAAGGTCGAAGCATCCAGAAATCTTTTTAATCACATTTGTTTGTTCATTCTTTATAGTTAGAGTACAAAGATTTTTCTTGCTGAAGGAAGAATCCCAGATGTTTGTTTGTACATATATGAAGGATTTAGCAATTATGTAAACCTCACGGCACGTCCCTCACGGCATGTCTCCTTGTATTTATTCTTCCTGATCTTCTACTTGCAAAACACCAAACTGAACATATGCACTGTAATTGCATGATATTAACCCAGATTGTTGTTGTGATGGTGATGGTGGTGGTGGTGGGGGTTGTGCATTGTTGAGTGCGACTACTAAAGACCGTTGAGGAAAACTCTCTGCTGAGACTCCCTCCTGTGAACATAATCTGTCTCTGTTTCATCTCCTATTAATAGTCACACGCTTTAGAGGGTTTTGCATATTTCTGCGAGCTGCAGCAAAAGCCATCGAGAAACTCTGAGTCATGATCGAGCCCGGCTAAATGCCGATCTGTCGATGTGGACTGTTACTGTTAAACATTCTGTCTGACTAACGCACAAGCGAGAAAGTTTGGATACAGAAGCCGCAAATAACAAAACAACCTGCTCCTCCAGGATGGTGAAAACTTGAAATGATCTCTGCCAGCTGAAATGGATATCACAGCAAACACAAGGAACATATTGCTGTTGAAATAACGCATCAACAGTTTGCTGCCTGACAGTTTTCACCTGTGGGAGATATACGCTAGATACACACAGCCCTTATTTGAGAGAGGCTTTAGAGGATATTGGAGCTTGAGGTGACCCTTTCACCTGTGAAGGATATTGAACGGACAAAAGACAGTCTGAGGGGGGGTTGGCAGCAGACGTGTGCAGACAAGTGGAGCTGAGAGGAGAGACAACCAACAACAGGGAAACAGAGAGCACAAGACGGGCAAAGAACAGATGTGATCTTTTGTAAGGGTCATAAACGCGGGTCATTCAAAACTGAAGATGTCTAAAGGATACAGACAATTGTGAAGAAGAGTGTGTAGACGGGAAGTGGGAGAAAAATCACAGAGCTGCAACGAGAAGAAGTCAAATGCAAAAAGACAAATAAAGTGCTGTGTGATAGAGGAAGCAAGAGAACGAGGTAGAGAGGCGAAGAATTAAGAGAGCAGGGCGAGGAGTAGAAAAGGCACTAGTGAGACTAAATGATCTGTTTTCGGCAGCAAATGTGCTCGCGGTGAAATCCATCACTGGAAGTTCAGGCTGGCAGCTCATCTACACCGCAGCCTTTGTTTTATGGCGTTGACACTGCCACTGCTGCTGTGTTTTCATCAGTCAGGGCCCCTACACCACCCTGGGGAGTCGCACATGAACAGGCATATGTGTGGGCAAGGAGATCTGCATATCTGTGTGTGTGTGTGTGTGTGTGTGTGTGTGTGTGTGTGTGTGTGTGTGTGAGCTCACACTTGTTTGTGTCTACCTGTATGTCCCAGCGTAGAGTCTGATTTTACAGATTACTGAGCCAGACGCTGCTGTGGAGGAGAAAAAAACGAGACACCGCAGAGTTGTCGTCCCCTGATTAAATCCTTAAAATACTCAAGTAATCTACATAAGAACATCAGTGTGAGGCAAGCGTGGATTTTTTTTTTAATCCTTCTTCTTCTTCTTCTTCTTGTGTTGTGGTGGATTAAATTTTTCTTTGTGGCACAGCCCCTTGCAGCTCCCAGCAGTTGGTATTTCAAACTCTAATGCTTAATGCTTTAAGGACAGCAGCAATATTTCCCAAAGAAACTCCCATGGGTGTTTATTTAGGCCACAGACACAAGTGGTGGGACTATTTTCAGCAGTTAAAAAACTGCAGTTACAGTTCAGAGGAAAAAGCTGGTCTATTGTGTATGTGTGTTAAGAGCAAATGAAAAAACTTTTAATTCTTTGTATGGACGTAACTCCTGGTGCAACAAAATCATCTCTTTCATATTTTTCATGAACATAAAGCTAGGCTAGGCAGTTTATTTTTGGTGTAATCACATTCAAATTACATAATAACCTTTCAACATATTGTAATTCAAGTAGTGTGAAAGAACTTGACACTTCTGCACCTCTCCTTGGCTCTGTATTCAGCCGCCACAGGTTATTTTCAGCCAATCACAGTTATTTCAGAGAGCGTGTGTTCCTATTGGCTGCTTTAAGCTGCGCTTCTTAGCGACAGGTGATGTCAGTATGAGCTGATTGGCTGTTAAAACAAGTAATGCGCCTTATGCTCTTAAACCCACCTCTGCTGGCAACAGTGTTTGAAGGTGACACTGTCAGTCGGTTTGAGTCGAGCTAAAACTGACCAGTTTACTTTCCTGCAACTTTCCCTGCAACTGTTTCATCTCGTTGTGAATTTTTGGTGCAAACTGGACTAAAGAGAGAGAGCGACAACAAATAAAATAATAAAATGCCAGCCAGAGCAAAAACAGGGAGGGAAGGGTGCATCTGAGTTTCTGTCAAAGGAATCTCATGCTACAGCTAGCTTGGGTTTGAAATGTTGCCTACCTCAGCTTTACTGCATGTTTGTCTTTGTATGCTTCGTATC
>JAQFJA010000008.1:5856254-5877007 GCA_029874485.1 Naso brachycentron
TACCAATTAAGAAACAAGAACAATATTTGCAGAAAAAGATGTTAACTTTTAAAATTAGTTTTTTCCATACAAAGCAGTGCAGTTATAAAAACAACTATAGAGTAAAGTGTGAAAAAATGCTAATTTTTGTACATTAGATTGAGGATGACGATGATAATAAGATCAATAATTACTTTTTTATGCAGCATTTTGCCGAAACAAGATAAAAAGTGCTGTACAAATACATTTTAAAAAAAACCCAAAAAAGATAAAAATTGATCAAAAATACTAAAATATCATGAAAAACAATAAATAAAAGACTAAAGCACTAAAACAAGAGAACACAGCAAAACAATTTAAGAGAGTGCACTACTGCAATGACATCTTTTTAAGAAGATTTAAATGATGACACTGATGACGAAGAATGAATCCGGCTTGCCTGATTTCTTACAGTTGATAAGCAATGATATAGATTCATATAAATGTAAACATTAATCAAACATACAATACATGTTAATAATCTGTGCCATAGACCCCCATTGTTCTACAGCCACTGTGGGGTTTTAAGAGGTTTAAGTACATTTTATTGATCCACATATGGCGTCCTGCTACTGTAAATCCTCACTACAGAACCAAATATGTGTTAATCTGCTGCTGAAAATAGTCCCAAACAACTGGATTACCTGCTATTGTTTCTGAAATGTTTAATAAATAAAAAGCAGTGTCTGGTTGTTTAAGCACATTATCTTGCCTTCAAAAAAATGAAACTACACATTTGTGACTTTTTTCTCTTTAACGTCTTTGCTTCGGAAGGACTGACTAGACTTAGGCTGAGTGCCACAGACAGGCTGGGGAAGTTGGAGAGTGTTGTCGGTTCTTGTCTTTTCATGGGATTTGCTGACAATATAAAAAATACAGAATGACACTTGTTTTATCATTTCAATTGTACAGGCATTTGATAAATCTGCAATAAAAGAAAGGTTAAAAAAAATCATCTGAATGGTGTGAATATCTCACACAGCTTAGCTCAAACACAGACACACACAGACTTCCACAGGAAGACAAAGAGGTGCTTCATGTAACTACAGTGTGCAAAACTCCCCAGACGAGTGAAAGAGAAAGAGAAACCCTTACACGGAATCAGTTACCATCTGCTCTTGAGACCATTTCTGCAAGATAAATCTCTCTCCTTTCATCACCCTGTCTCCTATTTTATTCCTCCTCTGCCAAAACTATCCTTACATGTAAAACTGCATGTTTTCCCTTGTTCAACCTCTTCAGTTTCATCTTTTTCAGCCGTCTACATTTATTTCTGTCCCACTCTTTTCGTCTTGGTCAGGGTCACCGAGAACACAGATTGCGATGAAGAAAGAAACACTCGTGTTGTCCTTGTGCGAGGAGAAAATGGAAGAAAAAGAATGGATCAACAGGGGAGGGGCTCAGGAGGGAGAAGTCTAAATGTTTGTTTATGCCTAATTGGGCCACAGATGAGCCAGCGGCCATCTCAGATAACAGTCTGTTTAGAAGGAAGGAGGAGATGAGCACAAAGGGAAGGAGAGAGGTAGCAGAGGTGCTACAGAGGAGAGGAAGTAAAGAAAGAGGAAGCCGGTGAGGGTGTTTGGCCGTGAAGAGAGACTATCAAGGATAGTGCTGGCAAAGAGGGGATGAAAAGAGCGAGGAGGAGTGAGGATAGAGGAGTGGCAGTGGGACCTCGGGGGAAGTGGTATCCAGTAATTAAACAACAAGTCTTGTGAAGCATGTGTGGCCGTACTACAAAAGTCCTTGCTGCTCCCTGCTGAGCGCATTCAAAACGACACATTCCATCTAATTAGGGAAACATATTGGAGCTAACGTTCTCACTGAACTTGCCGAGTGGACTCACAGAGGTACAGAACTAATGTACAAGCATACATAAAAGGGCCCCTCCAACGAATATGCAAATAAGTTTTACTGCATTGCTTGTGAATTTGCCTTAAGCTAGAGGGCTGAAGTTAGAGATGAAATGAGGAATTTTAAAGGGGAAGTGGTCGTGTGAAATGAACCCATGCAGATAAAGTTTGTACTGGAAACAAAGAAGGAAACAGAAGCTGTGGGAATGTTTTACTTTCAATGTGACCTCCTCATATCAGTGCAAGTGCTGATGACCGTCAGTTTGAAACAGACCGTGTATGCGAATAATTAGTCTATAAATTGTAGTAACTGTAGCAGGCACAGCAGCATATGCACCTTATCCCTGATTCAGTCTGGATTCAGGCTGTAACTGAAACTTTCACTGCATTAATCAATATTTTTATGTTACCATAACAAAGGACTAAATATCAACGTAATGTGAGCCATAGCAACAAAAAAGAAAAAAGTTTCAACCTACTGCAGTTTCCCTCAGCTTCACAGACTGTTTTAATATCTTTGGGTCTTTTTATTTGGTTATGTGGCACGCAGGTTCCCTTTTTAGGTGTCAATGATATTTTTTCTTTTCATAAAATAAGTGGGTTGTGATGGCACAGTCATTTTACCCACTGATGCTACATTAAATTATGGTTGGATGTACCTTCAGATTTAATGTCGCACACTTGATGCATTGCTTTATGACAGCCTAAGTAGTGGGTTTTAATTTTTTTTTTCTAGTTCTACCATGTGCTTAATGTATTCCTTCTTTCCTTTCATGCTTTCATTTTGACAGGACAGCTGACGGATTGGACAGGAAATGGGGGAATGAGAGAGGGACTGACATGCAGCAGAGGGCCACACGGTGGAATCAAACCCAGAGCTGCTGCCGCATGAACACAGCTTCTTTCATGGGGCATCCGCTCTACCAACTGCGCTACCGGGGCACAACTGTTGAAGTATTTCAATATCTTTTATGTACAGTATCTTATTGTTGGATCTGTTTTTATATGTTTTTGCAAGATGTATTTCCATAGGGACAATAAAGGCGAAGTTAGAAGTTGAGACCAGAGAATATGAGTGCAATTTTTGTGATGTCATGTTGAAGTAAAAACACAGGAGAACAATTACAAAGAATCTCAAAAAATCTTGTTTTGTTCTGAAAAAGTGTAGCGCCTTTGTTTTGCCAAACAAACAAACAAACAAACAAAAAAGCACCATCTATCTTTTTGATCAGGTTGAAAATCTGAATAAATCCAGAAAAAGATGGAGGTGGACCAAAATTCTCCATGTAGACCAAGCTGCAGCCTACATGTTCTTGGATTTAGAAATATCCCTCTGTGGACAAATTCCTATGTTTTGTGAATATTTTTTTTAAAGAAAAAAAATGGAAAATGGTCTTTTGTAAAGTGAATGAAAGGAATCTGTACTGAAGATATGTTCTTTTCTAATTTAAAATCTAATAAAACAAAAACTTTTCAGGAAAAAAACTAATCTATCTTATTATGTGCAAAATTTGCTAAAAGCATCTGAAGTAGAGAAACAGGAAACTTAAGGGTTCATGTTGCGAGTGATGGATAGACTAACTATCCTGCCTCTGTAACAAATGCCAGCATCCATAACCATCCTCCCCCTCCATCTTTCCATTTGAGGAGAATTCATTACATTCCTCTCCAGCTGTCCATCACCCACTCCCTCTGGCATGGGTGCCTCATCTTGCATTGTTTTTTCTTCACTTTAGTGAAAAAAATTACAGTGCATTTTCACTTGCTCAGGAACCGTCTCTCAATTTCCTGTGGGTGGCTGACGTCTGCTAGCTGTCGGAGCACGATGACGCCGGGTATTTGATGTCACTCCAGTTGGGGGTGCTCTCTACGGGGACCCTAAAGCTCTTGGGAAAAAGTACAGAAGAGAGCAGGAGATTGAAGTCACTCCAGCTCCCGCCTCAGAAGCTGACAGCTGAGAGATTAGTGGTTAATTAAGTCAGGCGAGTTGACTGGCATGCCGGGAACAGCCCTCGAGCCAATCAGAGTCTTTGTTTGGTTGGAAAACAAGAGCAGAAGTACTGCAGCCTCTGGGGAGAGCTCACTAAAAAACACTAGACTCTAGCCAAAAGCAGCACCATTATTTCCCAACTCCTTAGTTTCTCATCCCTCTTGCACATCTGGAGAGAATAGATAAGGAACAAGTCATGAAAACAAAATGGTGATTGACACCTAGCTAGCAATGTGCATATTTAAAGCCACGTTAATGTACATTTTCAGGTGCAGAAAGGTGCAAACAAAAGAGTATGAGAGGAGAAGGGAGGAGAGGAAGATACAGCATGTGACACTTGAATGAAAGAGAAAAGACAGACAGAGAGGAAAAGAGATTTGCATGGAGCATTTTTAAAATGTCACGCCTCAGTAGGACCATAAACACCATTCTGTGACCTTACCCCACACACACACACACACACACACAGGCCTCAGTATATGGGCAACAGAAAAAACACAAGGTCCAACCACTTCACAAAGCACTACAGCTTTCTCCTTTGATAGCTCCATCAAAGAGAAATTTAAGCTTTTGAAAGACATGCAAATAGCCTTTCAATGGCATCAAACAGGTCATGGAAATCACATCAAAAGCACGGGCGAGTTGAGAGTTTACTTGGAGCAAGATCACGAAAATGAAATGTTTGCTAATTGTGCTGTTTGGTCTAATTTATGTATGTCATATTCCAAAACAGAAATATTCTGATATTGTTTGATCTGTCGAGGTTTTTGTTTCAGCATTATTCGGGCATTATGGAGGATAATGCTAATGTGCGTACCACTAATTTTGCATCTGTCTGTTAAAAAAAACAAACAAAAACCAGCAACCAGTAAGAATGGCTTAGCATAACATTTGCAAACTGCTAGCTTGGTCCTGACCAAACGTAGGCTACCAAAATTAGTCTTTTCACTTTAGTTAAATTTCCAATCATTTCAGTTTACTTCATGTAGAAATAAAATTGCTAAAATGCTTTGATTACTGAGCTTTAGACATCCTGATAAGTGGAGTTTGTTGCCTTTTGACAGAGCAATGCTAGCTGTTTCTCCATTTCTGCTTTTTGTGCTAAGCTAAGCTAGCTGTCGTCTGTCTGTAGCTTCAAATTTAGCGCGCAGATATGGGTGTAGTCTTCTCGTGTTAAGAAATCCCCAAATGTCAAATTTCTTAAAGACATAAAATGCATTTTCTGCCATTTGAGGTCTATATCCAAAAGAAAGACAACAAAAGACATGGTTTGATGATGCCCTGAAGTAGCGTGGGATCATGGGGTTTGTCATTTCGTTATTAATCAGCCACTACTGCAGATTAAAATCCACCTAATTGACTCAGGCAGTAACATTCACGGACGAGGTAATGTGTTAAAGTTTTATTCATGTTGCATTTAGTCACATTTGTCAACTTCTCTCCACATTCTCTGACTGATGTTACCAAGGAAGTTAACAACTAACAAACAAAAAATGACAAATTGACAGATTTCTCAGAGTTTGAACCTTGTTGGAAACATCACATTATATCAACAAAATGTATGACAAAGATATGGTTGATTTGAGACATTTTATCATGAAAATGTAACACGTCTTAAGTGGAATATCTCAAACAGCCAAAGAATTTTTTGTTTGGAGTTAAATGAAACATGTTGGCCTACTATAGATCCTGAAGGCAACCGGAGAGACTATTATGCATTTTCAGGCCTGAATTTATTGATACACACAAAACAGACTTTATTCTTATACTGAATAATGCAGTAACATAAGATTTTTTGGCTTGCTTGTACTGCCAGTAGCCTACTTTGTGTGCAAGATTTAATATTTCTTAAAAGCAAATATCAATACAAACTAAACAGAATGTACCTGAGACTTCAAGGTGTAACGCTAAAGACGCATTTCCCGATATTTTTAATTCTCAAAAAGCTGTCAGTTTCAATAAACGGCTTACAAATAGTATTCAGATGTAAGCTCTTTTTTTCCATCCTCAGCTCTTGGCGAAGGTACCACAGGCTCAATTCTAATGAGTTTATTTTAATTGTAGCCACTGTGCTTCAGAGGTTGCCCCACCTGGCATTCAGATGATGAATGAGGCTACGAAAGAGCATCCTTATGTTGCAGTGAGGGAGCGAGGGACCGACATCTGAGGAAGCATTAAAGCCTGAAGCCTGTTTGTGTGTGCTGGTGTGTGAGAGACGGAGATAAAGAGAAATTCATTGCAGTTAAATACAAACTCATACATACCAGAAAACTAATATTTGAGTTCCTTCCCTCTGGACATTCATTATATCCTTTCTTTTATCTCGGCAGTATATTATTTTTTTGTTGTTAATGTTTCTCTCACCTCTAGCTGTTGTGTTTCTGGCTTCGTTTCCACTTCCCTCGCAGTTGCTGGTGTCAAATTAACTTGGCGACAATAACCACCATTCTCTATTTCCGTTCATTTTTATGAGTTGCCGCATCAATCACAGCTTTGTTCCAGCTGACAAATTCTAATCAAGAGCTACCTATGACTTAATGAGCAGCTCCATGATTGAACCCAAACCTCATTTGATATTCATACACTTATACCATTCCTTGGATGAAAGCACCAAAGAATTTGGAGCAAAAAAAAAAAAGCTGAAGTTTGGAGTCATTCTTAAGTTTAATCAGTCCGTACTCTATCATTTTTTTAGTTAAACTGCTGCAGAAGTTTTTCTCTACAACTTTCACACATCAGATCATCACTTTTGCCAGCTCAGTTCACTTGGCACTCGCACTACAAGCGCTGCCATCATTAGCACCATTCGCTGCAGAGACGAGCTGTCTCACCATTACAGCCGGCAGCCACCCTGCAGCACTTGAAAAGTCAGAAGAAGAGTTAAACGTGTCCAGTTGGGACGCCGGTTTATGCGGAGAGAAGCAGACAGAAGGCTCGGAGAGAAAGGGAACATTAGGAGTGAACTAGTGCAATGAGCCCAAGGCAGGGCAGAGGCTGAGCTGGGTTCACTGAATTAGCAATATCTCTTCCCAGCAGAGATCAATGGAGCATTACCGTAAGAAAGAGGAGGAGATAGAAAAAGGGAGGTATGGTGGAACATAAGGAGGGAAAAGACAAAGAGAGAGAGAGAGATAGAGGCAAACTAATATTTTGTGTCTCCCTTGAGCTTTCTCTTTTACTTTTATATCGCACCAGTGCTACCTCAAATCAAATCAAACCAGGTGATCACAGAACCAGCACGGCAGCTTTTCAGCCGATAATCACTGAGCATAACCGTTTCAATACAAATGAAGGCTTGATTATAGGCTTAAAGAATTAATAAGCTATTGATGGTTGATAGTGCTATTTTGCAGCCACGGTCAGGCAGCCCAAACGCGTACAAAATCAAATGTGATTTTCCTCAATCGCAGCCCAATTTGCACTAAAATCCAGACATTTTGTGTCATAACTGTGAACGAAAACTGCCAGAACACGACTGCACTGACCAGACCTGATTTAACATTTGAAAACACTTGAGGTGCCCTGGTGGCTCAGTTGCAGAAGCAAGCGACCCATGCACAGAGGCTTCAGCAGCCCTGGGTTCAATTCCACCCTGCAGCCATTTTCTGCATGTCACTCCCTCCTTCTCTCCCCCGTTTCCTGTCCAATTCTTCAGTTGCCCTATC
This sequence comes from Naso brachycentron, assembly GCA_029874485.1. Taxonomy (NCBI): domain Eukaryota; kingdom Metazoa; phylum Chordata; class Actinopteri; order Acanthuriformes; family Acanthuridae; genus Naso; species Naso brachycentron. Next base: position 5,863,778 of record JAQFJA010000008.1, read on the forward strand.
AATAAAGCCAGAAAAGCCCAATAAACATCTGAAGTTTCGAGGCAGGCCCCAAACTGGCAACAAACTTTTTTTATTGGGTCACCAATTGTAAGAGAAGAATGTTTTTGCCAACTTCCTCCGTTAAGGCCAATCTATGGTTCTTCATTCGACACATTTGATTATAAGTGTCACTCGACAAAAATGATGTAATTTCAACAAAAAATTGTGTCACTCGACATTTTCATTTCATGTTGCGTACCTGGAGCGTTTTGTTGTGTTGCAGATACCATAATTTTTTTATCACATAATGTGATTGGGCATTAACGTTGCCAAGGAGATAATTTTCACTGCACATTCCTGTTGATATACTGTCATTGGTGTCAAATATTGTTTTCCTTGGAAGAAAGCGAAACCTTTTGTCGTAGCATAAATTGAAAACGGCTCTTTCATTCCTCTCAAGCGACACTTTTAAAATGTGTCGAGTGTCAACACATAAATTGGCCTAAACTCTTTGGCTGGTGTCAGGAAGTTAGCTATAGATGACAACATGAAATGTACTGGTACATGTACACAACTCAATAAATGCCAAGATAAAGCAATTTTTAAGACATTTTAATGTAGAAATCTAACATTTTAAGATTACATTAATAGTTTGTCATGTCAGGTAAAGTGACTTTAATTGTACCTGTTAGTAAATATTTTTGCACCAAAAAATAGAGGGCATTCACATTAACAAATGTTTACAAAACACTGACGGAGGACAGATGCAGACAAAGACAAGACAACAGGTACTCACAAGTTTAAGAGACTATAAATAGGACTCATCAGAAGGTAAAACCACAAAAATATCAGGATAAAGCCCAGTGCAAAAGACTAATGAATAAATCTTCCATAATATGTCAAAACATTGCTAAGATTTATTTAAATGAACAACTGCAGCTGGAACAAAGCAGTTCCTGTGGCAGTTGTGTTCTTTCTTAGTAAATTATGTATATTTTATTGAAATTCATGATTTATTTTTGTAATTTTAAACTTTTCTGATGGTTCTCAAGCTGAAAAGTTTGGAAGACTTGGCTCAGAAGTTTGCCCAAAATGTTTTGGAAGTGCATGCTCATCTCCTTTCCAGTTGGTTTGTCTTACACAAGCAATAAAGTATTTCTTCTCGCATTTCAGAATAAGAAGCACTTTGGCTTCCACAGGAATTAATGTCACCGAAGTTCTGCTGTACTTTCTGTTTTCATAGTTATAACTCTGCACGTAATTGACATCACACTCACTGCTCATTGTCTCTCACCTTACAATCAGTCATCAATTTGTTACCTTTAGTGACCTTATGCAGCCCACCTGTTTTGTTGTTTTGTCTCTTAGCTTTCAGTCGCTATCGCCAGCCAGTTAACACAAGTTAAAAGTATCAATTTACACAGCCTTAAACAAATAAATCTTAATTGTTTGAACACGTCTGATGCTAACAGATCGACCGCAGATATCTGATTAAAAATGCAAACTCTGGTGTGCTGACTCAGAACTTATCAATACTATAATGCATGCTTTGCAGTCATTAAAAGTATTTGCCTTCTTGGCAAATGATCACTTGCAAAAACTAGCAAAGTTTTGCTTGGTCTTGTTTTATCCTCCTATATTATGTACGCAGTGGTTCATTTATAATGCAATGAAGCAATAAATCAGCTTGTTACACGAGTACATTTCATCAAAAACTGGACTTGTCTGGTTTCTGTCTGATTTATGAAACCTCACACAGAGAGAAAAGTGGAAAAAAACTTCTGTTGACCCACAAAAGTTAAGTCCCTTAATTTCTCCCAGCTATGTCAGCTCTTAATATCCTACATTAAACTGCAAATCTGGTCAAATATTTGCTGACATGCTGGCACAAGGTAGGCATGAGCACCACATGCCAATTACACAACATGATACATTCCCAGCTCCAGTATAGACAGGAAGTTAAAAGACAGCATATTGCAGCAGGGTTTTTCCCTGTTGCTGGGGAGACTCAAGGTGGATAATGTAACTGCTTTTGAACTTACGTCCAGAATATGGAAATGAAATGCTGTTTCCAATTCAAACACATCTACACCACCCAGCTGCTGAAGCCGTCTTTGATAAAGAGCTTTGCTTGCAAAGTACTTCGAACTTAAAAAGGAGCAAAAATAACATTAAGCAGCTTCTTAGCCACAATCTTTTATGCCAACTAAATCCAGTTTTGGAGAAATTTAAGTCAAAGTAAACTTATTTGTAAGACCTATGTGTGAACCCAAAGGAAAAGTCATGGCTGGTGGAGTGTTTACTCTGGATTAACCAGCTCTGACACCTGTCCTGTAGCTCTTCCTGACCTCTTAGTAGGAGAATTTCTCTACAGGGATCGATGAAAAGCCCCACGTGTTTAATCAGCATTGCATTAACCTAAGTGGCGATGTGGTGAGGGCACACACTCATGGGAAGCTGCATTTTATGGGCCGCTAACATTGTTTCTTCCTTCGTCATTTGCTGCAGTTGCCCTGGAGTAACCCGATAGCCGCAACGCTGAGAGAACAGAGTCTCATTACCTTCTCCATTCTCTCTTTTTCTCTGCCTGACACTGTCGCTTTCACTTAGTGGTTCTGCATTACACACAGGGCTGCTAATGAATGAACACAATGCACTAAACATCCACTAAACCACTGGATTGCGCGCACCGATGGACACACAAATAAAAAAAATGAGCACACACGCACAGTCGGCAAATGCAGAAAGCCGTCCGTGCCCCGTGGAGTATGGATTGCATTCAGGGGAGGGCGCCTCAATAGATCACAGTCCGTTTATTGGCTCCATGGATTCCCTTGAGTTCATCAGGCTCCAGAGGAGGAGGAGGAGGAGGAGGAAGAAGTGCAGAGACTGAATATAGATTCACTCCACCACTGTCTGCTGAGCAGGCCCGGCTGCTCCATCAGCCTTTACCCTATTAGAGGCCATGATGGAGTGTGACAGAGTGTGTGTAAGTGCTTGCATGTGCATAGTAAGTGAGCAGAGGCTGAGTGAGTAACGGAAGCAAAATGCACTTGATGCAAAATATAAGAGACAACTGCCACCGCTTCTGTGTATCTGAATTGTCAAAAACGTTAATTTATGTCATGCACATTTTCTCTACTTGTTTTTTATTACAGATTTTTTAAATAACAGTTTTTGAATTACATGGGTTTGTATGCTGAAGTAACGGTTACCTTAATGAATGATACTTCGTATAATTTTGAGGTGCTTATACTTGAGGTCAATATTTTCATTTCAGGCTTCTTTATAATTGTGTTGAAAACAGAAAAAACACTTTTAAAATGAAGCAGATTATGTGCTGTATTTAAATAAATGTGATTTGTTTTTAAATAAACAAAAAAAAACAAAAAACTAAAAGTATTTTAAATTTCACTAAAAGAAAAGATTACAGAAAAACAAAAAACAAAAAGTCTGCTCCTTTTTTCTACCATCACAGGAACCCTATGATTTCATCTTATGACCTTCCAGAGGCTGGTTACCCGCAGGTTGGGAACCCGTGAACTAGACTCCCATACCGTAATGCATTATGCAGTAAAGTATCACTATTAATGACCTAATATTTATATAGCACATTGCCACACAGAATAATTTATCAGATATGACAAACATTTTTCTTCAGAAAACTTTTGATACATTTAGTTCATTTTGTTTCTATAACATACCTTGATTTGTAGGATTCAGAATGCAGATTTTTTTTTTGCGATTGTTTTTTGTAATGGACAACTTTTATTTTGTGGTATCTGTTCTTTTGCTGAAGCAAAGGATCTGAGGAGATTGAGAGGACAAAATTACATGAAGAATAGAGAAAGACGACAGAGGACAGAGACTTAATTAACTCTTTGAGGTGAACATAAGACGATTCAAACAAACTGCACCTGATCATATTACATCCTTATGGTGGATGCGGAGCGAAAGAATGACCTCCAGAAAAAAAGTCAAGGAGGCAGAAAGAGGAAATCTCTTTTCCTCGAGGATTAAAAAACAAAAACTGTGTGAAAGACAAGACAACAAGGAGAAGGAAAAGAGGGAAAAATGCAGAGATTCATCTTGCAGGAAGGGAGGGAGGGAAGGTCACTGCACGGAGAAAGAGACAGAGACAAAGTGCCCTGGTTATTGGCAGCCAGTGGACAGAGAGACAGAGAGTGATAACCAGGGGACAGCTGGAAACACAGGAGAGTGGGGCACTGCCGGCCTGGCACACAGCAAGAAACATGAGCAGGGCCGAGTGTGACTACATGCATCGTGTGCCGTGTTGTAGCAGAAAGGACACACGATGACTTTATTTCAATCTCATCATGTTTTACACATCAGTTTTAATCATAACAATACACTCTAACCTTAACCCACCAACACTAAGCAAAAACAGGAAGTCGGATCCAATACACAACAATTAAGTAAAATGCCAGACTTTCGTCACCATGCAGCCATGCTATTGGCCAATACGTCTACCCTCTTTAGGGAAAACAGGATGCCAGAGCTGCCGAACACACAAATACCTGAGAGAACCATCGAGGGAAAAAAAGAGCAGCAAAGACAGGAAGGACAGAAAGCGTGTTTAAGTGTATGTTATGTGTGCTATCTGGTGCTTGGCACTGGGTGAAAGGTTGGGACTGACACTGAATGCCACTGCCGGACTGTTAGAGGTCATTATAGTAGATGCCAACAGCAAGCTAATAGTAGAATTGCTGTAAGCATATCACAGCAGGCAATAAATATTCCAGCCTGAAGATGAATGACTTCAAGAAAACTGGAAGGGTGTATGAAACAGCCAGGAAAATGCATAATACATCATTTTAATTTGGTTTAATTTTAGCAGGGCGCCTTTAGAAAAGGCAATTTTGGTCTGTCAGTCAGTTACTCCAACACTTTGTCCAGACCGAAATATCTCAGATGTTATAAAGATTGCAGAGAAATTTTATACAGACTTTGCTGGTCCTTGGAACATGACTGCTGGTGAATTTGGTGGTACACCGTACTTTTATTTTGAGCCATCAGTGTGACAAAGTCTTCACTTTAACCAGTGAAATGTGTCAACATCTACTGGATGTATGAGAAACCGGGTACCAACATTCATGGTTCCCAGCTAACGTACCGTGTTGCACCGATTCCTTGACTTTTTCTCTTGCATTGACAGCAGGTTTTGTGTGTGAAATGTGTCGTGAACTATTTAATTCTGGATCAAACTTCCATGCTGCTTGGGGTTTTTAAAGGATTTTTTCTTTATTTTTTGGCATCTAGCCTTTGGAAATGACAGCTACAAAGGCTTTTGCCCCGAGTCAAAATGCACTGCTGCTTTATGGTTTTTTTAACCAAACCAATCTGCCATTGGGAACCCTTTAGCATTGCCAAAAGTTTGGTGATCCTCAACTACTTTATCTGGCATGACTATCAGGTTCAAATTTTAATTGGTCCAAAACTGCTAAACAAATTGCTTCGATTCAGCCTCGATTGTATTTCTGTGTTTAGTGCTTATGACAAAATCCAACCATGCTAACACGCTAAACAATTCATTTTGCTAAACATCACCATGTTAGCATCTTTATTTTAAAGAAATCAAGAGGAAAATTCATCTTGTCTTGATTCTGGCGGCCCCTGTGGTCAAAGGCGGTAGTGTTTCCTAGGAACTTGAGCTGACTACCACACACAAAAAAAAAGACTTCTGTTTCTAATACTATTTTTCTAATTAAAAACAGCTGTTTGCAGGATGCAAGTAATGTATTGAACTGTAGGAGTAAAAACTAGCCATTTCATGAACACCCCCAAAATCACCTACCTGTCTAGAGGGAAGAGGGACAATTCATTGCAGATTTTGAATCATTTCAAATCCTACCATTCTCTTAATCTTTTGAATGGCTAAGGTTGACTTGTGTTTTAGACCGTGCTCTGTTAATGTCAGCTATATTTTGAGCTTTCTTTTTTTGGCCCTTCGTCAATTCCTCTCCTTTATTCTTTGCCAATCGTTCCCAAGAATCAGGCACAACCATAAAAAATAAAATATAATGCCAAAAATAAAAATTCCCTGAAGAGAAAGCTACTCCTGCTACCTTAAAATGTAAACATAGGCCCCTAGTGCATATGTTTACATGCGTAGTGCCTTTACGCATGTTAGCATGCTGTTGTTAGCATTCAGCTCAAAGCACTGCTGTGCCTCGCAGAGCTGCTAGCATGGCTGTTCTCATTTATTAAACTTAATCTTTTAAATCATATTACATTTCAGACACTTCCAGCAGGGCATTTTTTCTTTAACCTGCCCTGACGCACCTGCTTGCTCGGGAACAGAGACGCACACAGATGGCGATATCATTATGAGCATGGGGCAGCACAATGGCAGGAATTGAACTTAATAAGCCTAATGGTGTGTATAATGTAAAGGAAATGAGGACTGAAATGAGTGGCGGATGGGAATGAGTCAGGGCCTGCTGTAGTGTGAAGGAGCTCAGTGTGCCAAGGTTTTAATCTAGATAGGAGACTTTTAGGTTGAGCAGGCCAAGGTAGCATAAAGCCCATTTTTCACATGACATACAGACGTGACAAGGAGTGTGTGGATATTCAGGAGGAAGGCTGCTTTGTAGTGTTCTATAGGTAAGTATTCAGTGCAGTAGGCCATACATCACACTCTCAAGAGTGCGACTGAGGCTTGCAGGGTTTTATATTAGTGATGCAGTTTAAGGCGCAAAAGACATCTTGAGAGCACCCTCTGCAAGTTCTGACACTCCCTCTCTTCCTCTCTGCACTTGTTTCTCATTCATCAAAGGTGATGAGGGAGGAGACAGGCGAGAGGTACAGAGCGGTCCCAGCACGGCTATCACTGAATGAGAGTTCAACACCAGAACTCATGAGTAATTCATGATCTTCCTCACGCTCTTTATTTGCTAGGTGGCACAATAAAAGCCCTTATCTGGGGCACCCATACTGTATTGTCTGCTGCTGGGCTTGGCAGCAGTGACGCACGCAAACACACACTCTTGCACGCACTCTCCAACTCATGGTGCAGGTATTACATTGCAAAAAAAGCAGGAAAACAGGTGATGCTCCTGAGAAGCTTGATTGTTATTCTTTGTGTATGGTGCACTGTGGAAAATCTGCAGGAGAGAAGAAATTTAATAAGGATTATTTCAGTGGTGATGTCAACTTCGGCAAGTTTAGGCAGTCTTTTCCACCCTTGACAAAGAGGTGTTTGCTGCACAACAGCAGGAGAGCAGCAGGTCAGATTTCAAAAACCCTCTCTGACTCTGCACAAGTCAAGAGGTTAAGAGAAACTCTGTTTTTCGATAATGTGGAGGCTAATACAGCAAGCACCCTTTCAAAGATGCTTCCTTATTAATTTAGTACCCAGTGTTCTCCTTCAGTACCAGCACAAGAAATACAATAAGTGCTCCAAAGATAAGGGCATCACATTCAGGTCAGCTTTAAACAAAGAGTCAACAATCTTTTATCCACTACTAACGTCATTTTAAACACCTCTAATACAATGAAGTGCACCTGAGCTGTTTCCTTCAAATCCACCTGAAACAGCATTTCGAGAATATCGAGCTTCCATATCGTGACGTCTTCATGGTATAAACAGGGTAAATAAAACATTGGGAGAAATTTGATTGGACCACTGAAGGGTGGGACGTATCATAACTAACATGGAAGATTACTGTGACAGAGGCTAACGTTAGCCTAACTTCAGCCTATAATTAAAGGTGCCAACTTTCATGCAATGGATGCGACACACACATTTGCCCCTTTTCCTGTTTGTCACAACTTCAAATCCAAAACATTAAAAAAACAATAATTTATTATTAATTTATTTATTGCAACATTTTTCACAAAACTGAACATCGCAGCTGTTACAGCATCTATTACATCTTCTATTTTGAGGAGAAAGTGCAAGTGGAGCTGCCGTGGTGGATGATAATATTGTCTATAGCAATATTTGGGCACAATATTATGATATTAAATTTTGGATATCGCGCATGTCTAGTGTCAAGTCGCCAGGAACATTGTTTGGACTTACTTCAGAATGTTTTCAGAATAAAAGCTTTGAGGGCAGCTCTGCCTGACAGCTGTTTGCCTGACACGGCTTTTATTTTGAAAGTAAATGGCTAAGCTGAAAGGAAACATGACCTTACATCATCAGTCCAACATCGGAGGACTTGAAAATTTGAATTCCATAAACAATTTAGGACAGGTTGTAAGTACAGGCCAATTATTGGTGGAAATTGTTCTGGGCAAGATGGCAAAAGTCACATGACTTTTTTTTTTTTTTTTGAACAGGAAGAAAATGTGACTTCATTTTGATATGAAAATACAGGAGAAACATTTTAAGAAATATTTTTTGTAAAAAATTTCTTTTTAAGAGAATATGATAATGCCTAAATGATGTGATCTAAAGGGATTAAATAGACATTTTTCTTTTCAGGTGGACTTTAAATCTGAGAAGTGCAGAGGAAGAGGCTTTCAGTCCAAACAAGAATCAAATAAGGAACACTGTGATTTGGGGAGAAACATAAAGCTTACACAAGTAAAATGAAATAAAGATAAAGGATGCACACACAGGGAGGTTCATTAAACAAGGGGTGCTTCAAATATTCCAATACAGCATGATGTATGAGTGAAATAATTAAGCAACATACACAGAGGGTTATGAAATCTGCATTAAAAATACTAGAGGCTGCTCAGGCAACGCTCTCATCCAAATCCTAGTTTAACCCCAATACCCCACTGCGTTATTAAAAAACAGGGTACATAGATCATTTTCATGCTGATAGTGCAGCATACATTAGTGAGTCCTTTGAACCCTCCAGTGGTCGGGATTATCACCATGTATCAGTCATTCATCTCGAGCCCGAGCCAATCGGAGCGTTTCGCTCGACATCAAAGTGGGAGAAAAAAAAGTCGTTATTAAAAAAGCCTTTTCATCTTATTGCAAACTTACACTACACAATATTTTCTGACCTAATTCTACACCCTATATCTCCAGCAATTTGGGGAGTCCTGTGAGAAAAAGCTAAAAAAAAAAAAAAACATCTTCAAAATGTGTTTGGGACGGCCTAATTGAGGCAAAATCTGGCCTGAGTGCCGTGTGTCTGTAAGTAATGATCTGGCTGCCGGCTTCTTCTCCACATTAATGGTTTGATCGTCCAAAACGTGACAGTTTCTGCATATCTTTCTTGAGGATGTTTTAAATATATTCTAGAAAGTTAATTAGCGACCAACAAATGTGCCTTCTATTTTTCCCTACATTTATTATTATCTCTCTCGATACTGTAGAATTCCTCGAACATCAAAACAAGAGAAACACAAAGACATCACTAATCTCTCATTTTCCTCGCCCCCATAATCAGTAAACCATAGACTCCTAGCATGTGGTGGTGAGGTCAAAGGTCAACTAGATGCTATTAAAACCGGTAAACAAGTGAAATTCAGGCCACTCAGTGGAGCCTCGGCTACTTAACTGTATAAGGAATGAAAAATGTCTCCCTCTATGTCTCTCTTTCTTTCTCTCTCCCAACTGCATTGTCATTGTCAAAGCCTTTACGCTCCAGTTGGCCTGGACAAAAGCGAGCAAGGTCGCCAGAGGCTTTTCCTGCTATGATCGCTCTAGTGTTCACCAGGGTTGATAAAGGGCCCATTAGGGCGCTGAATGGGCACCCATTAAGAGGACACCCACACTAGTGAGGAAGCCCCAGGGCCAAATGGCCTTCCTTAAGAAACCTGATAGGCACCTGACAGACTGGAGCCGCCCCCTCGATATATGCCGGAGACTGGAGGAAAAAACAAAGCACAAGCTGAGGTACTTTAGGAATCCGGGTGTGATGCTTTGACAGCTTGAAACAGTGGAGACATCAGCGAATTATCTCTTGACTTTTCGTTGTTAGCTTGCAGTCCATAAATAGAAAAGACAGCTCTGGAGAGAGGTTGACATCCCTGAACATTTGGACAATCGCTGTGTGAAGTCGGTGTCGGGTTGACGGTTTTGGAAAGCTGCAGAAAACGTTGTACGCGGCCGTTCCGATTTCAATACCAAAGGTGGGGCTTTGAGTCTTGCTCAGCCTGATTCATTCCAGTCCAAGCCTCGCTTGAACCTGGCAGCTCACAAAATGTAAGACTCATAAGCTGGCCAGAAGCCTGAACCCAACGCTTTCCTGCATAGAGAAAAATCGTATTGTGAACATGAAAAAACAGAAACTCCATCTATTAAGAGTTCTCCTTCACCTGGATTATTTATGTTTTTCATAGACCCACAGTGTCAAAGTAAAAATGAGCCCAAATCCAACCGGAATATGACAGGCGGGGACAGGCTGTGGACATCAATTTGGCCTTTGTAACCTCATGACCTCACCAACTAGATCAGAACCATTTCAGCTCCTCGATGAGTCAACAACTGCTGTATGTATCAGCCAAGAGCTATCTAGAGACACAAAAGGTTTGGCTGAAAGGGTTTAAGAGCGGGGTTTGGAAGGGTGTTAGTTATTTTTCTCCTCAAAGACTCAACAAAAAAGTTGTATCTACATATGTCAAATAGTTTTCTGTCTCTAATGTAATACCCAATTTAATAAATTGTGCTAAAATGCTCCCAACTCTGGTTAGCCTTCCACTCTGTCCTATTTCTGATGAAAAGAGTAATTCTCAGTTCTCACACATGCTGCCATAATCACTGACAAAACTTTGAGGCTGATCTCCTTACAATCAACGAGAAGCAGAGCCCCTACTGTACCTGCACAGCTTCACTTATACAGTCTAGCTGGATTAAATATAGATCTTAAAATCCCTTGAAATAATCAAGGTCACGCCTGCAAGAGATTTCTCACGAGCCGTGGTTTGTTCCTTTGTGACCTGTGAGCTGCTACTGCTTCCAGATTTTCCCAGACACGATCAGTCGAAAACAGATGTATTATTAAATGATGGTTGTTTTGACATATGTCTGTAATAAGTGAACACAGCAAGGTCGACCAACAGACAGCGGATATTACAGGTAAGGTGATCTGCTTTGAAGCAGCTGGACTGTATTAGCTGCATGATGTGACTGGGTTTTATGATCAGACCTCGGTACAGGTCTGTTGCCTCCACTTGCAACTCAAATGCATCATCCCGACATTAAACATGCATTATGCAGGGTGATGTATGGTGACACAGAGGACAGCATTTGATGTTTGACTTTATGGGCACCATTTTCTAATAAGGTTCTATGAAGGGCTAATAAGTTGTAACTATTGACTTCATTAATGATAATTAACACTTTATTAACGCATTATAGGACAGTTATAAGCCCTTAAGAAGAAGAAAATGCTACATGTGCCACATTGCTAACAATTATGTACTTTTAAATGAATAGTTTTACCTTTTGCGACCTTTGAGTTAGATTAATGATCTATATGACTTGTTCAGTATCTGTTTATTTAATATAAAACTGCAGCTAGCAGTAAGTTAGCTTAGCTTAGCAAAGGGATTGTAAACAGGGGGAAACAGGCTAGCTTTGTCCAACAGCAACAAAATTTACCTTATAGCAACTCTATACTTCACTTATTACCATATACATCTTGTATATTTTAATCAGAAGTGTTGAAACTGATAAGTACATAAATTTTTCAATTCATTGGGGGTGCCTGGTTGCCTGGAAACTGCTCAAAGCCATGAAACAGTTCAATATTTTCCAAAAATGTCAAACTATTAGCCTATTATTAGATTTCCAGGAACACAAACAAACAACCCTTTTGGCCAATGTTAGCTGCCTCATTTGTTAATAATGCAGTTATAAATGTTGGTATTTTCTCCATTAAACACATGCTGATGTTGTGAATAAACAATTTTTTGTTTAGACCCTCCGCAGCTTTTTTCCAGATTGGTCAGTGGGATTTTCCACAAGCAGGAAATATAGAAGTCATTGCTTTTCATAGCTTATAATTCATTTCTAAAGCTTTAGAAAATTATTTACAAAACATAATAAACTCCAGTAATGAACATGAAAAAAAAAAAGTGCAGATGATCAGCTATAAGGCTTCCTTATAGAGAGCGACGTGCTTGACCTGCTTCAAGGACAATGCTGTGGTTTGTTGCTTCTTACTGAGTGGATTAAATGAAACCTTGTTTGACACTCAGCGGCTCATATACTTGTAAGACGTCCCTCTCCTCTCCTTACCTTTCGCATGCTGCCCTGTTCATCACAACATGCATGACAAGTGAGCGGCAAGGGCTCAGAGCACCAATGCATAGATTAACAAGTGAAGGCACAGAGGCAGCTGTTTGTTGGTGTTTGTGAGCATGCAAAGGTACACTCATGTGCATGCCGCTAACACAATGGCGTGCAAGACTATTGTGTGTAACACTGCAGACATCTGTGCTGTCAGAGAAGTTTGCCTCTGCGGAGAAGCAGGGCCTGTTGATAAATTATGCATACTGGAGCTCAGAAATATGGTAGTCAATATGCAGTCAACTGTAGGAGGACTTTGTATGGAAAAAAGGCAAGAGAGAGGGGGAGGGGGACAAGATGCTGAGAGAAAAGAGAAAAGTTATAGGGTTGTGCAGAGGATACGCGCTAAGGTGTGAGTTACACACACAGGAAGAATTACTGTAAGCTGGAAAGTCCTTACATGTGCATGTATGCCTGCACACATGCAACATCATGTTTATCTCAGCAGGTGTTAATAATGCAAGGATTAAATTTAAGACTTGCCAAATGTAGTAGGTAGAGTCTGGGTGCGGCAGTTATGTCTTGCAGGCAGTTTCTGACCTTTTTTCTGCATGAAAACTATTGTTTCCCACTGCATGTTCAACACAAAGCTGTTGAGACCTTGATTGCCTCACGTTGTGGGGTGGTTGCCATGGGTGTTGCCGGTGTGACTCGTAAACAACAAAAAAGCTTTTGTCATGTCGAATGCATGCAGACTCGACAGATAAATTATAACCTATTTTAAAAATGGAGGAGCCTGATGAGATACTCAAGGTGAAATAGCAGCATTTAGTTTGAGGGAGGCTACCAATATGAGTCAAGTTTTTTTGAACAGGGAGAGAACAATGAAGGGATGAAGATTTCACCTGAAACATTTAATGAGAAATGACAAGCAGGGTGCAACTTGCACTTGGCCGAGAAAACAACATTTCATATTGCAAGACGGAGGAGTGAAGGCTATGTGTGTTTCTGCCTTTAAGACGAGTGGCCTGGGGAGCTGCATTTGAAGTCTCAGCGAGCGTGAACCTCCGCCAACACCGAGCCCGCTGCCA
>JAQFJA010000008.1:5885596-5904749 GCA_029874485.1 Naso brachycentron
CAAGACATTCCTACTGTGTTTTTTTGAGTGCGTGCATCCATATGTTTTAAATTACTGTCTGAGCTCGTATAAGTCAGCAGGAGAATGAAACGTACCAAGCTGCTACTGCTGCAACATCCACTGTTGGCAGACGGGTGATTTTGATTTTATTAAGTCAACAATGGTGGTCACATACTTGATAAAACCTGTACAGCATATAAGGCGAAGGTGGAAATATACGGTATATTTGTAGTAGCATATACTAGTTTTTAAACCCTGTCAAAGGACATATGCTAAAATTTAATGGTTTTAATAATAAATCATGCTCCAAGTTTTGCAGATGTTGCTAGAAAGTAATTTCCCAATCCATTTCACCCATTATCTCATCAGTAAACTTCACAATATCAGTTAAATTAAAGTGGAAATGGCGAGCTTATCTCCCATGCAACAACAACAAGAAGAAAGCCTTAATAAAAAATGGATGAACTGTTAAAAAATAATGATAATCATTTAGACCTCACACCCAGCAGCGGTTTATTCACTGTGGAAATTAGAGATTTCACATGGCAATTCATTGCGGTGACCTTTGCTTTGGCTCATTACACAGTGTAGTGAGTGAGTTTTAATTAATCAGCTACGGTTATGTTTATATCTTTGTCTAGTGGTAAACAAAACAGAAGTAAGTACATGTACACACAATATTTGGAATACGCTTATTTGTTCATCTGTCATGTTTTCAGACTTATTCACACTCCGAACAATAGAGGAGCTCAAAGTCAGTTATCACAAGTTGCACATTACAGGACAGCTGCTGTTTAACTTTTAACAGCAAGAACAGAAGAACTGCTGCAAATAGTGACCTGAAACACAAATTTCCAGAGGCTTCTGTTTGTGTCTAAAATCTTTGATCTCGAAAGCGACTGCCAAACATCATGAACCTAAATAGTGCAGGCATAAAAGTGAGACATAAAATATAAAAGACAGACAGAAACAAACAATGGAAATAACCAGTGGGACCCAAAAGCTACCGCTGACGCTGTTTGTAGAAGATCTGTGACATGTAAAAGACCAACAGAACAGCATGTAAGGTTCAAATAACAAGCAAACGCAACAATACCACTGTGTATTCCCAAATAAAAAAATTATACTTGACATTCTGCTTCCTATAAATGCCTGTATAGCACCACACTGGCTAAACCTCGCTTCTCATTTTATCACTGCCCCTCCCAGTGGCTCCCTGTCTTACCTCTCATACTCTAGATTGTCATGGTCACAGCGGGCGTCTTTGTGCTTCTCCCAGTCCTTCCCGTGGCGGCACGTCGTCAGCGACACAATGTCCTTCCCATTGTGGATGTGATGAAGTGCGTTTCTGGTGTCTGAGCCGATGCCCGTCAGGTAACGCTTCCCTTTGAACATCAGCAGGTATTTTCGTCGAGGCGGTACAGTGTTCCTCACCAGCCAGCCCCGCTCTCCACCCTTCTGCGGGTGATCCTTAGAGAACAGCGGGATGGAGACGTCAAAGCCTGGCCTGAAATGTTCTGTGTTGAGGCTGGCTTTGGCTAAGATGGCCTGGCCAATGTTGAAGCCCAGGTCCTCTGTGTAGTTAGGCCAGGTGCCTGAGTACAGGTTGAAGATCAGGTGGTTCCGCCCGTCATTCCAAAGCGGATAACCGTGGATACGTTCGTCCACATTGGGCACAAACTGTCCTGATAGCTGATCCCGATCCAAGGTGTCTATCCCAAGCACAAACAGACATGCTTCTCGAGGGTCTGATGTGTAGTACCGGGACTCACCTATAGACGTCAGGATCTTCCTGTAGCTTTCTGACACGCGATCATTTTTCTCTGATGGATATATATACACCCTGAACCCTTCTCTTCCTCTACGGCGACAACGCGAAAAGTCAAAACAGGTCTCCATGCGGCAGCGACTGTCCTTATAAATGGCAGACCACGCCTGGCGGCGCTGGCGGGGCGACTCAGCCGTCCCCGGGTCAGTCTGGAGCTCGTCCAGGTGAGCATAGCGGGGCAGGAAGGCCCGGTCAGTCCAGTTGGGCCAGGGGCGCACCACTTCCCCCCGCTGCCGTGTCAGCAGCCGGAGCAGACGTAGCTGGACTCCTCCACCCCAGTAAAAGAGGACCAGCCAGCAGCACGCACACAAGCCCAGCAGAACATACTTCTTACGCGCCTGCATGGGGGCCTGTCACAGTCTCTTTTTTCCACTCTGTCTCTCTCTCGTCCTCTGGTTTGCTTCTCCTCTGCCCCTCAGCTCCGCGGCCTCACAGGGGCGGGGACTGATTTGTGATTTCTAACAAGGAGCTTCTAACGGAGGACAATGTGTTAACAAGGACATCACTGCCTCTGAGTGTGGCCCAGTCGACTTTGCCATTTAGGATGACGCAATTGTAGTTAGAGTCTCTCTCTTTACCTTCTCCATTTGCTCTCCACCATACACTCAGATGTGTGTATTAGCCCGTCCCTGATGTGGCACGCTCTGCTGATGCTGCTGCTGTTGCTTCTGTGTGCATTTCCTCCGCTGCTCAGCCTGGTTGAGAGTGATGAAGGGTGATTTCTCCGCTCTCTCAGGCCAAGCTTTCTGCCTCATGATGCCTGGCGCGACTCCTGTCTGCAGGGCCCCTCCTGGGGAGAAGTAAACAAACAAGAATACAGATCAGTACCCAAACGGAGCTGCCGTTCTGCAACCAACAGGGAGACATACTCTGTGATTAGTTGTGAAACTGCTGTCTCAAGAGACGCTACAGCCAAAACTTTTAATAGTCCAACGGGTATAAGCTTTCATTTAAGTGTTATTTTGGACTGACATGTGTAATCTGCAACTTTAACCACATTTGATACAAACAAACACACATATAATCAAATCCCAGTTTCACAGGCAGCAGAAGATTTTAAACTGTCAAAAATCCCTTAACAACTGAGCTCATATAGAGAAAACTGAGAAAAGTGCAACACTCAAAAAGGCATTCAGCCCTGGTAAGCCACACATCAAAAACATCTCTTCATGAAGTCCACCTTCCCTCTATCTCCCTCTCTCTCTGACTTCCACATAAGAGCGGAAAGGATGGATGTTTACAGGCGCATGTGTGCTGCGATGTGTGCTCACTCCTGGAATTGTCTTTTCCGATCATATGTCAAACCTGGAGCAGCAGACGGGACTTGATATTATCATGCTCTTCAAGCTCCAGTTGAACTGAGCCAGATACAGTTAAGGTGAAGTAGAGGAGAAAATAAGAGAGCGTTTAACTTCTAAAATAGAGTTTTTGAAATTCAGAAGGAAAACAGAGCCATAAAAAGTCCATTCACCTTGGAGAGACTGAGTGAAGGCTTTTTGTTAACTTGTAACGGCGAACTTGTAACGGTTTTTCAACCTCGTATTTTTGCCAAATCCCCCCATAACTCCCAAACATGTACAGTATACTTATATGGGTGTGTGTGTGTGCAGTGAGAGAGAACACTTCACAGTGAAGGGCAGTGTTCGTACTGCCAGCTGCCACACAAAGGCAGCTTTCAGGTCTCACCTGGCTGCTCTCTCTCTCTACCTCTCATTCACATTCCCCAGTTCTGCCTCTTCTCCAGCCAAGCAGAAGTGATGCCTGCCTTCTCTGCTCGCAATAAAACAAACGGCACACTGGTGACGTGGGTAAACAATGCATTCTCTGATTTCCCCACCTCTAAAGGAATAGAGGAAATAAAGATTTATGTGTGAATTGAACTGGGTTGTTTTTTTAGCTTGACCACAGTGCGTTTTTTTCAGTGTATTGCCTTTAACTGGTTTTCAACAGGATATGTATCCATCATCAATTCTCAAAGCAGAACTCAATCCTACAAGTTAAAAATACAGTCTTTGATTATTTTTCTACCTGAAAGTAGTGCTGAAATGATGTAAATTGACAAAAAAATGACTTCATAATTAAGTCCTTGAGCCAAAATAGCAAACATTTTCTGAATTAAGTTCCTCAAATGTGAGGACTGTTTGTTTGATCTTGTCCCAGATTTATATACTTGGGGTTTCTACTGCTGGTTGGACAAAACAAGAAATTTAAATATATTACAATGACTTTAATGTCATTTTTACAAGTTCTTCGATTATTTCTGGCACTCAAGATTAATCAAACCAAAAATACACACATTAATCGGCAGAGTCATTTTTAATTGATCCACTTTGATTAAGAAAGACTGACGAACTTTAAAGCTGTGGCAGGCAGTTACAATTTAATGTCATTGGGCAAAAATTTCATAATAACCTTTCAATATATTGTAATTATGGTGTAAAAAAAACACTGGACTTCTGCTTTTCTCCTTGGCTCTGTATTCAGGCTTTAGAAAATTAAGACCGTGAGGAACACTTTTCAGCCAATCATTGGTCATTTCAAAGAATTTGTGTTTCTGTTGGGTGCTCTACAACAGTAGACATGCGTTCATGTCCCCCTCAGCTAGTGAAAGCCTGATACACTGGCACACAACCCAGGAAGAAAAGTTGCTTTTGCAACTTTAGCAACAACTGCAAGCATGACAAAGCAACCCAAAAGGAAGAGCAACATATCAAGATGATCATCTAAAAGAGAGAGTGACTACAAACAAAATGGAAGCCAGATGAAGGGCAGGTCGGCGCGACAGAGCAAAAACAGGGAGGCGAGGCGGCAGCAGAGTTGCCTCCTTAGGAGTCTCATGCTACAGCTAGCATGATTTTCAGATGTTGCCTACCCCATCTTTAATCATTATGGTCACTGGGTCATCAGGGTTATTGATCCACTTGGAAGAGACTAATGGAGTATAATGGCTGACCAACCCACCTTAATTTATCAAGATATCACAAGACTGCAGAACTATTTTGGCGAATACTTGTGCCACATATTTGTGTTCCTTCTGGCAGAATATACAGCCAGTTCCTCAGCCCAGTCCAGCACATATACAGCATGAATGTCAGATGCTACTAACATATCAGGATCAATTCAGGCACACACACAAAAAAAACCCCAGCTGTCAGCCAACACTGGACTGAACAGCTGGAAGGAGCCAAGATATACACGTATATTGGCCAAATTTGGACCGAGGGCCTAAACTGTTTTAGGCCACAACTCCATTTTTTTCTATCTGGGAAGGTCGAAAAATAATTACTAAACACTTTGGAAAATTGTCATCTCAACACTGTTCAAATTGCACTGATGTCAATTAAATCTTCAGTTTTCTATCCCCCAAATTTAGGTAACTACACACCCGAATCAAAGCAAATTTTTTTGGACTGTGTAGTAGAACCATCTGGACTCATGAGCCTTTCTGGAGCTGCATTCTCACTGTACTAGTGTGAGAACAGTGTCAGTGTTGTGTAGTGTCAGCCAAACTGCACCAGATAATTCAGGCCAGCTAATCTGCCTGCAGATGTTTGTGGGTGGTTTTTGGCACCTTCGTTGTTTTTACTTCTCCGGCTACGACTGTAGCAGCCTGAGCAGCAAGCCGTCCAAGTTGGGGAGAAATAGACACTTGGGATCCCATTACATGCTCCTCATCAATAATTCACTTGCTCCTTTGGTTAACGCATTGATTTTCCCTTCCTCATTTTTTTTCATGCTTTATATCCCAAGCCACCAACGCACACAGTTACACCTCAATCTTCATCAGGACTCTGGTGAGCGATCGGTATGAGCTCTGTTCCAGTGATTTGTGGTTGTGGGGGGATAATTGATAGTGATGGCAAGAAGGTGTAATAGAAAAGTGATGGAGGGTATTATTATGATGATGGTAATGATGATGGGCATGATAAATTTATTCCATTGCTTTATCCAATCTAATGTCATTGGACGCCATCGCTTTGCAAAAATAACTGTCTGCTGAGGGTATTTACATTGATTTAAGCACACTGAGGTCTCTCTATTACTGCAGGATCAACAAGAAGAGTTGCCTTTTCACAATAAGACAAGATTATTTAAAAAAAAACTTTACTTAACTCAGATAACATCAGCTCAGAGTTCAAAATTGAATTGATTTTAAAATTGCAAAAGGAGGAGAGATTTCTAAGGCAATTGCACGTTAAAAGGAGAATAGAGGATAATATGGGAATTGAATGCAATTACAGAAGATATTATTACAGGATATCAGGGCATGAAACTTCCCTTTTTTAAATAACTACACACACAAAAACATCCCTGACGGCTCCAGGTGTGTGAAAAGCTTCTACTGAACTCTGCTATGTTGATCCCTGCCGTCCTACTTTTGTGTGCACAAACAAACCCTGCAACAGCATTGTTTGGCCATTACCTCCAAGCAATAATGATGAATGTAAGCCAGAGAAACTGTGGGGCAAGCCCAGACCTGACAACATCCCTGGAGCTGCAAATCAGCGAGATGACACGCATGTATGAATGTGCACATACGCACACATAAGTGAATTTGAGTGGAGAGCAAAGTCCCTCTGTCGTGGATCAATGATGGATCATTATGGTTGGGTAACTGGTGCTGGAAAAAAGCCACAAGGCTCATTGAATAGAGGGGCCTGAAGGTGGAAGGACCGGGTTCAAGGAAAGGTGAGAGCAGGATTCAGAGCCCCACAATTCCACTCCTTGTCATTTGTTCCTCATCTATAACTTCTTCCCTCTACTCCTTCTTCTCCCGCCCTACATCATTCCTTACATCTATTTTCTCCTCTCCTTTCGCCTCCTTTTACAACCTCACCCCAGGCCACTTTTCCTGCAGAAACAAAACTATTTTTCTGCTGTTTTCCTTTTTCAATTATTCCTGTTTCATCCTCAAAAGGGACCGTGGGAGATGGGCAGCAGCGAGGGGCGCGAAACACTTAATCACAGATATGAGGAATACACTCTGCAAGGTCAACAATTCTTAAATCATTCGCGCACGTTAAGTGCAAAGACACAGCAAGGAAGGTTCATTTCGAGTGTACTGAGCAAGCAGAGAAACTGTGTCAACACTACAAAGAGAATAAACTGCAATAATGCACACTACATTAAAACGGTCTGACGCAAAGTGGCAGGTGGATCGTGTAGCATCAGAGCAGGACAAACCAGATTTATTTCACAACGCTCCAAACCCTCACGCAAAGAAGCCTCTGAAGTTGTTTGCTCATCTTACATTACCTCTCTAAAGTACAAAAAAGTTTTAAGATACCCACCTACTGAACATACTCAGCTTTACAGTTATGATCCTTAAAGGACCATACCAGTTTATATTTTGACTTCTCAACATTAGCAGAGATAACTCTTTTCTTTTACAAATATTGCTGTTAAAATTTGACCATGTGTTTACTTTAGTAGATCTCAGACTGCATTTTTAAACCCCATTCACTGCCGTTCATGTTGAATCAGGGTATAGAAACACTTTAGGACATGTGAAAGCTGCTAGGTATAGGTAGCGTTGTAGTACTCAAGATCGGTCTTGGTCTTGAGACCGGTCTCAAAAACATTTTTTGAAGGTCTCTGTCTCATCTCGGAATCGGACGCATTTTGACTCGGTCTTGTCTCGGTCTCGGACATAATGGACTCTGGATACAGTTTTAATTTAAACCAGTTTAGACTACAACAGATTTATTTGTTACCATGCTTTGGTCTTGGTCTTGACTCGATCTCGACCCCTTCAAGTCTTGGTCTTGTCTCCATCTCGGCACACTCTCTGGTCATGGTCTCGGTTAGAGTGGTCTTGACTACAACACTAGGTATAGTTAATTCACTGTCTAAAGAGAACTTTTGTGTTTATTTGGTCAAAAATTGCTGAGCGCAAGAGAGGGAGAGGAGCCAGGAGTCATTGAGATGTAAGTTATCACGCCTGGAAAAACAGCTCCTTACAAGTGCTTGAATATTAGTGACAAGAAGGATTTTGACACAGATGTTCTTTATAACTAACAATGTAACACATTTTCAGGGACTTTCTGCACTTTCTGTTTACTGAATATGGACTAAATGTAAACAAAGCTCATATCTCATAGACAAAGCTGTTTTGGAAAAAATGGGTGAGGTTTATGTAACCTATGTGGGCGATGCTGATAAAGGACAATGATATGTAGTATCACTAGTACGGTTCTTTAAGATTTTAATAAGAGCAAGCCACATTTTTGATACTATTTATGGTCTGTTGTTTTTTAGTCATAGCCGTTAATTCATTTAATTAGTAATTAGTTCTTTACATAGCAGCTGACATTGTGGGCAGCAGACTCCGCCGTTCCAACAATGGATTAAAATGGTCTTCACACACACAAGGCATTCACAGGAAAACGAAGCATGCATGTAATTCACAGTTACTATTTTTAATTTTATCCTATTGATACCAGCCTCACAGTTTACTGTTCACTCTCCTACGTCTGTATCAGAGCTTTATTAAGTTACTGCTGATGCCAACCCAACACTTCTCAATAAAAGGATTCAACTGAAGCACAGAGTGGCTTTTAATGTGAAAATGGAATCAACTTAAATGTGCCCAAAGACTAAAATTTAAAAACACAGTTAAAATATTATTGACTGACTTAATTAGAACTGTGTGAGTTTGTTGTGCCAAGATTTCCTTTCCCAGTAAATCATGCCAGAACTTAAAAAAGCTGAATTTCTTCACTGAATGTAATTTAATTCTGAAACTGGACTGGACTGAGTATTCAAAGGGACGTGAAAGGTACAAGTCAAGGGGGTAAAGGGTGAGGATGGAGGACACTTAAGTGGCATGGAAAGAGAGACAGACAAGGCGAAAAGAGACTTCTTGATCGATATAGTCATGGACAACAGCTGGACTCAGTCCCTTTGCTTCCTGGCCTCCTTGATCTCTTCCTGTCTGAGGTCTCTCAGGGGCAATCCTCAACTGTTCCTACCTGCCACCGCTTTCCATGAAACTGCGCTATTAGGTCATTCAGGGAAATAGAATTGAAATTTGTCATCCCATCTGTCTCCTGTGAATTGTGTTTACACAGCAGCTTATTCAGCTGCGGTTCTGCCGGCTTTGATAGAAAATGAAAACCGACGTGCTCTGAAATAGATGTCAGCGATGATGGCCTTCTGTGAGAAATTCAGCATTTGTCAATTTGTGCTTTTTTTTTTTCTTCTCTGGGATATTTTTTTATGAAGAGATTTCTGCCTTTCAGGGACAGATTGGCTTTCCCCTTATTTGTTCAATTTGCTGTTTTCTGGCCACAGCACCAGTGCCGAGCACAACTGACATTGTAAAACGCTCAAAATGAAATCCACTACCATTACCATCATTCTCCGGATAGTGGAGTTGTTGCCAGTGTGAGAGAAGCAAACAGCACCATTATTATGTCTGAAATGATTTGGGTAGTGACATAGCACAGGTTGTAAATTGGCAGTGGATGAGCCAAATGCCTGGTAAAATGAGATTTCCATTCCTTCCCAAATGATCTGGTTAAGTTGTCCACGTGAAGGATGGAAGCCTCCAATACACTCACATAAATTCTGGGTTTATGCTCAGTACAAATGTCAGTGTTTAGTGGAAGCAGGGCCTTTCTGTGGCGGTGTGTGTGTGCGTGTGTGTGTGTCTAAACTATACATAAACATACATCTGGCATGTATGTTTTTGCTGGCCTAGAGCTGGCGACATATTAGTTCAGTAAAGTGAAGAGTTCTGGAGAAAACACAAATTTTGTGGCGAGGCGAAAGGCTCGGTCGAGCTAAATTTAAACCCCAGACTCTGTCATTACAGGACCAGAAGACAGTTGCACTGCGTTGTTTGTGTTATTTCAGTGGTTCTAAATCTTTTTTGCCTGTGACCCATTAAAATGAAGCTTGTCTACATGTGACCAAACGGAGGCCAGTGACAAACCAGGGATTTTTCCTTCTCAGCTATTATTTCAGCCAAGGAGATCATTATGTCGGGTTCGTTTGTTTGTCTGTTTGTCAGGTGGACTACAGAAAAACTGCTGGCTCAATGTTCATGAGACTTGGTGGAGGAATGTAGGAAAGGGTAGGAAAGGATTTTTAATTTTGGAGAAGATCCAAATCACAAGGTCAAGACACATTTTTCACTTTCATTAACATTTTGGAGATGGAGCATTTGGGTGGGCACCATACATCTTAAAATCCAGTAGATGGTAGTAAAGCTAAGTAGTGACAAAACATTGCAAGTTGTAGATGTACAATAATGCTTTTCCACAATCCAAATTCATGGGAAACCCACACATGTTGTTGTGCAAACTTCAGACAGAAAGCAGTTGTTATGAAGCACTTGGGGAGGATGGTTTCGAGATAGATCCAGTGAAATTATAACGATGTCTCAACTGTAGAAATATCCACACTGTGGTTGTGCGTTTAGATTTTCATATGTCAGAAAAGTGAACTGTTGGCCTTGGCTGAGGTCTGCACCTTATTGCAATTCTTCAGATTTCATCCCTGGTTGATATGGAGCAACTTGAACTGGTGTTTATGTTTACAAAACCAACCAAGCAAGTCTCCATTCTTTTATTACAGAAATCAGGTATTAATCTGCCTTTTTCTATCATATCATGAACAACCATGATCTGACTTCAGGATGCACTTGGTGCAAGAAAAGCACAGTAAAAGGAACTGGGAACTCTGCTGTGTGCTGCATTTCCTAATGTAACTCTCGTAAGAGGCTACTGTAGCTGTTGCCGACTGTTTCCTCACTCCCACGCAAAAATTAAAACTAATCTGCAGTCAGAAAAAATGAATGCAGGAAGACACTTTATGATTTGATTTAAAAGTCCCCCATTTTGCTAGATGAACGCTTTAATGTGATGCGGCAGCAGAAGGAGATGTTGGGTTTGCAGTAGCAGAACCTTAACATTGCTCTGAGATATTACAGCTATCAATTACATGAAACAGCACAGGACTGCACTGTGCCTTGTTTCTTGTGAATCTACTCCATTAAGAAAGTGTTGAAAATGGGGTGTAATTTAATGTGCTCAGTGATATGAAGTTACTTTCTGTAGATCAGAAGAAAAGGGCAAATATTAGGAAAGAAAATAAACCCCTGTTTGAACAAAAAACAGATATTTGCTGCTTTTCTACCTTGGTTTTTAAACTCAGGTCTATCTTGTGACCCTGTGGGTGCAGTTTGAGAGCTAATATGTGTGTAACGGGCACGCCTCTTTATTTAATTGACCAGAGGGGCTGATCCAGCCAAGAATGTGTGTGCTCAATAATTATGCGTTTGTTTTCACATTTGTATGAAAGCAAAAGGCTGCACAACAGCACAGCTGCATTTCTATCTCTGTCTGGCTGTGTAGAACATGAGCGGGAGTCACCGAGCGCATGAGGTTTGTCTGCATCAGTCAGTCTGTGGTGAACCAAAGAAAAACCTGCTGCGGTAAAAACAGATAGGCTCTGTCTCCCCTGACAGACCCGCATTAAAGGCTTACAACCGGGATGTGATCCATGTTCTATTTTCTGTCCTCACCTACTAGTTGCCCTTTGAAATGGAGGTGCTTTTTACTCTCCCACGCACCATATGCATATGTAAGCAGAAGCATACACACATGCATGTGTGCATTTTGGTCTCTGCTGAACAAATGGCCCCTTATAAAAAATTATCTCTCTTGCTGTCTACATGCAGAAAGCGGGGGATTTTTCCACTAGCTCCAGCATCTCCGAGCCATAATGACCATAAACTTAATCAAGCGCTGGTTCTTTTACAAGACCATTTTTACAGAATGGATACCAGCGCGTTCTTCTCTACCTTAATAAAACCATACTCGCTCCACGTGGGCTGAGGGACTCTGTCACGGTTAATAAGATGTTTACCTCAAGCTGAACGCCCTGCAACGCAACCAGCCTCCCAACCGCGCTCACATTCCAAACCCAGCATAATTACAAGCTGGGCTGATTAATTATGTCTCAACAATATGCTGCACTCCAACGCCACAAGGGCTAATTAACAGAATGAACAAGATGGGTAGGAACAGTTATTAGGGGGCTCAAGCTCGCGCTCTGAATTGGCAAAAGCTGTTTGCTGTCCCAGAAAACACGCAGCTCAGGCTGCATCATATGGAGACAGAGATCACAGCAAACACTGGCTCACAGTTTTGAGCATATAGAGCGGGAAAGCCTACTGAGGAGGACACTGATACAGCAAGCGCACTGCTCTGCTTTCAGGGCACCTGGCTGCGCACCTGACAACACACACAGCAGAAATGGCATGTAGTGAAATCCATCTGCCTTATTAACTGGTCCTGCTCGCAGAGCATCCTACTGGCTACTCGTCTTATCTCTGCAGCTCCGGCCCAGAGGCGCTCCTATCACAGAACTCAGATCAGCTCGGCCTATAAACAATCTGACCTTGACAACGGTGGGATGATATACGATCTGACCCTGGAATGAGGAACATGGGGCACATTTCAGAAGAGGGCTTGATTAGAAGAGCATCCCCGACACCTGAGACTAAAGCAGTCATTTTTGCAGAATTGTAATGCGCAACGTCAATTGATTTCAAAGCTTTTCCACCCACTGCATGTATTATGCATAACGCTAATCCGTTCCTTTATGACTTGACTTGGTTATTATTAGGGCTGACCGATATATCGGTTCGCCAATGTTATCGGCCAGTATTAGCGTATATATTCTCCGATACGCACCGATATTAAAACTGTCTTTTAATGCAAGAAAAAATGCTTGGACTAGTGATTTAAAATTAAGTAATAACACAGTTTGTCCAGCAGAGGGCAGTTTGTTATTTTATAAGTGATAAGTAAAGTTTGACTGCTCAGTGCACTGATGTTGAAAATAAAGTTAAAAACATGTTATCCTGCCTCCATTAAATATTTTTGACACAAGTATTACACAACCACATTTGGCCGATGTTACATATAAATATACTATCAGCTTATATATCAGTTATCGGAACTTTCTTGCTCGCTAATATCGGTATCGGCACAGGCCCTAAAAATCCAACATTGGTTGGGTGCTAATATATAATGTCGGCCGATATACTGGATATCAGAATTTTCCTTCTCCCTGATATCAGTATCAGCATCAGCCCCAAAAATATCCCAAATCGGTCGGGCACTAATTTATAATATCAGCCAATATATCAGATATCTGTCGGAATTTTCCTGCTCCCTAATATCGGTATCGGCATCGGCCCCAAATATCCCATATCAGTCGGGCCCTAGTTATTATTAAATGTTGCATGACTCATGTGCATAAGAATACACCATCACTCACTTTGCACAGTGACCCACAAGGTTAATAGCTTTCAAAGGTTTTATACTGCTTGAATGGATGCCTTGATTATGGAAATATCCACCACCGCTGGAATATGAATTCTGTCTGTATTTGCCCATGCTTTAACAAGACAATATTTGAGCTCCTCTTAATCACCGGGGAGGGTATTACAGAACCATCATGAATGCAAAATCCCATTAAGACGAAGGGAGCACCATTACAATAAACTCATTTTATAAATCAGATGAAATCCGTGTACAGCTTGCCATCAGGATCCACCCTCCCCCTGAGAGCCTTTTTCTGCGCATCTGTGATAATGACAGCACTTTACTTGGGATCAGTGAAGTCGCCATCTTTTTTCAGAAAAATATAACTGGAGAGTTGTAATTAATTGCTGCGATGAACCCCGCGCAGCCTTGTTTGTTTCTTTGGGATTCATTAATACGTGGAGCACTTAGTAGGATGTGGAGGCAGGTAATTTTCTGCTCTTTTCTGAGCTATTAGCTGCCATACTGTATCTTGAATGTAACAGAGGGATCCAAGACAAACAGAAGGTAGCATCAATAAGATGCAGCTATGTGATGCAATTCTTCTTAATGCGAAATTAAGACGTCAGACAGGCCTTTAAAACAGCTTCCAAGTAAATGAATGCTCTATATACTTTAGATATATCATTAATTTCTATCAAATTTTGTTGCACCGCCTCACTAAGAACTTTTAAGCATGAGCCAGGTCATATTCTAAGATTTATACTGTCCCCTAAACGCCTCATCTTGTCACTATCACTGTCTTCTACTCATTGTCTTCATTAGTAGAAGTGTCATTCAACACTGAACATTCAGTGTGCTTGAAGACTGGAGTTATTCTGATGTTATCTCCCACTATTTTGCACCCAGACACGGTCTGACAGCTGTGCTAACATTATTTAGTATTCTGGGATGGTGGCTGAGTAATGTACAAACCCGCAGCCCATCTGTCCAGTGGGAGAAGCAGATCATTTGCCACAAGATCTCAACGTGTGCTGAAGATTTTCCCACAGCTCACAGAGTTTGTTTAAGGCTTAGAAAGGAGCCAGAGAAAGCATAATTACCTACAACAGCATTAAAATTACAGTCACTTGGGTCCATGAACGCATCAGTAACACTGTGATACAGCTACTTCTCGCTGTGTAATCATGCCACCTCTTCAGCCTACCTGGCACTGAGGGGTTCAGGGATCCGTTGCAGGTGGCGGCAGCAGGTTCATCCAGTTGGGAGCTGCGGGGTTCAGACGCTCCAGTCGTCTCTGAAGCGAATCAGCGCCGTTTCACCCTCTGAACTGTTGAGTTAAGCTCGGTCCGCCGGTGGCACGAGTTCCAGCGGCTCGACGCACAACTTCTCGTCCTCGCGGGGCGCTCTCGATTTACGGCGATGTGATTAAGTTACAAGGCTGACATGGAGCGAACGCGTACGCACCGTTCGGGGGGCGTCAGTAAAAATACGCTGAGGCGGAGTGTCCCGCCGCCCCCTCGCGTCTGTCCTCCAAATTTCCCAGATCTTTCACTCACCGGTGCTCCTTTATTATCCGGCATGCACCTCACCTCTCTCACTCACATCATCATCAGAGGTTTCCTGCACAGGCTCGTCTGTCAAGCAGGCTGGTAGTCTTCTGATAATCCAGCGCTGAATGAATGTGCCCCTGTTGCACTTAGAGGGAGTTCATCGTGGGGCGACCTTTCTATTTCTGAATAATCACCACAGTATAGCAGATAGTAAAGGTCGTCGAGTTGTGCGTTATTGTCCAAACACTTGAGATTCTAACATGAACATCTGAGCAGCGCGAGTGACAAAGGTGCGCTGCTGAGCGCCATGCAAATGTCACCAGCTGAAAGCAGTTAAGGCTGATTGAAGGAGGCAAAACGCGCTATAGCCTCCAAAAACACAACACAACCCCAATTTTAGAACATTGCAACCCCGTATTTATATGTTACGGGACAATTCACGTTTGGCTCTATGCGCATGAGCTCTCAGTTGTGATTGATGCCTTATGATTGAGACAAGCGGATAAGATCCATTTAAGCAACATGAGAAATAATCTATGAGTCTGAATGCGGAAAATAATCTCATCAGAAACATCCGCGTATCCGTTATTACTCAGATGCACCAACAATAAGCACAGTCTCTAAACACAGACAGCAGAAATCACCCAGTACGATCCCCGCTGCGCTCGCGACTTCTCCCCGACAGAGAGCTCGCCCTTACCGGGTGGCGGTACCGCACTCTTCCCCTCGCTGGTGTATTTCCTTTTCACGCCACGGCCGGGCATTTGCAAATCAATTCAACGTGCAAGCGCAGGTCCCCCCGTCAGGATGAGTGATGACTGTGCGCGTTAAATTGTCCATTTTCCATATCCACAACAATCCAAACACGACCCGCCCCCAGGCGGTAGTGATTGGTTCAGAGGCTCCTCGACGTCCTCGACGCACCATAAAGAAGAACACACACATCTGGATGCGACCCCGCGCAGCTGGAGCGTTTGGAAACACCGATTTACGCGCAGGAATTGAAGCGGCATAGAGGGGCGTCGCTTTTCTTAAGAACCCTGTAGTCTCTAGTGTTTTTGTGGCTGAAGAGCGAAATCTTGCCGCCACTGCAGAGAATATGGTTCGTCTCAAACACATCAGTGTAAATGCCTCTCAAACAAAATCATCTCAATGGTGGCTATGATGATGATTTTGTATTTGATTTGGTGTTTGTGTTGGATTTGGTGTTTTAGCAGGCGAGTATCCTTACTTCAGGTCAAATCAGTTAGGCCGAAGTAACAGGTTAACTGTGTCATGCGCGACAAATATGAAGGATGACATGAGGAGGCTCAAAGAGCAGATTAGATGTCAGGATGAAACCAAATGAAGGCTGTTCATACTAGGCCACCCCACGAGCATTTTATTAAATAGACAAGGCCTGCTTAACATATTGGGTCGATCTAGTGAACTGTCCAGTTACAGTAGAGTAGAATAGAACTTTATTGTGCACCGGAGTGGAAAATTGTCTTTGGCTTATCAATATAACACAGAAAATCATAAAACAAGGAACAACATAAAAAACAGTGTAAGGCTTTTGCAAGTTTAATGTAATAGTGTGAAATTTAAGGGAAACAGAGCGCCTCATTCCCAGAGTGAAAGTGGCATTTCTGGGACTCTTGCGCCGCCCTGTGTCCAGACGACGCCACCTTTCATCATCTTCTCCTCTGCGATTTCACATTGTCTTGCTCCGGGAGAATATCTTGTCGCTGGATCGGTCTCCCGGCTCCAGCGGAGCGCTGAACCGAACCAAGTGTGGAGAGAGGCGGGCTGGGCAAGCGAGACTAATCACTGAGCAACAGTGCAGAGGCTGAGAGGCTGGCTGAGGATTTGTGAGTGCCCAATGTGTGTATTATACTGTAGGCTACTTTTAGATTAAGGCCCTACATATAAACACTCTAAGGAGCTTCGCTTTTCAATTTATTTTTTAAATTATTATCTTCCAAAACAAATCACTTTAACAAAAAAGGCATTTACTATTTGTGGTGGTAACTAGGCCTGCAGTTTGCTTCTGTACAATAATCGCTAGGTTTGGGGTTAAACATGAGTGAAAAAATGGTGTTCTTTTTCCCCCGTCAAGTACGATGCTGGTAACTCCCATATTTCCGACTTCCGTGAACGCGGCATCAGGCTCCTCCCACACCAGAAGTACGATCGATTGGGAGTGGTATTTTTTTAATCTCAGAGTTTTGTCTGTCAGGCAAAGCTTTCGCTCAATATCCTGGCACTTTCTCGGCAGCTGTCAAATGAAGCTCTAGCGGTGAGACGAATGCGTCTCCTGACGGACTAAACTGAGAATGAGTTTCCTGCTGTCTGTCACTGTGGTGGAAGCGGTGGAAGAGATTTTATAATCAACGCTGCTGCTGTGCTGCTGAATAAATATTGGCTGTCTTCACTCAGGAAAGGTATCGTTACGCTTTTGTTTTGACAAACATGAGGAATTCGGGGTTTCTCTTTTCAGTCACATGGTTGGTTTCATGCCAGGCTGCTGTTGGGTAAGCGCGAACTTTCACATTGCATTACTTATGACTATTACCTATGCGAGGATCCTGACGTTACATGCAATTAAAGGAGTTATTATTTTACACAAATGAATCGCTTTTTTGACGGCTTTGACACAGTCAGAAACTCATGAAACTTGGCAGACTGCTCAGTCGTGGTGAAAATTTACACATGTCATTGCTTACGTAAATGGGCGGAGCAAAATGACCCGCTAGCACCCCCCACTCTGCAGCCCTGGGTAGTGATTGGAATTACGGCTCTTTGAAGGAAGCCAGGTCTTGCGACTCCGTTCTTTTTCAAAGAGCCGTTGAAAAAAACGGCTCTCTGTTCTTTTTTGTTTGTTTGTTTTTAAGAAGACAGGCATGAGCGTAAAATAACATAAAAACAAGTACACAAGTAAACAAGAGTGCTTACTATGTTGTAAAAACAACAAAATATAGTATGAATTATTGCAAAGGGGGTGGGGTTTGATAAGCAACTGAAAGTGTGTTTGTCCTGAACCTTGACAGCATAGCGGCCGTCATGACTGACATGATGACATGACGGAGTCCGTGGGTGGATTAGCATTGAGGAAAATTGGCGCGAGCAAGATAGCAACATAAAAAGAACGGTTCTCAATCCTGACTCGGATCCCTTCGCTCTTTGTACAGAGCTGTTCAATGGAATCAGATTGGTCACGAACGTCACAACACTGTTTCATGTACATGTATGAAATTTGGTGGATACATAATTCATATCCAGAGCAAGAAAAAAGTCTCCTGAGACCATAGGCTAAACTCAGCAGGAAGTCGGCCATCTTGAATTAGGACTAAATGTTGATTTTAGGCGATTTACACGTTGTGTATTTTAATGAACTCCTTCCAGAGAATTCATCCATTCCTAATCGAAGTCGCTGTGCGTGTTCTTAACCCCTTTGGGATCAAAAGTTGTTAAAAGCCTGCGTTTTGGAGTAATGTGGGCGTGGCAGGGACGCCATTTTAAGCGTCTCGCCATGAAAAAGGAAGTGCTTATAACTTCAATGGACATTGTCCAGTGTGCATCAAACTTTACATGTTTGATAAGAGTCCCAGCCTGAACCCATTCAAATGTTCAATTCAGCCAAAATCATAGCGCCACCTACTGGCAACAGGATATGACTAAAGTTTGTACTTTAATGAACTCCTACAGATTTGAAATGTCGTGTGTGGGCACTCTTAAGATCTCTGACGTGAAAATTTCTAAAAAGCTTTCGTTTTTGATTAACAGTGTGGGCAGCCATTTTGAACGTTTCATCATGAACAACAATATGTCTGTAACTTCGGTGTATGTTGTTCTATATGCACCAAACTTGAAATATTTCATAAGGGTGCCAGCCTGAACACATCTGCATACCAATATTCACTCATGGTCATAAGGCCAAATACTGGCCACAAGAAATGAAATGTTTTATATTAGGATATGCAGCTCCTAAAACATAACTGGTGCATCTTTATTTTTGCCTGGTTTACAGATGACCTTTAGTGTTGTGCAAGTTGTTTGATAATTGCTCCCCTGACGTCAGATTTGTTAATTGTGACAAATGCAAATGCTTTCAAATCAAAGTTATTCATGACATAAAATCACATAATAGCTGCAACTTTCCACTTCTGCAATGTGTTTACGCAAGAGGAGCTAGATCACTTTGCTTAGATGTGCATGACCTTTGACCTCACTTCAGTCTGTACTGGCTGCAGCTGATTTTCTGTCATACTAGTTAAGTCTCTTCTCTCAGGTCAATATCATGGCTTTGCAACCCCACAAGCTTGTTAACTGCTCCCTAAAGACTTGTTTTCTCCCCTTTTCCAGTTTGCACACATTGACAGAGCAGCTGTTCCACATGTGTTTATGTGCAGGATTGTGTGACTGTGTGCATCATGTGTGCTCGTCCATGTTACTCCCTCCATTTCTCTGCTCTTTGTTATTCCTACAGTAGCAGGGCTCAGCAGACAGACATA
>JAQFJA010000008.1:5992081-6005513 GCA_029874485.1 Naso brachycentron
GTGTGAGACAGCTTTGGAACAACTTACTTGGTTCACAACACTGCAACTAAACGGATTTTCACTCTGTGTGTGTATCGCGCTGGATGACGGGCTGTGGTCCTGCGGAGCGGTGCAGGTAAGAGGAGAAGTAACGTTAGAGGATGATACCATTTGTTAGGCGGGGGTGTTTTCATTTTCAAGGGGCTAGCCTCGCCCATGGTTTACAGCAACGCTATGCTCTGTTTCCTCGCGGCGCACCATGCTGCTTTTCCATGCAGAGGCTGAGCTGAGCATTATTGACGGCAGGTAAGACACTGACTAGGAACAAGTGCCTCATACAGCCCCACATAACAAAAAAAGAACTATCCTTTGTGCAGTTCTTTACCTGGATGTCTTTGTAGTTTTCCCTGAGGTCCATCAGACGATGGTAAGCCTTGATAGATTCAGCAAAGTCTCCAATGTCAGTGCAAACAACCATGTAGTTCTCCCAGATCTGCCAGTGTTCATAGTTACACTTCAGAGCTTCCTGCAAGGTATGATGGGCTCTGTTTCTGTAAGTGAAAACAAGAAACAGAAAGGAAAAAGAAAATCATAAAAAGCTGTGTTACTACTTGATGTCCTTTCATCTTTAACAAGGATCTTAATACCTGCTCTGTACTGTCGTGTGTACTGTGTTTATGTTGCTAAGCAAAGACAGATATCAACTTTAAAGGGAAACTTTGATTCTGTGTTTTGTTTTTTATCTTGTATTGTATTGCATTAACCTTTGTCTGCAAATAGAAATCCCAATACTGAGGGTAACTTTCTGATTTTTCCTTGATCAACATTCTCAGCACTTATTCCACGAAATGAGCCTTTAAAAATGACTTCGGCAATTTCCATGAAGATAATGATGGGTTCCTCTGCTTTGCTGTTGAGTGCACAAATCTCATTAAAAACCCATGACAACCTATTACCTCACTCTCTTTTATTACCAATGCAAACAGTGCTGCTCTATGAATGTTTCCAATTCACACTACACTCACACTTACTTCATTTTGAGGCGAATGTAGGCTGTAGAGAGGTTAGTCCATGCTTCTGCGTTCTAAAAGAAAGGAGGGAAAAAAGGGGGAAAGATAGACAGGATGAGTTGTAGAAAGAAATATCATGATGATAATAATAAAGTACATAGATAAATTAAGTTAACATACAAATTTTGAGTATCCACACAATTATGCACAGAGATCCTCAAAGGGTTCAGAGGTTGTGAGAAAAGTGAATGTATAAGACCTCATTAAACAAGTGGCTAGTTCCATGTTCAGAAGAAGGGTATTTTAACAGTGTGTATGTAGGTGTGTCTGTGTGTGTATATATGTTGTAAGTACTTTGATGTAGTTGGTGAAACTCTGCTCTGCATGTGTACCTGTGTAGATATATGTGTGTGTGTGTAAGAAGGTACTTACATCTGGCTCTAGTCTCACACACCTCTGAAAAGCCTTGGCAGCTCCCTCATAGCTTTCCAGGGCCAAGTAGGCACAACCGAGGGAAAACCACACACTGAGCTGTTAACATAAAGATTAAGATTAAGATTAAGATGTTCCTTTATTAGTCCCACAGTGGGGAAATTTGCAGTATTACAGCAGCAAAAGAGGGCATCAGTAAAAAAAAGACATTAAATAGCAAAATATAAACAATATAGACAATATGAACAAGTAATGTAGAAAAAAAATATGAACAATATGAACAATTTAAACAGGTTAAATACAACTTTTATGTAGGAGATTCACAGGTAATGAACATAATTGTTAGTTGCAGCCCTACTCCCTGTATTTTTTTAGAAACACATCGACAGCCTAATGAGGTTCTTTAGATGGATTGTTTCAGGGTTAAGATGGGGAAATATGCCTTATTTAAGAGGTTAGAGGAAAAAACAGAATGACACAGAGGGGAAGACTGGAGCTGAGCGACGTCATCAGAGCTCACTGTTACACACACATCCAAACACACACAGGTACTGCTGTTTTTCCTGTTTTGACTTATTGCTTTGCGGTGCACTTTTCACTTCCAAAACATCATGAAAAATAAATATGTGCAGCGTCTTGCGTGAGTCTGAGACTGCTGATAATCCAGAGAGCTGCCGACCGACTCCGCACATTACTCTCCTCGTCTCAGTGTATTATTCACTTTTTCGCAACAATTACTCCAACGAGCAGCAGTTGTTGTACGCAATGACACATTTCATAAAGAAGAGGAATAGGGGTTGAATGTGCTGCTGGCTTCTCTATTGCTAGTTATTCCAATATGTCACAGAGTTCACTTGCTCTTTAGTGGCACTTTTCTGTGTTTTCAGGTACTGAGCGCTCCTCTATTTATGATAATGCATTTCTGAGCTCCCCAGTTCTCATTACCCGGAGCTAGTGGTAACGACTGACTGTAAATCACATTTGTAGTGTGGGAGCGAGTGGGTGTTAGAATGTGAATAATCTTTTATCTCTCTACTTCTGTGAAAATATGAATATATTCTTTCATTTCGCGGGAACATCAGATAATCTTCTAATGCTCTGCTTTGTCTCTTCCCCTGCCTCCTTCCTTCCCTCTCCTCTCTCTAAGTTGTTAAATCAAGGCATGAATCTATATTAGGATGCTGAAATGTTCAAAGGAACGATCACTGCTGTAGAGACCTCTCACTTATGACGCCAGCCTCTCATTGGCGGCAGGAGGAGCTGCAGCTGAGTTCAGGATGTAAAAGACAGACGAATCCAGGATTGTTCTGCAGCGTTATGGTCACAATTGTTTTTTTTCAACTCATAATGTTTGAGGGATGCCACTACAGATGCATTAGGAAAGCAATAATGTTGAATTATCTGTTTGCTGTATATAGAAAACATTGCACAACAGGCTGATAACATGTCATCTCAGCTGTCAGGGAAGAAGATGCTAATGCTATGTTATTACAGCAGCGTAATGAATATTGAGTGATAGCACTACAGCTGTTTCTTTATATGCCAAACACTCCACACAACATTACACAATTATTCTTTCTACACTTTTTTGTGTGAAGCTGCTTCATTTGGGATTTTTGGGTTAACAGTGAATTAAAGTCTGTGTTAAGCAGGAAAAGATTTTTCAGTTCTTCACCCCTGCAGAAAATGTGTTGTTAACAACCCTGCCACATTTGAATGGTTGAAAAAAGTCGACAAGAGTATAAAATCATTTTTCAAAATCAAGGAAATTCCAGCAGTTTTCTCTGCTCTAATGGTTTTCTCTGCTCTAATGGTGCCTTCAAATGCCCCTCTAGTTGCATTCACGATGTCATAAGTCAAATTTATCAGAAAGCTCGAAGTTCACAAGTTGTGACGTGTTTGCTGACGTTTTCAGAAATGGCGGAGCCCGTAATGGCCTGTACAGGAAAAAAAATAAGTGAAGACAAGTTGTTAATCTAGATATAAATTGTCATATTCGTTGTCTTACCTCTTGTTCCTCCACGTGGCGTTTAAACACACAGTAATAATGTAACATTTCCACACACAGAGCCAGGGGAAGAACAAGTGATCTTTTGCGTCCATGTTTCTGTTTCCGAGCATCGCTGTTCTTAGGCCACTTGAACACCAAGCCTTTCCTGTACACGACTTCACAACACGATGATTATGTTGTTTCTTTTTATCAGACATGAGTAGCAGATGTATGTACCTCGACATGTTTCGACTGTCGTCTGCAGTCTTCCTCAGAAGCATCATCTGATGTCGCTGTGACGTGTCATTATCAGTTGTGCTTCCCTGTAGGCGTGACCGGCCTGACAGATCTGTCAGATCAACTTTCAGTTACATAAGGCAGCTTGTTCAGTAAGAAAAAAAAAACCCCAGTAAAATCCCACTGTCCATTTCCTTTTCTGCACCAAATAACAAAGAGACAAAGTTAGCTACTAGCTTGTTAGCATAACACAAAGTAGTATCAGAAACGTTGAAGACCGTTGCTGTTGTGCACTAACAGAGTTTCATCGCTGGTTCGTCATCAGCATCCGAGTTACGTGCATTTAGTGACTGTTTGGGTGGAGATTTCACCATTGACTTGAAACCAAACTTCAATTTGTTGAACAGAAAGAAGTCAGTCTGAGGACCTCTTTGTTTATGCACTGAAATATTATGTTAGGATCTAGTCACAGATTACAGTGTGTTTTTAGTTGAAAATTGCTCAAGCGGTCACATTTTGACCTTGACTCCACCCTGAGTCATAGCACCAAATCATCCCCCACCACCCTCACACCCATCTAACTACAGCCTTCTTAGACAAAATTGCATTTCTAGCAAATGCACTCCAAAAAACCACTCCCTTGTAAACCTCTTGCGGTTGCACTGACTGCTTATAAAAACAGACAGTGGCCTATTAGCACCAAATTAGGCTTTTACACAGTGTTATGAAGAGAGGCCGCGCACCCATTTAGTGTCAGCATGGCAAAGCTGAAGTTTAGAAACAGGTACTTGGAGGTCATAGAACATGATGGTGTTTGTACTGAAAGTTGTCCTTTGTTTCCACTCTTCACCTTCATCTCTCCTCCATCTGTCACCACCTCCATGTTTTGATTAATTGAAATTCATCTCTTGATTTTGACCCACACCCTTGACTGGCCTGATTTTGACACATGAGGACGACCTTGGTGCTGTAACATATTATTAAACAGTGCGCACAGGCATTCAAATAATGTGTTGGTGTAAATCTGAGTCCACGGGAAAAATAGTTCAACTTTTCACAACGAGAATTTCTGGTGCTAAGTCTTTTTTTGGTACTATTTTGATAAAGCCACACAAAAAATATCTTAATTGCCAAGAATTAATGTCATCGTACCACATGAATGTGAATGAAATGAATGAATGAATGAAATTAATTTTTTGGTGAAGATCTGGTTAGGTCTAGGGCTGTCAATCGATTAATCGCTATCAATCATATGATTTCCGTAGGTTATTGTGATTAAACGCAAATAAATCACACTTTTTTTCAGTTGTGAAAGTACCTTGACAAGAAATTTTTGAAGTTTTTTATACTTTTATCAACATGAGAGAACAAATATGCTTGCTTTATGCAAATGTATGTTTATTATTATAGCATCAATCCAAAATGATGACAAATACTGAGATATATTTTGATCGAGCACTCAGTGTTCTGCTTTTTTTAATCTGTTGTCATCAGGGCTCGATTGCTCATTTCTGTTGTTGTTGTTGTTGCAAGCTCCTGTTTTGTCTCCATGTCTTGTTGACTGTTAGTCATGAGTGTCATATTAAACACTCACCCTGCATTCGGGAGTCAGATGACACTATAACAGTGTCCTAGTAAAATTCAGATTCCAACATGGTGTCAGAAAGCGGAGTTACAGAGTGATTCAAGCAACATACAGTGTGCTAAAAGAGCTAGCCTGGAAGCCAACAACTGACTGCAACAGACCAGTGCAAACATGGTGCAGTGCAAGCCGCTATCACTGCTAATACTCACAGGAAAACCTTATAATAGTGTCCCAACAAATACCGTCCAGAATACAAACTTGGGGCACACTCACATTCAGCAATCCGTACCGTGCCTGAGCACATTTGACTCCCAAAGTCCAGTTTGTTTGACTAGTGCAAACGCTCCGTTCCGTGCTCAAGCGTGGCACGCTTTGTCAACCATGGCACGGTTAGAATAGGTGGACTTCAGCACAGTTCAGATGCACATGCACCAGCACGGGCACAACATCGCTGTGACTGTTTGTGGGGGATTCACTCTAAATTCAGACAGACAACAGCAAACAAAGTCCGGCTAAAAAGTAGTGGAAAAATCCGGGACTGTCTTTTAGATCGCAGATACCAGAGAGGAATTTAAAAATTGTATTACGAGATGGAAAAAAATGCAGGTATTCATACGGGTCACACTCCATAGATCAGGTAGCTCAAGCGTGCTCAGGTGCGGTTAGACTGGAGTAATGTGAGTGTGGGCCAGCGGGGGTGAGGGGAGGGGGGACAATCATGCTTCAGCGCAGTGCGGGACAACTGGGCCAAGTGTGAGTGTCCTTTAGTCCTACACTTTAGCTTTCTTGTCTTAAGTTGTGTATCTTGTTTTTATGTCTACGGTGGTGGCTGCATTGCTTCCTGATTTCCCAAACTACAACTAGGGTTGGCCGATGGTCATAAAAAACGTGTCTGTGTTGATCGTGTGTTAAAAAAAACAACAGCGTTGAAAGGAATTTGCGTTAATGTGTTATTAATGCGTTAACTTCGACAGCCCTAGTTTGGACACAAAAGCCACTTTCTTAGAATTAGAAAAGTTAATGTTTTGGAATAAAATATCTGGTCTGGTCAAACCTTGTTTTGTTTTATGGCCAGAAGCATGGCTGCTAAATGTCCCTAACAACGTACCTACACTAGACCCAGTTGCTTCGTATCGTGTTCGAGCACGATTGTCACACCCCTCACTGAGCGCTCACTGTAGTCAAAGAAATGGACTTTGGGGATCGACATGCTTGGGTATGGTACAAATTGCCTAATGTCAGTACGTCCTAAGTCTCCTTGTTGAAAACACACGGTTCTGCTGCCAGAAACATGGTTAAAAAAATCTCTTGTTGTCTTGTGTCATGCTGTAAATATCCTGACAGTTGCTAAAATTACCCAGTTGAAACACTGGTGTGGTCTCAAACACTGCTCTGCTGCTTGGCAGCCGTCTCGTTCCCCCTTGAGAACAGTGTCACCTTGATTTGTAACGAGTGAAATGCACAAATTTGCAAAAACATCTGTGATTTGCAAAAAAGTAAAATGTGAAAACATCTTTTGTATGAAACAGGCTGCTGCAACAACCTTAATCTTCTACCATTTGGGAAACTTTGTGTAGTCTTTGTTTATACAAGTTACTTTAATTCATTTCCCATTATTTGAAGGATTTCACTCCTGCTTGATTCAGCAACATCGTTGTTACTGGTGACAAGTAGGATCTTGTACTTAAAAATTTGGGAGCACTTTTATTAATGACATTACAAGTTATTAGTAAGTTTAAACAGGCTGGTTATTGCTAAAAATAAAACCAGCATCTGTAGTATCAAAAACTTGGCTTACAAGTCAGACAGTTTATAATATTTGTAACATTTCAACATCATATTAGTTGTTATCTAATTTTTTGTTGAATATTTGTATTTACATTGTTGAATATCACTGAAATGATTGAGTCATTAGGGTTGTGGTTGGGGTTCAGTGAACCACTTATATTGCCCAATGTCAACTGATATGTTGTTGAAATATAACAATTATATGAACTATCTGTAGGCAGACTATCCAAATAAAGTATGACCAAAACCTGCTTTCATTTTATGAAAATATCAAGGTTTTTAACTTTATGGGGTCAATAACTACTTGATAGGGTGAGATAATTTTTTTTTTAATAATGAGTAAGATGAAAACCAATCTGCATATTTCTTCCCCTGACTCCTCTTTTGGAAAAAATCTGTCGCAGGTTCTTTGATCTCTCAAACAAACACAACCTTCAACCTGTTTGCTTTCATGAACCCCCAAAACAAATGCACTTTAACCTTCAGTTCAATATTAATGCACCATCAGACCAGCAGGCTCCAACTTCACTCTGCATGTTGTTTTGATAATAACTCCAAAACAGGACTGCATTTTTTATCAGTCCTAATGGCTTGACTTTAGTTACTGCCTGTTGCTTTTACCTGCTACTTTATTCATTTCAACCAGCTGTGTGAGTCAGGCCTCATATACACACATACACAGAAAAGGAGTGTGCTTCTATTGTTACCACAGCGGAGTAAAAACTGCCCAGGGAGCAGAATGGCTCCTTTGTTTCTCCTCTAGACAAGAGACGTGGCCGCGCCATCACTTGAAACGCTCCTTGTCTAGTCTGAACACCCAACAGGCCCTAATAAAGCTCTCAGGTTTTGTATTACACCCAATCAACATACCACGAGTGTGTGCTTCAGACACACTCATAGAGGAACGGAGGATGAGTCTGGGTTTCTTCTTTTAGATGAAAAGGGAAATTCCACTCAAATAAATCTGCTTTCATCTGGGTTTTGCGTCAGCACTTCGTGTTTACAGAGTGAGATTACTGTCTCACGGAAAGTGCTGAAAGCTTTATGCTGCAATGCAAAATACCTCCTATGGTAAATGTTACAGATGCATTTACAGGAAAAGAGATGTGACACAGGAGACGTCTGACTGAACAGCAGTTTATGTGATCTATCAGCTGCTTTCGCATAGAGTACAGCTGTGTTTTCACATTGGGGAAATAAGGCAGACTTCAAGTGTGTGACTGAGCATCTCTGGTATTCATGACTGCATTTGAGGATGAGATAAACATTAATCAAGCTGAGCATATAGTGCATACACACACACACACACACACACACACACACATGCTGGTTTAAAAGACACACAAAGATCTCAGCAGGCTGCGTTTTTTAATCGTCGCTGTGTGACGGGGGGGCGAGGGCAGCAGATTTGTCACAAGCGTTATGTCACACAGAGACGCTTTCTAATGAGGACGGATGCTATCGTGCTTTGGATCAAATGGGAGTAAGCAAGAATAATGAAGTCTGACATCAGCAAAAAAAAATCCAATCTGTGAGATTATTTTTCTGTTTTACAGGTAATCACACAAGATGTCCTTAAAATTCCTTTTCTCTTTTCAGCATTTACCACAATATGATTCCTCCTGTCAACCTTGCCAGTGGGAAAAATGCTTGATTAAAAAAACTTGTGACAACACCAAGGTCACCAACTGCACCAAACATAATCTGTACAGTGTTGTATTTAAGTCCTGCTAATGAGAACCAAACTTTTTTATTGATCCTGTACCTTCACATTAAAAACGGAAATGCATTGTATCTGTGAGTGTAGCATTAAAGCTTCATAACCAGATTTGGGAGGTTACTTTGGAAATGTAATAGGTTACAGATTACTAGGTACCCCATTTAAAATGTAATAAGTACTGTAACTGTTTCAAGTATTTTATCAAAGTGATATAACTTATTACATTTCATTACTTTTTGATTACTTTTCTCAATTTCTAACGAATGTTTTCAACTGTTAACCGTTTTCAAATGTTTAAACCAGGCAGTGTTAATGGCAGATGTGGAATGCTGCAAATTTAAACCAGAGAACCAATCAAAAACATCAAAACAGCATTGTGCGCATCTTTTCACATTAGGGTTAAAATCTAAAAATTGCCCGAAAGGTGCCTTTGCTTTTGCTTTGACACCAAATCCTTTGTCTTGTCAGTCAGCTTTCCTTACTCTCATCATGTGAAAAGTAAAAAATCTGACTCCTGTTGCTCTGTGTTGCCACAGACGTGTTCAGTTCAGAATTGTAGCATCTGTAATCTGACTACATATTGATTCAAAAAGTGCTAAATGATGCTGGCGAAGGTAATGTATTGCTGTATGCCCACACTGTTTAACACCCGAACACCGGCTCTCATGGCAAGCACGGCAAATTTTAATTTTGGTGCAAGGTGACAACCCTTTATTGAAGCTGCGTCACAACTCAAAATAACGACTGTACTGTTAAGCTATCTCAGTTATTGTGTAAGTGTGAAGTTTCTTAGGATCAAAGTGCAAAGGCCTCACAGGAAACCAAGGGAAAGTACACCTTACACACAGCAGAGAAAGAACTTTATGCTGACAGCAGCTGTAAAAAACCCACAATGCAGTGCAGCTATATAACATTCAGTACATGTAGTATTTTGAGGAAGGAGCTTGGTAAGCTGGCAGTACTTATGCCTACATGTACTTATGCAGTGAGTTCACACCCCGTCTCGAGGGACTTTCTCTAAATGTGGCTTAATGTAACTTTAAGTAGAGGTAGATGAGTCTGGTTGAGGGAAATTGGGCACACCAAGAAACATTAACTTCATCATACTTCATCCCAAAATAACTCCTAGAAAGCACTAAACAGCTCAAATTGTAGACACCATTACATGACAGCGTAGGTGTACCCGAGAGTGGAGTTTTCCTCTCATGCAGCTGTTTGAACTGCAAAAAGATGCAGGTTTGAAATTCCTCACAAGCTGCAGAGAGTGAAAAGTTTTTGAGTTTCATCATAAGCGTCTGGTCGTTCATGACTAAGTGTAAGTGCAGCAGCCAAACTTTTTTATAGTATATAGTATATTTCAATGAGCAGGGATGCATTTTAATGTTTATCAATTCAGTTTTGTGTTGGATGTGAGTGATCGTGTTATTACCTCTTCTAAAAGACACAGTCACGCTTTAATGCCACAGAGTAAAACACTAAGTCAAGAATTGTGTTTGTACAAGAGCTGCTAGCTTTAAATGATGAAACAGGACATGACGAAGAAGGAGCACGTGTGCTTAGACGTTTTAACTGGATAAATACAGGTTAGCTGTGTTTTTTCCACTGTCAGCATGCAGCTAATGCAGTCCAGCATTTACCACAAAAAGTCACTTTCTCAATGAAAGCTCTTTTTTCCAGCCCATGCTTTGCAGAAGCATCTTTGGTTTTATTGCTTTATTTTAATGGCCAAGCATGTAAATTTGCTGCGATTTAAAATACTTCTACAAGAGAATAAAGGTCATGTATTTAAAAACAGTTTTCGTAAGCAAAAAATAAAAGACAACAGTGCTGCAGAGACAGCTACTCAGACATGCGGCTCTGCTCTGTGCTGATGTACTCATGCCATAGAAATGACAGTGTTGACAGTGCTTTGCTTATCAAGTTTTGCAAAAGATGAAAAAAAGGCGTCATCTGGAATAATGAAAAAAGATGAGTGTGAAGCAGTCTCATGAAAGCAGCAGAAGCGAAGCATCATGGCTGCTCAGCGGGTTAAGAAGCAAACTGTGTATCTGCGACGTTCAGTTCATTAAAAAATAAAGTGGAAAAGGCAGCTGAAGCCAAAAATAAATCAAATCTCGAGAGGGGAGCTTTATGCATGCTGCTGCCAAAAAGAAGTGACGGGTGGACGGCCACAAAGTCAGTCTGAACCGGTTTCTTAAAGGTGTAAAAAGACATTAAATCCAGAGTTATCATGCTGAGAGCATAAAAACATGGACGACTTCAGGAAAATCTGCTGCTTTGCTTAATAAACTAACACTTAAGGATATTTTTTTTACGTCTGTCTATGTGTATTTAAGATGATGCCTTTGTTTAAAGCAAAAACATGGATTAATGCAGATGTTAATGCAGAGGCAGAAACACTGAGAGCATCACTGACTCATTACTTATTAAAACAAGTCAGATAGGCTGACAGATTTAAAGGAACATGTTGTATTTCAGTCCTTACAGGAAGATGGAAAGATGCACTCGGTGTAGCAGAGGGATGCAGAGCTGATGCAGCATACACACACACAAGCACACACGCACACAATCTGCAGATGAACAATAAAAACACTCCAGCAAAAAACTCACACACACAACCTCTCATAACCCCTCGCTTAGCTCCGTTCCACCCACACACGCGCAGTTCTACAGCAGTGGGCACGATTAGAGCAGGATGTGTGCTGCTGAGCCCAGCTGTGGCGAGCCAGCCTGTGGATGTGGTATATCAGTCTCTTTGCCCGCTAAATGAAAACTAAATGAAAGGCTCTCAGATGGTGTGAGCGTTGCGTAAGCGAGGCACTGAGCGAGGTCCCGGGATAAGCTGATTACGTGGCAGACTCATATTCATTTCAACATCCCTTAAAGAGCTGAGCGGCGCGGCTTAGTGACCCGCTCCTCTCTGCTCCTGCACCCAATCTGCTCCTCTCTTTATTCCCTATCTTCCTCTATTTCCTCTCTTTTTAACTGTTTTTGTGCCTGGTCGGTGTGCATCTATATGTGTGTGTGTGTGTGTGTGCACCGTTGGAGATCTCTAACATTTTTCCTCTAACCACAAGAGTGACGGGCAACTGCTGAGGGTGCTCTTGATAGCCGTGGCAACAACTCAAGCACACACACACACACACATGACAGTGTATATATGTTCACGCACAGACACACAAAAATATGCACAATATTTCACATAGCTTCTCATAATGTAATGCACACACCGAGGACTGGCAACTGTGAAGGTGAAAGCAACAGGACAGCTGGGGGTGTTACCCAATTGTGAACGTATGTCCTGTATGTAACCTCA
This sequence comes from Naso brachycentron, assembly GCA_029874485.1. Classification (NCBI taxonomy): domain Eukaryota; kingdom Metazoa; phylum Chordata; class Actinopteri; order Acanthuriformes; family Acanthuridae; genus Naso; species Naso brachycentron. The sequence continues at coordinate 6,004,139 of JAQFJA010000008.1, forward strand.
TACATGCTCGTGTGTGTTTAACGGTAGCTGTGTGGTCAGGGGGTCAGGGCTGACATCACGGGAGACGTGGGAGCAGTCGGGGAAAGTGTCAGAGCTCAAGGCGACTCGGTAATAGTTGTTTTTCTCCACGTGAAGAGCGAGAAGCATGAGGGGCTGATGGGAGAGCGAGGCTGACGCTGGAAATGATCTTCAACAGGTGGCAACACTTCATCTGCCCTTTCCTCTCATTATGGGATAAGCCTGTGTCATGTATGACATGTGCACCCCTGTATGTGTGTGTGTGTGTGAGTGTGTGTGTAACACAGGGTCTGTTATTGCACAGCTAATCCTCCTCGGAGGCCACAGCGTGTAAACGGAACAACTGGGCACACCATGTGACCGACCAGCAGGACCAGGGAAACACCAGTGCTTCCTGGTTTACACTTAAACCACAGTAAAGCGTTCAGGAACAATGCCTCCATTTTTAACACAAAGGGGCACATTGTTCTCTTGAGCAGTTGGTCTTGGATCATCGGGTAAAATGTTAACAAACCCGCACATAAAGTCTTCTACAGACTGTGAGGTTTTAGCAGTCTTATAAGTTTATTGCAGTCACACTGTGACACGGGACTCTAATAAACTTGGGTATGATATCAAATTTAATGTCAGCAGGCTGTGCAATGAATCACAGGCTACCATGCAAGCCAATGAAAAATCTTTAGCATGCGTCATTAATGTACGCTGCTATACTGGTACAGAAAAACAATAGGTAACACTTTCCATGAAGCCTGTCTCTATCATGCATTATAACACATTATGAACATATATAACACATTATAAAGCATTATGAACGCACGTGTAATGCATTATATGTGGTTATGGTGAGGGTTCGTGTTAACCCTAACCTTGCTTATAACTATGATTATACAGCACTACAGGCGGGGGTGGGGGGTAAAGCTAAAAGCTAAACACACAGGAAAAGCATTATCAACCCCACACATTTATTTCAAGCATTTCCTGCGGTTTCATACTCATAACTAAGTCATGGGAAAGTACTGTAGTTCCTCCACAGCAGTGACCAAAGATTATAATGAAACAAAACTGAGCTCTACTGTACAGAAACAGAGTAAAAAAAACAAAACAAAAAAACCCCCCAAAAACCAAACCTATCAGCATAACAAATTCAAAATAACCTAACATTTTAAAAAAATCAAATCACAACAAATGTCAGTATACAAGCTGATGAAAAAATCATTTAATTTCTGGCATGGAGACATTCTGAGCTAACTGTTATTATTATTATTATTATTATTATTATTATTATTATTATTATTATTAATTGGTACAAAGTGTCAGCACCAAATTTGTTATTTCTTAGGGGATGCATAAGATAGGA
>JAQFJA010000008.1:6038736-6050223 GCA_029874485.1 Naso brachycentron
TTTACTCACTGCTGTTTCTACCTTTCTTTCACAACTCCTCTCCAGGCTATGACCTGATGGTAACCCACCTGAACTCCTCAGATCTCCCATGCCTGCCAGAATAAAGCGCATAGAGTCACAGGCACATTCATCAATATAAACTGAAAAGCAGTGTTTCATGAGGTACCATCTGTTACATGGCAAATGACTTTTTGATTAGAATATGGACCACATGCTTTTGAGCCAGCTGACAAACGTGTCATCTTTTCAACTTCAATCACATCACAGCTGCAATATTTAAACTTTTTTTCCCCTTATATTGGAGCAACTGCTCCTAAAGTACAGTAGTAAGCTTATTAAATATTAAACTTCTGACCTCACAGGAGTGCATATATGTGTGTGTGTGGCCCTTGCTTTAGCCATTTAAATGACTTTTTGAAAAGCAAGTGGTTCATCAGCAGGTCAACCTCAAAGAGACGCTGGGTGATTTATGGTGTCTGCAGGAGGAAGGAGGAAGGGGTGAGGGAGGGGAGTGGCGGGGGGGAGCCACCTAACACCCCATCCAGAATGGGGATGTTTTGGCAGCCTGCATGTTTTGGTGCCAGCCGTGACAAACTGTGTTGACGGTGTGGATAGAAAATAGGCCAAGGTGCTTTCAGGAACACGAAACTGTGAAAAAACAGGAAAACTAAGATTTTGCAGAGGTTGTGTCCCATATTTTTTTACTGCCTCAACTCTTTTCTTTACTAATATATAACAACAAAGTGTATTTATTTTTTAATCAGTCTCCATTACATGCGTAGCCAACATAAATTTTATTCTGAAACCGTAGCAAATCTACATTCAATTGCTTTAAACAGAGGGGAAATACTCAAGATGATTGTTTTATTATCATGAGTGACCGGTGAGGTTCTCTGCCCACCTACTGTGCCCCCCTGCTACACTCATGCATTGCTCCCTTTCATCTTGGGCTTCACTTTAATCACAATCACTCCTGACTTCCTCTCCGTTTCCTCTTTTCTTTCTCTGTGTCTGGCCCGTTCTCAAACTCCTATATGTCACGGCAGGGTCTATTAGTGGTGACATTCGGAAAGCATAAAACGTCTGTGGAGAGATCCTACTGCTGCCTGGGCAACGGGTCCCTGCACAGCCAGAGTTAATTTGAGTGACACCAGAGAAGTAGTGCTGTAGTACTCGAGATTGGTCTTGGTCTCGAGATCTGTCTCAAGACCACTTCGTGAAGGTCTCGGTCTCATCTTGGAATCGGACAGATTTTGACTTGGTCTTGTTACAGTCTCTGGATTTTTAATCGAGACCTGTCAAGACCACAACAGATTTATTTTTTTAACATAATAACTGTGACTGGATGTAAAACTTTCTTCTTCAAATGCAGCCAATAACGTAAGGCATGTGTAGTTTAATCTTTTGACTCGTCTAAGTTTGGCTACCTTAATCACAAAGAATTCTAAGCAAAACAGCATACAAGAGAAAACATTCAGCACAAGGCAGGTTCTGCAAGGCAGTTCTGACTGAGATGGTTGGGAAAATGTTGACTTCCATTGCCACCTTGAAACTATGGGAACATTTTTTAATGGTCTTGGTCTTGACTTGATCTTGACCCTTTAAAGTCTTGGTCTTGTTGGTCTCGGCACACTCTGGTTTTGTCAATTCTTGGTCTCGGTTAGTGTGGGCCTGACTACAACGCTACAGAGAAGTCAGTAGAACTTTGTGGGTAGATTAGGATTGAAAAAAGAAGCTTTTTTAAAAAGTTAAATACAGCAAATCTGTCCTTAAAAGACACAATTGTGTTTGTGTCACAGCTACTTTGCTTGCCACAGACTTATCAAACATAGTACGGCTAAAATGGCTGCCCACACAACAAACGACGTGGTCTGTACAGTGAGTATTTCACAGAAGAGAGTAAAAAGACCCAAAACAGAGAAAGTCTCGCTCTGTCCAGATTCCATTAGTGCATTTGCACAATGTTAGAAAAAGTTGATGTATTGTGTTAGTCCAACTAAAACCTGACTTTTAAAATACATGTGAACGTGTCATCTGACTAAAATCATACAAAGCAAATTTTTCAAAGTCAGACTAACACATCTCTAACAATGCGATAATGTGGTTGGGGATCGATTTACTCTTGCACATGTACACCTCAATCGCTCTTGACCTGGCCCATGCATTCTGTGGATGATCCGTAGTTCCCATGGTGGCCTTTGACCCAGAGGTTGAACAGTGTAAATTCGTAAAAGAAAGTTGGGAATAAAACAAGAATACCAGAAGCACGAGAGGTAGTGTGCATCTCATTTGTACCAACAGTAAAGTGTAGAGTAGAACAAAATGTACAGTGCTGCAAAACTGTCCATGCTTTTTTACTGTTCAACACGGGACCCACTAACCGCTTGCTAAGTTGTTTGTCCTGTTTGTTACGTGATGTAATAGGTCAACTGGAAGAAGATCCAACAGCAACCAGCTAAAAGGGAACATATCACCACCTACCATAGCAGAGTCGGACATATTTCCATCATTAAATCGATTCTCCCCCAGTTCTCACACACTGAGACAAAGACAGTACTCTAATTAAATGGCCTAGCTACAACCGTAGCTACTGTATGAATTTAATAAACAATAATCTTGATCAGGAAAGTGTGAGTCTGATAATCTGATTTTAATCAAAACGTTTGTAATTATTTATTTCTTAATACGCACTTTTAGAAAAGTATTTTTAAAAAGCCTTGTTGTTTGGGGCAATTTCACAGAGATAAACACAGCTGCTCTGCAAAATGAGTAAGCAGCCTTAGCAGATTTTCCCAAATACAAATCCTGTTGACTCACCTTTGGTCCAAATCATTTCCCTATAAAAACAATGAATATATCAAGAGTATATTTAGCACATAAATATTTAGATTAATTTTGGTCTTCAGCCGTGTTCCTGTTTACCCCATAGTTTTGTTTTCCTCTCTGGATGCATCAGCTCAGTGCTTTTCCTATGGGTCGAATGTTTGATGTGGAGTAAAAGGCTCCGGGAGTTTATGAATGAATATTTTAAAAGGGATTCAACGAGGCGGCGGGGCACAAAATGGTTCTTCTGTCCTCTCTACAAGCCAGTCAGTCATCCTGCCGCAAGCCGGACTCTGGTATCTCATAAAAGCAAAGCTGCATCACTCTGCTGGGAAGGGGAGTTGAGTACAGGAAAATTCTTGTGTATACATACGTGTTTTCAAGAGGGAGAGAGGGAGAGAGGCTTTAGGTAGAGAGCTGACAGAAAGAGCGTGAGACAGAAAACAGAGGTGCAGGTTGTGAGGAAAAGGGTAAGAAAAACGTGTAGGTAAGAGTTTCTAAAGTGGGAACTTGCGCTGTTTGAACCAGCAGATTTGTATGTGTTGATCAATGCAGAGTCAGAATCAGATGGCTGCTGCAGATGTTGCCTCTCAACCTGAAATAACTTTATGAAGTCATCAAGTCAACAAAAAGAAGAAAAAAAGACAAGAAAAACAACATATTTAACATTAAATCAACGATTTACAACAGAAAATAGGCATTTGTTTTTGGTGTTTAACCTCAGCTCTAACACATGGATAAATACAATGGATTTTCATATGCTCTGTGTCTGTGATGGGTGGTAGAAGTTCTCTTTTAGGTAAACCTCCGTATTTCAAACAAGTTGATTTAGATATTAATTTTATAAGAGTTTGTTAATACAAAATCCCTAAGGACGCAGGTTTCACATCTTCACAAATTTTTAAATAACACCAATATTTACTTGATCTTTCTAGATAAGTGTATTTTCATTTACTATCATTATGTAAATATTAGTAGCTGGTTCATGGGATAAAATTTTACAGTTTTCTGCATTTTAATTGTTGCGGATAAGGGTACAGTTGTTAAGTAAAACCATTAAAAACCGTAGTTTAGTTACTAGTTTCAGTTATAATTAATTTCCTAAATTTCATTTGCATTACACTGTTATATCCCACCTCAGCCAAGAATCAAAACATTTTCGTGAACTTTTTCTTTATTAGCATTTTTCCATACCTGTTAAGCTGAGGTAGGCAACAACTTGAAATCAAGCTAGCTGTAGCATGAGACTCCTGAAGAAGCAACACAGCTGCGCCCTCCCATTCCTGTTTTTGCTCCAGCTTGCATTTTTTAAATTTGTTGTTGCTCTCTTTTTAAAGGCCATTTTAAACGAAAGACTTACGATGAGATGAAACGGTTGCAGGAAAAGTTGCAGCAGTGTAAACTGGTCCATCTTAGCAACCATCAAGCCGGCTGACAGTGTCACCTACAACTCGAATGTCAAGTTGCTAGAAGCCATTTTAAGAACGTGAGGCAAATCACTTGTTTCAACGGCCAATTAGCTTGTAGCCATGTCACCTGTCGCTAGGAAGTAAAATGTAGAGCAGCCAATAGAAATACACGCTCTCTGAAGTGACCCGTGATTGACTCAAAAGTGTCTTTTACAGTCTTACATTTCTAAAGCCTGAATACAGAGCCAAGGAGAGGTGCAGGAATCTAGTGTTTTTTCAGACCTGACACACAATGTGCAAAAAGGTTATTATGGGATTTTAGTGCGATGACACCAAAAATAAACTGCCTGCCCCAGCTTTAATACTTCATATATTGGGGTTTGCCAAAAAATACTATTGAGAATTAAAAGGAAAAAATGTTAAAACTGTCTATGAAACCAGAAACAACAAGAAAGTAAAACCAATATCAACAAAACAGAAGCATTTAGGTATGATTTAAACTTTTTTTTTATCCTGTAAGCAACGCAAATAACAGTGGTAAGGGTACACCGAATTTGTTGGGAAATCCAAGAGGCTCCTGCTAAAAGCCCATTTTCTGTATTCCCTGTTGCATAAGCCCTCATTGTTAGCCAATCCTGTGAAAGCTTGCAGTCAGCATGAGGCTGGTATCAGTGTAAGCTCAAAAACTACATCTACATGCAATGTGATCTCTGCTCCAGTCCCTGATTTTGGCCGCTGTGCAGAAATTCCTCTTCGTCTGGCTCTAACCAGTCTTTTTCTGTTGGTATAGAGGAGGAGAATGGGAGGTCATGGTGGTGGGGTGTGGTTATTTAAGTTGTGTAAGTGTTTGTCTGTGTTTTCATCTTTTTCCATGTCTTGTATGTCTACACTGATAACATCAGAGAGGTGATTGTGGGATTGGTTTGGGTGCAGGAGTGAACTAACATGATTTGAACTATTGAAAAGCAAAAATCAGAGATTACAACAACAAAAAAAACAGCTTAATTTTGCACAAATGTCATCTTAATCAAGTGACATTTAAGCCTCGTAATAATGGATAGTTTTAACAGTATTTTTTGATGGTAGAAATCATAAAAAAAACAAGTGCTTGCGTATGCACTGCCTTCCACAACTGCCTCAGATTATCTCTGGGAAATCCCATCCCCCAGGTCATTTTGTGCTAAATGTCCTGGGATTGACTTGAGTCTGGGAATGCTAACATCTCTAAAAGCATCGCCTCAGACATCTCAGGAGGGGCCGGGGCCGTCGACAGGGCAGGTGTGAAAAACAAACATAATACAGGAATGCTTTTTGTTAGATCGACCTCTCCGGCTCTGTGACATGACTTGGGAGTGAGGTAATCTGTTATTCTTATTCCTCGCTGAGACATATACAGTATATATGTTTGTTAAATGGACTATTTCACTTAGGGCCTCTGTATTGTTTATTTCAGAGTGATGAATAAGATTGATGTGGTAGGCCGACCCTTGCTGTGGCCTGTAATGCCTCATATGGATGCTGTCTCAGTGCAGGCACACATATACGGCTCACCAATATACAGAAAGATGATCTCCCAATTATCATTCACAGCATTTATAGGCTAATATTTGTACCAGAACTTCATAACTAAGATGAGGCAAGTTGTTTAAAACACAGTGGTGCATTTTAAATCATCATATATAAGTCGCTGGTCTACCCTGTCTCAAAATCATTGCCGTTTGCCTCTGCATTTACGTGTTTCCTGTAAGAATGGGCAGCAACAGAGAGACCTTTGGGAGATATTGACTGATATTAAAGCTGTGCATTACACCTCCCACAATGCAACTAACGTTAGTATTCCTGACCAGCCTTTGCGGTCTGAGTGAACATGAATGGACAGGGCCCTACGCAGAGTTTTAGAAATACAAAGGTCCAAAAACTGAGCTGGGGGGTTCAGGGGTGCAGTTGGTAGTAGCATGAATAATCTGTTCTTGTACAATATTGACCGGTGGCATGAAGTAATAGTACTTCCTTACATTACTTAAGTATTTTCTTGGAGTTTCTTGGCATTGTAATATCTTTGCAAATGCCACACGAAATTAATTTATAGGTATATACCTTGGAAAAAAATATCGAGGTCCAGACCACGGTGACCTCAATGGTCGGTATGGCCATGTGGATGGACCATGACTGAGCACAGCCTTTGAGATTGACAGAGGCCATCTTGACAATAAGGAATGCAATTTAAAAAATATATATATTGGTTTTCTTGCCACATTTGGTTCCTTGTAACGCAGCACTGAGTCAACTGGTAGGATTGCTAACATTAGCTGCGTGGTTAACACAGTCAACCAGCTAATGACTGCTACAACAAGTAAGGCTGTTCATCAGGAATTTCTGTTATACCACCTCTATAATTGCCCCAGTTGTCAAACTGGCTCGTGTGTGTTTGTTTCGTGTCTGGTCGTGTTCACTGATTGGCTGCTGAGCTTATTACAGCTGGCAGGAGTTTGCCGTTATTTTAGCAACAAGTAAAGGTAAAGCTATCTGTCTTAAGGTGAGGCTGAGCATCAAAATCAGTGAATGGACAAAGTTTTGGTTTTGTACAATGATCAGGCTAAATTTGGCTCTGGTGGCGTCCTTGTCCTTATGCATAGCTCATCATTACAATTCACGACAGAATTTCATTGAAGACAAAACTAATCTACACCCTTAAGAGCAGAATGCATCAACATTTTTTAAATAATTTTTCAGAAAATTACGATTTTCTAAAAACCATTAAGAATAACTACAAAATGACTTTTTGTCTGTACCTCACCCATTTACTGGCATATGGGTGAGACATAGATTAAGACATGCAATACAAACAGTTAAACATCGAATTTGTCATCATCACAACCTCAACAATGATGGAAAAAGCACAACTAAAGCATACCGTGAATGCTCTGGAAAGACAGTTACACAAGTCAAGTCAGTTTTTGTTATATAGCCCTATATCACGAATCACAAAGCTGTCTCAAGGGTCTTTACAGTCTGTACAGCATACCACACATCTGTCTGCAGACACTCAATTCGAATAAGGAAAAACTCCCCTGAAAAGTGTTGTAACAAAACAAGACAGACCTGGAACAATGTGTGAGTTCTCCAGGTATGGAACATTTCTGGCAGCCATCTGCTGCCTGGCTGCAAGCGCACATGTGGAAAGAGTAATACATCATTGTTCAAACAGGGAGAATACTCTGCTTTTAATATTGACTGTAGTTAGATAATTATTTACAGATCTGCCTCATATTTTTGCTACTTCACATTATTCATGGTCACATCGATATTAACATGATGGACCTCAGAATGAAAGCCAGCAGCTCTTATCTGACTTGAGTGAAATCCTACTGTAAGGTTTCCAGGAAACTGATAAGAAAAACTGATTTTTTTTTTGTATTAAAATGTGAAATCATAACTTTATTAACGTCTAGCAGATCCAAAAATGTCAGCCTATCTTTTCACTGGAGTTCTTTTTCGGTGCAAAGAACTATTTTTAAATCTCCATTCAGGACAAGAGCCGATTTTTGAGAGCATGAGATATGATCATTTTCACAGCACATTTTTCTGAGGATTTTCTCCTGGTTTTCATTTGGCAGTACTTGACGTACAAGTTGTTTTTCCTCTTAGTCTTTCTAAAAAGCCTTGTAAAGACCTGCTGATTTCCCTTAAATGTTTGTTGATAAAGAAAACAGGAAGGCAGGCATGCCCATGGTTCATTAGTTACCCAGTGAGCAAGGCTTTAGGTACGCATTACCCTAGAGGCAACTCTCAGTCCAAACATACACAACTCAGTAAACATATGCTCACACACATGCTGCACATTGTAAAGAAACAACAAAACACACACACATACTTACATCTATGAAGTAAAAAATCTGAACTCACAATTCTTAAGTATCCCCAAACAAACACACACACACATAGGCATACACACAGAGGTGTGATATGCCAGGCAAGGCCGTGAAACGCCGCTATGTGAGAAAACACCTCGCAAAGCAAACAGAGCCTCACAAGGCAACTGCTTGTTCCGAGGCCAGAACCTGTGGCAGCGCTCCTCACATCTCTGTGAGGGGAGAGGAAGGAGGCGAGGGAGGAGAAAGGAGAGAGCAAAGGATCAGATGAGAGCAGACTACACATGAGAAACATGTGGAAGAAGCGAAAAATACATCAAGAGCAAGAAAAGAGGAAAATAACAGAGAGGGAATGGGGACAATTGAGGATAAGAGTTCTAAGAGAGGTAGCATGGAGAGTGGGAGGAAAGATGAGAAACGTAAAGACAGCTTGAAAAATACAGAGCAGTCAGGAAAGATAAGGTGAAAGGAGATGAAACCTGTAATTTAATGACAGGATTGAGACTATTGCTGAAAAAAGGAAAGAAAAACCATTAGCTGAATGCCTCCCCTCAAACATTAAATCTCCAGTCATAACTGAGCAACCATAAGTGGGCAAGGCCAGTTCTGTCAAACTTTGGGTTTCTCTAAATATTGAAGCAAAATTATGTATGTAAAAAGTGTGGAGTCTTAAACTGTGCAAAAGTGTCAAAAATGAATTAAACAACATGTTAAACTGCTCTAAAATAAGCTACTCTGTTAGCACAGCCTGCTAAATAGCTAGCTATAGTAGCAACCATGTTTTAATTCCAAGGCCAATAGTTAGCAGTTAGTTGCAATTTACTTAATTAATAATATTAATTTGTAGAGTTTTGGCTTGGATGCACTAAGGAGAACCAGATACAGCGTTGGAGGAGCGCTCCAGTTATTCCTATGAAAGTTGCTTGATGGCTCATCATATGATATCTTATTACAAACTTATCACAGTGGGTTCAGGGTTTAAAAAATCCCTCTTCACAACTACTACGTTGGCAGTGTAGGTTTTCACCAGCGTGTGGAGGTCAGTGCTGCTAGCAAAGTTTAGCCTAACATTATCAGCTTCTGCTTTTATTTGAGTTAGGGAACAACGCTAACACTTAACTGATCTGTTTGCTAATCATGGTCTTTATTCTTCTGAGACTTCAAAAAGATAAAACATACAGTTTAGAGTCTTTTAGCATACCCTGCTATAACTGCAAATTTAGGATCCCTGTACAGGGTTCTGGTTTGAAAATGAGTTAGCTTGCCACATTTTAAAATTGTCCAAGGATAGCATTTTTAATCAACTGATGACGCTAGTGTTAGCTTAAAAAGCTAGCTGTCTACAGCTGATAAAAATCAGACCATTAACAGTTCTAGCTCATTTCAGCTGGCAAAACTGAAGGTCAATACTAGACATGAGAAGGTGCTTTTGTTCAAATCTGTGGAAAATCAAGGACCTGGCTGATTTGAGAATTATGAGGAGTATTTGGGGCATGACTAAGTTTTACAATAAGTCAGACTACATCCACTCTGTGATAGTTATAGATAGTTTCCCACTGAGTTCTTGGCATTTCATCTCTTGAGGCAAAGGGGCCCAGATCTTGCTGTGCTTTGTGCAGAAACAACAATGAGCCACTACATCTGAAATCCAACATCCATCTGTAGGTTTTTTCACCCCCTTTCTTCTCTCTCAAAGCACTTCCATTTTCCCTGAAGCAGAAGCAGACTGTTAGAGAAATGTGAGCTTGTTATGCTTTAAGATCTGCAATCTGGTGTCGTATTGACACGTTGCCTCCTCTACCACAAGAGAACTCTTCAATAACATACTTCAGTGTCCGATGCAGCCTCGCACGGAAAAGGTAAAAGGCTGGTCAAAGATGGTTTTTCAGCCCTTTTTTACAGGCTTCTTCGGGACAGTTTCCAGCTTATCCTATTCTAGATGACTGACATTTCCCTCTATGGATGTGAATCTCCAGAATTTTTCCATAACGACTGCCAAACAATGTAATAACTGCTCTGTTGCAATGGAAACTTTATGAATAGTCTCTTGGAAAAAGCCAATCTTTTGTTTTTGGATTTTTTTTTTTAAGCTGCTAAATTGCTTTTCCCTTTAAACTATGATAATTGTGCCGGACACTTTTTCCAGTCTGGAAAACCTTACTCTGATTGGTTGCAAGTTGCCCGAGTGCCCAGTCTTGGCTCTGTTCTGTTGCCATATACTTTTTGTGCTGCTGTGATGCCTGGCACATGGCTTACAGGACTGGTTGTTTATCTTGGCTATGGGAGAACTGCCAACGAACAGTCCTGGAGCCCAACTGTAATGAAATGTTATACTGAATATTTCCCCTCAAAATCAACACAAAACCAACATCAGTGGCATTTATTAAACATCCAGAGACCTTATTGCTATGTTGCTATGCTTTTGTGCAACTGTGGATGTTTGCTTTACCAACGACCACAACTGGCAAACACATTGAGACATGTTTGTAATGTGTGTGTTGCTGGTGATGCACATTAAACAGGCAGTGTTGTCACATTTTTCAGAGCTTCCTGTGTTCCTGATCTGTTCTGTCGCTCTCTAAGCATCTGTTAACCATCAGAAAAACACCACTTCAAAGGCCCTAAACTGGGATGAATGACTGCTAATCAGAGTATATAATAGCAAAAAGAGAGGAACTAACTCACCAACTTGACAGTGTTTTTTAAAATGTATGACTTTTTCCCTATTAAAACATGTAAACAAGAGGAAGTAATTTGTCTTGCTGTGAAGAAATGCCATGTTATATTTGGTGTGTACTTTGTTAGTATGCCTGTGTATGAGCTTGTGTGACAACAACATGTATACAAGACAACTGTGGAACTGAACCACAAAGAATGAAGCGGCCAGTCTTAGAACAATTTGCACAGATTTTATGCCAGAAATGTAGTTTAGTCTCATTAAAATATGCATGTTTTTGGCAGAACATATTAATGTATGTATATACGAATACAGTGCATACCTATAGAAGTACTTGGGTGGTAAACCTCAATACAACTTTCCTGAAGTTTACTCCATTATAATTTAGAGTGCTAGTAAAGTGTTCTTAAACACTATTTGTTAGTGTTAGGGTCTGTGCATGCCTAAGTGCACATTTCTACTCACTATGTGCATGTGACGATCCACAATCTGGGAACCGGATCCGGATCTTCAAGCTTTTGCGAGACGCCCCGCTCTCATTGAGATCCAGAAAGACAGATTATCTTTGGCATTCCACATCTGGAAGCAGTTGAGGGCTGAGGAGCAGCTTCTTCTGAGAAATATACAAATATGTAGGACAAAGTGCACATGAATGGAGGGGATATGGATTCTCGCTGTGTATTACTCGATGTGACTGTGTCCTGAT
>JAQFJA010000008.1:6056459-6069322 GCA_029874485.1 Naso brachycentron
AAGCCTGATAACAACCTGATCATTTGAATCAGGTGTGCTGGCGCAGGGAAACCTCTAAAACATGCAGGACGGTGGTCCCTGAGGACCAGGATTGAGAAACACTGACGTACACTATGTCACTCAGAGTTTCTCTGGTGCTTTGAAAGGATCTACTTTTACGATGGAGCTGAAAAAGTCTCTTAAAACAAGAGTTCTAAGAACATTGATCGTTCATGGTTTTATGCGTCGTGGATACAATAAAACAGGAGGTTCTTAGAGCTATAAAATGGTTCCTCCGAAAATGTCTATGACGGATTCAGTGGAAGAGAACTGCTCCCTGTGTGTATAAAGAGCTTGTTCTAAGATAGCAAAAAACTGCATCTTTAACTCAGACAGCTGAAGCCTCATACAGAAAAACTTTGGAATGTATTTTTGGACGGAACAAAACAGTACATTTTGTTCCCCATTACTTACACTGGAGGCTCATTTTAAAGGACTCTCTTAACGGCATCAAGGAACGATGAGAACATTAATTCATACATTCTTGTAACCGCTTATCCTGTTGCAGGGTCGCGGGCGGGTACACCCTGGACAGGTCACCAGTGCGTTGCAGGGCTGACATATAGAGACAAAGAGCCATTCACGCTCACATTCACACCTACAGGCAATTTAGAGTCACAAATTAACCTAACCTGCATGTCTTTGGACTGTGGGAGGAAGCCGGAGTACCCGGAGAGAACCCACGCAGACACAGGGGGAACACGCAGGTCCTACCCCAGCCGAGTATCGAACCCAGGACCCTTTTGATGTCAGACAAGCGAACCTTCTTTCTGTGAGGCAACTGTGCTGACAACTAAGCCACCGCTGATGAAAAAAATCAAACCATTTTAATGTTAAGCAAATTGTTCCAAGACTGACTGAAAACACTGTATTCTGTAACAAGCATTGGTCGTCATTTTTCGTGCACTTCATGGTTCACAATCTTCATCTCAAATATAAAAACACAAAGTTCTCTTAATGATTGTGATGCACCCAAGCTCTTACATCACATAATTGTCATTTATCTGCAGTGCCATCGTGCTGCATTACAAGCCATTTCTGTCACTTTGAGCCAGCAAATTACCATCAAACAGAGGTCATGGGTGAGTGTGGCGGGGAGACAGAGAGAGAGAAGAGAGATGTGTGTGTTGATGTCAAAGGTTTTGTGAAGGAGCTTTGGATACAGTGGCCTCTGCTGGGTGGTAAGGGTAGCACACTCAGGGGTGGAGATCAATGACTTTAAGTGTGGAGGATCCCGGCTGTGATATTTATTCAAGAATGGGCTGCTTATCCCTAATGAGCTTAATCCCATAATAAACTATGCGTCGTGCTCGTGCTTACCTTAAGATAATGAATCACACGCTGCCAACTGTCGTGGTAGATTATAACTGACATGGATGGATACCAACTGCTCACTGGGAGAAGCTGTGGGACACATCTGTCCTGCCTTTGCACAGCTGCTGGAGAACGAAGACAGCGATGTTTGGCTTTTTAATTGAACTGGAATTCAGCAGCGTTCGCACGATTAAACCAGACAGCAGCTCACCAAATCATACCTGAAATGTTTGAGAATCAAGTGAACTCTCATCCTGTCTTATCATGGAGAGCGATATCAAATTAATATCTGATGCTAATTTGCATTTCTGAGATAACAAACAGAAAAACGAAGCCAGGAGCAACAGGAGGGCTCTCTGTGAAACCTAACAAAGGGCACAAGTAAGGGAAACAAGCACTATGATGTACTTTACATCTCTAAAAAACAACAACAACCTCTTAATGTTTGGAGGCAAGCTTTATGACAATATAGAAAGGACTTTTACATGAATAAATGTCAATAACAGACAGAGAGGACAAATGAAACTGGTGTTAAAAGATAACAAATCCAGTTGTCTGAAAGCAGAACACCAGCCTCCACATACAGTAAGCAATGTTTTCCCATAAACTGTTCTCAAAGACCTTACCAAAGCTATTTTCAGCATGTTTAAGAGCAGCCAAGCTCCGATATAAATCAAATAATTGCTAACAGAGGCCCATGATGTAATTCTAGCATTAAGCAACATGAAGCAGAGATCAGCTATTAAAGTGGAATAAAATGATGCCATTTAATTCGTCTCCATTGAGCAGCAAAATGCCTTCTTAAGTCAAGAGTGTGTGGCTCTGTTTCATGTTTAAAGAAGGGCATTTTTACACAGTAATTGAAAGGCTTTTATGTCACAAAGTGTTTGGGTCCAAAGCCATCGCCGAGGGATTAAGCCCGACTCAGACAGAATAAAATAAAGGCGGGGGGGCACTTTACCAAGAAGACATGAGAGCGTTTCTTGGATCTCAAACGATATCTTTAATCTTCGAGCCAAATTTTCCACAACAACCGTCAGATAGACAGAGCTTATGTGTCATCAGTACAGTTTTGGCAGGTTGAATTACTCTATTCTGATATGAAAAAACACTTGTGTGCAAAAGTGACAGTTCAATCAAGATGCCAGCGTGAGACTGCGTTTGGTATGTCGTCTTGTTACAGTCGCACATTAAATGGGATTAGAGAGAGAAGCTTTTCCTTGGGGGGGCAACTAAATCTGGAACGAAATGAGGAAAAAAACAACATTAATCATAAATGTGCTTTTTTGTGCTTTGGATCAAATTCTGTTACTCCAAGACGCCTTGATTGTGTTGCTGCCTCTATTCCCAATAGAATTTCATGTAAAGTCATTAAAGTATGAAAAAACCCGAACACCCTAAGCTTTGAATAAAGGGTGATACAATTCCCACGAGAGCGGAGAAGGCTTGAGAGCAGCCAAACCCGCCAACTAACCCGAAAACCAACATCAGGCTCCCTCACTGCCATGTCATGACATCATTTTGCTTCCTCTCCGCTGGAGTCCCTGTGGTCTGAACCCCTTACGTTCTGGCTCAGACACTGATGCTCTCAAAAGGGCTGGGCGACTCAATCCAACGCTGAGAGACCAGAAAATAATAGCACTTGGCTGCAGCGAGGTCCAGTTTCTCTGTCTGAGCAGCGCGTCAACGTGAATATTCTCCCTCTGAGGACTGCCGTGATACAACCTGACATTACCAGCTCGGATTTGGCCTCTAAATTAGATAGAGTTAGTTTGCTTTGGCTGCACTGGCGACACCACAAAAACCTGGACGCTGCATAAACTACAGAAATGTCTCTAATGACAGACGCATTGCAGTAAAATGTGGCCCCTAGCGAGAGATAATCACTGTCATTCAGAGTTAAAGCAAATCAGTGTGGGCTATTAACACCAAAACCAGCAGACTATAGACCTACAGCAGTTTGGTAAATGTGCAAATAGTGACAAGACTTTAGACTATAAAAACTTCCAGGTATCCGTCTGTTTTATTACCTTTAGATAGAATAAACAATTAAAATTAGTGCAGTACAGTCTATACTTTATACAGATTTAAGGTTTTGGCCATTGTTACATATCACAAATTTGAAACAAATCTCCAGAATAGTCAAAGTTATTTGTAAGAAAAAAGAAAAGGAGAATTTTTGAGTGGGAACAGTTTGATTAGTTGTTATTCTTCAGGTTAGAAAGAAAATAAATTGGTATCTATTTTGATAATACAATAATTGTGCAAGTCATCTTTAAAACATAAACGATTTTTCTTGTTTTATTGATATTTATACGTTACATGGACGAAATAATCAACTGGGACGATATTTGGCATTTTAGTCAAAAATAAACAGAATTTTTGCTGCTCTGATAATTGTTTTTACTTATACAGCTCACTGCACACTGCCATCAATGTGCAGACTTACCTGATTCTGCTTAGCCTATACTAGTGAGCTATGTTTTTGTGTGTGTGTGTGTGTGTGTGTGTGTGCATTGAGGTTGCATTTACTTTTATACATGCCTAGTAAGACTTTATTGTTAGCAACTCCACCAAATTCCCAAAGCCAAGCGTTATTAAACATGTAAAAAAATTATATAACAAATATATAACAAAATTAATAGAAGCGATAGACAGAGACACAATGAGACCAAAGCTAAAAAACAACAACAAATGTGAAGGTTGGAAAAGCACAGGTGGAACTGATGACATTAACGGCAGCCCACTTGCCGAACGCCACAGGAGCTTTCATGCACGATACCAAGAAACTGGAGCTAAAAAAATTAAGAAGTGGTCCATAACTAACATGAATTGCACCTGTGCATTTCCCTCTGACATGTCAGGATATGAAAGGGTTTTATTTTACCAATAAATGTCTCCGAAGCCATGCAGCCAACCATTCACTATGCCTTTTAAAGTTTTAACTTGCTTTTAATCTACATTTTTATATTTAAAACGCAGTCATTTAAAGCAATTTGAAGAAATAAAGGGGATTTTTAAAAAATATGTAGAACAATTAGTCTACCGAAAATTTAACGACAGGAAGTAGGCTAGTAGCAGTGAATATTCGCAAAAGCCACTGGAGTCATTCAGAGCACTTTTCTCCTTTCTCCCTGCCTCTATTACAGCCCTGCTGTACTTTTCATGTCACATTAAACATCTTTCACTTTCCCTCTCTCAGGGTTTTCTTTCAGCTGTACGACAACTTGTCACACACCTTTTTTTGTTTAACATTTCAAGCTAATTGTCTCCTTTTTGCTTCCCTGCAACTTCCACTGTCGAACTCACTGTTATTGATCCACGTGAGCTCCCGTACTGACGAAGCGTTGGGTTTCAGGAAGCAGTAGCACTCACAACAGCGCAGCTTTCTTGTCGAAAAATGACACATTTACCGAAAAAATACTTAGTAACTCAGGCCGTCGCACCATATGCTTTCAATGCACAAACAGTCCGTGATCCGGGCAAAGTTTACCGCCCGGACAGTCCGTAGTTTCAACGTTAATTTGAAACACTTTGCTAACGTGATAGGAACAGTTAGCCACAACAGCTAACTTAACGTTACTTCAGTTGGGTACGTTGGAGATTTACACCAACACTGAGCCAAGCCTGCTTTAGATGTGCTCTCAGATCGCTGTTAAAGAGGAATAGTGCATTCAAAGAGGTGGGTGAACATGCTAACAGCTAACAGGTGGCTTTCTTACTGTATGTCTGTATGTTAAGTGTCTTTGAAACAAGGGATATGTAACCTAATCAGCTCCTGCCAAGTCTCGAGTTAATTAATATTAAGTCCATGGCGGATTTCAAAATAAAATGTTGGAATTGTTAGTAGAAATTCTATTTTCACCTTTGGAGGAACTTGCTACAAAAGGTTTTTGCTTGTGACTTAAAGTTACAAACAATTACCCTGATTGAATCCAAGGAGCGTGGATGTATATCATGGCAGATAAATAGGAAAACAAAACAAAACACCGCAATGTTGTAACATACTCGCCTTTATTTTTTTTTCTTTCAAATCTCTGCTAGTTACTTGGGAAATTCAGGTAACATTCAGTCCTTCTAATCTTTGAAAAACATAGAAAAACACACAATCAGTAAAAAAAATATGACTCTTTGAACAGTCATCCACTTGTAGAATAATGAAACCTGACAGCTGATCCCAAGAAGAAGACAAAAGACTAGGAGGCACATTCTTAAGGCAGTTAAACACTTTATGTTAACTGTGGATGGAAACATCTCTCTCAACCAGAAACAGTTTTTTGCTTGGCCACGTTCATCAAACCGTCAATTAAGTTGAAGTATATGCTTTTAATTTTGCTCGTCAGTCAATTTATCGATAGCTGGAGTAACAAGTTGCTACCTCAGGTGGGATGGGAGTCTGCAGAGTTGCCTTAAATGGATCGATTTTGATATTTTTTTATGCAGCATTTCTGTAATAAAGCTACAGTGACTCAGTCAGATGATTAATCACATAAGTGATCAGAAAACAGTTTTTTTTTTAACCTCCCAATGCGATCAATTGTTAAAGTGAGTTATCGAGCAAAAAATGTCAAACGTCGTCTATTTTTGTTATGCTAACTGATGGTATTTGATGTTTTTTTAATTTCCTTGATAATAAATTCCTCATTTTCATGTTTTACAGTAACTTTCCAGTTTAACAAGCAATTTTTAACAACTAATAAATGAATCTAGAAAAGGAGCAACATATGATTTGAAAATGAAAATCAACTTGCGATTACATAAGTTAAAATAAGTATTAGTTGCATAATAAATATCCTCAGCAAATTATCAAGACCATATTAGCATCAGCCTGGTTAAAAACACCTTAAGTCCCAGTTACTGACATTTCTAGATGCACCACCACAAGTGTCAGTTCACCAGTTTGATACACAGTTAACATTTTTCTCTTCATTTTGTGCTTGCAGGGCGATGCCACGCTTGCAGTCAGGTGTTTGGAAGCATTTCACCCCGGCTATCAAAGACGGGAGGGAGACCTTCATGTGCAACTACTGTTCAAAGACATACACAAAGAATGCCACCAAAATGCAGATGCATTTGGACAAATGCAAGGAGTACTCTGTGGTTTCGCAGCAGTCACCGGGTCCAGATGGGAGCTCCTCTGCCTCCATTCCTGTTCCCTCCTTCCCCTTCTCTCCATCTGCCACTCCTGAGGGACCGTTCCTCATTGATTCAGTGGATCAGCGCAGCCAAGCGTATGCTGACGAGTGCCTGGCGAGAGCTGTGTACGCCACTTCCTCATCCCTCACTCTCACAGACAATATTTACTGGAAGCGATTTTTCAGCGTGCTCCGGCCTGCGTATTGTCCGCCCACCAGAGAGGCTTTGTCCTCTCATCTCTTGGACTTTGAGTTTGACAGAGTGCAAAGCCAGGTTCATGAGGCCATAGGGAAAGCGGACTGTGTCACCATCGTGTGCAGCGGCTGGTCCAAAGTAAAAGAAACTGGAACTGTCATTTATATTGTGGCAACTCCTGTACCATTGTTCTACAAATGCACAAAGACAAAGGAGACACATGCGAGCGCTTATATTGCAGAGGAAATAAAAAGTGTTATAAATGAAGTGGGGCCTCAAAAGGTTTTTGCTGTTGTCACTGACGACGCCCCGGAAATGGAGGCAGCTTGGGCTCAAGTGGAGGAATCCTTCCCGCACATATCGGCTATCGGCTGCACAGCCTGTGGCGTCCGACAGCTTTACGACGACGTGGTCGCACAGCCGTCTGTGAAAGCCCTGTGCAAAAGAGCTGAGCAGGTTGTTAGGTATGTTAGAGAGCAAAAAATATTAGCAGAAACCTTTAGATGCTGGCGTAATACAAAGACAAAAAAACACACTGCTGATGGGACAACATTGGTGCTGCCTATTAGCTCAGACTGGACTGATGTGGTTAGCATGTTTAACAGCCTCCTGGAGGGTCAGAACTCTTTACAAGACATGGCCGTCTCGCCCTCCCTGGACGTTACAGCTCCCTTCAGGGCCACACTGCAGGATGCTGCGTTTTGGAAAGGGTTAGGCAGCAGTCGAAACCTGCTCTACTTGATTGGGAATTATATTAATTACATGCAAAGAGAAGATGCTTCACTCTCTCATGTTGTTGACATGTTCAGCCAGTTAAGTTACAACATAGGATCTTCGATGATGGGGTCCGTGCTGTCGAGTGCTGAACAGAAAGCTGTCATGGCGTCATTAGACAAGTGCCAGAAGTTTTGCGTAAAGCCCATACACGCAGCAGCGTACATGCTGGATCCAAAGCATGCTGGGCAGCAGACGCTCTCTGGGGAGCAGATAAACAGCGCTTACTATGTGATATCCAACCTGTCACACCATCTGAATCTTGATGAGGGTAAAGTGCTCGCCAGCTTTGCCAAATTCTCGGCCAAGCAGGGACTGTGGAAGGGGGCTGGGATTTGGAGCTCGTGCCAACACGTGTCCGCATCCACTTGGTGGAAAGGGCTGTGCTCCTCCGAGCCGCTGTCCGCCGTGGCCTCTGCTATACTCCAGATCCCGCCAACAACAGCTGCTTGTGAGGGCGTACAGTCACGCTTTAGCAATAAAAAGCTGCAAGACCGCCTCTCAGCTGACAGGGTGCAAAAACTAGTAAGGGTTCAGGTGAATCTTAACCTTTTAGAGCCAAGTGACTGTGATTTTGCTCCACTGGAGAGTGAGGAAGAGAGGAAAGTTACATTTCGGTCTGAAGCTCAGTAGTAAGACAAAATGGCATATCTGTCACAGCAAGGGAATCAAAACAAACAGCCTTCTAACTCAACCAAACACGGACATCATATTAGATTAGATTAAATGTAAATTTGCAGTGCATCAGGAGTGAGTCTGAGCTTTCATAACTGTGATTGCACTGTGCTTACACTCTTCTCCTCCCATTCGTGGACAAATGGTACACAAAGAATAACTACATCTGACGCCTTCATGTGTTTAGTCATATGCAATGCATACTCATGTGTTTAGTTTTTTTAATCACAGTTTCAAATAGTGTTTATTTACTTTTATCACTTTGATTCAGAATCTGAAATATTAGGAGACTTACAAGAGGTCTGATTATCTCTGTTTAAGTTCAAATAAAACAATTCTATTTATTAAAGATAAACTGTTTGAATGTTTAGAGTGTACTGTCTGAGTTTATTCTTACAGAAACAAGAAAATGGAAATTTTCCTCCCAAATGAAATAGCTTGGCACTGAATATACTTACTTATTTTCTTGCTGAGAGGTAGATGAGAAGATAGGTGCCTCTTTAATAGCCTTGCTATCGATGTCCTTGTCTGACTCACAGCAACCAAGCGTGTTTCCCAGAAAGGTCAAATTGTTGCTTATAGCAACAGTAATTCCCATTTATCAGTCCTGAGATTGTAACACGAACCAAATATAAGTGGTTAAATACGTTGAAATTGAAAAAAAAAATGGAAAAAGTCCAACTTCAGCACTTTTTTTTAATTTAATGAAACATAAAGTTGAGTCTCTGCTTTCGTGAAAGCTAAAAGCGTCACAAAGAACTTCTGTGGCAAATCACTCAGACAAGCTGTGTTTTCTCACACACACTCATTCTCTGCTCTTTCCCTCGTCCCCGCCAGCCTCTCTGCTGTGTTGTACTGGTGGTTTGGCACCGGGGTGGCGGGGTTCTGAAGGGAGATCTGGGCCTTGTAAATACTAGCATTATTAATCTTAATAGAAACGAGCCAGGACAGCTCTGGAGGTGTCTTTGCTTTAAAGGCAGCAGACCTGCCGTAAATCCTCAGAGTTCCTGTGCTCCACTGCATCACTCAGTAAATCTGTCATTACCTACATCTTCCCTCCTGTTTCACTGTTTTGCTCCCTGTTGCTTGCTCTACATATGGATTGTGTGGGCAGTGACAACAGATGTGTGGGCCATAATTGGTGATGGTACATATCATTTTACAGATGAAGAGGGTCGTTTTCTTATGATGTGTGCTGCTAATGACAGATGGCAGTGCGTTGGCTGGTTTGAAAGTTGCCCTTTGAGTGAGGTAGTCACACTCGGCAGAATGCATGAAATTACAGTAATCGTGATTTTTCAGGTTGTGGTTTCATCTTTGTTTCATCATTTGTTGCAGGCCTAGATTATCAGTATTAAGGTCTCTTGTGTGTTATCAGCTCAGGGGTGTTTCTGTTAGTCTGTAATAATGTCTCATATGATACAGTTCAAAACAACACACTTCCTGTAAATGATGAATCTGTAAAAAGTACAACAATACATTGGTCCATCTTTTGATATTTTGTTCCCTTCCTGTAATAATAAGCCTTGAAGACATAAATCTTTATAAACAGGTAACAGGTGAATGCTGAAGATTCAAGAAAATGTCGCACAAACCAAAACCCAAAGCACAGGAAAAGGTAAGGACTGACTGTATCTGTTGTAGACTAATACATGTGGTATGCCAGTCATTTACAGTAGTAGGACTTGTATATGGGACTGACTGATAATACACTCACCCCTGGTTTGTTATAATGTCTTCAATGCAATGTTTTGGCTCATTACATTTTTTTAATAGTTGCGGACAACAGAAGAGGCCTATGGCACAAAGAAATGGCAATGACTTCATCGGCAAAAAAGATATTATCAATAAGATGTCCTATTTAATTAGTATTATCCTTAAAAAGTTACTGAATAGTTGAATTAACATCTGCACAAAGCCATCATAAGATTTACAAGGTTTAAATTTAAAGGACCATACCACATCTTATATCTTCCACAAATGTTAATATTCAACTGTGTGTATACTTTAGTACAGGGCTTCCCAAACTTTTCAACCCAGGATCCCCAAAACAATGATGCCAGAGACGGGGGATCCCCGTTGATCCTGGAGGTGGCATATAACGTTGTGCACAGCCGTGGGCACGTACTATTAGGCCAATGCAAATACAGGCATCAATACAACACAAATGAACAACAGCTTAACAGCCATGACATTATTGTAGTGAAGGAGGAGGGAATGAGTCATGAACCCAGGTCAGCTGGACCATGGATGACAACACCGACCAGTCAGTCATGCTGTAGAACGTTGCACATGATTGTAAATATCCTTATTATATGGCTTAATGTGCAAAAAAACAAACTTCTCCTTTGAGAGGAAATTAAAACATTTCAGCTCTAATAATAATAATTAACTTTATTTATACAGCACCTTTCAAAACAAATGTTACAAAGTGCTTTACGACACAATGACATCAGTTACAGCAAAATAAAATAAATATTCTGCTAAAGAAACACAAGTTCTTGACAGTTGGCTGGGTTCTACCACACACACGAGAATCTCAGACGGTTGTCTGGCAACAATGGCCAACAATGGAAAACATTCTCCTTTCCTCCGAGAATTGTGATTGGGTTACTGATTAAGCTGTCTGAATTCCCTATTCAAGTCTCTACAGCACATTACCCGCCCAATCTCTGGGCACTATGACAGCAGATTTAGATGTCTCTCTTACCTCTGGACGTGTTTGACGGCAAAGAGGCAACATGCAATTTGTTCATAGTTCTGGGTTATAAAGCACAGTTAGCTACGTATTATAGTCCAGTAATTAATGTCACATGAGATTGAGTGTAATTTTGTAATCTAATCTGGTCAGCGAAGTACAGCTGCTTTAACAGCTGGTGCCAATCCGACTGTAACTCCCCCGTCAAAGACTGATACTATTATCTTGGCCTGGAACAATGGCTGGCTTAAGCAGTGTCTGTGAGTCTGAGACAGAGAGAGCAAGCAAATGAACCAGTGGGCTGCTCACAATTGAAACAAAAGCCAGCTTGTCTGGGGATCATTGAGAGGAGAAAGTAATAGTTTTTGCAATAGTATCGATGGATGTAAACAGAAAACGCTGAGAGGAAAGGTACAGGATGAGATTTCATCAAGTCTTTCACTGCACACCCTCCACGAAAGCATACGCGACATGTACATTATCAAACATGCAAAGTATGAGTGTGTTATAGGCAAACTACAGCTCAGCAGGTACTCGAACAATGACACTGAACTATTAAAGAAACAGTTGTTCCTGAAAAAGACACAAACTTATACTTAATTTTTACATGTTCATCAATAACATCCTCATATTTGTGTGCTTATAATAAGAATGTTAGGAGGGAATTATCTTAGCTGTATAGATTGAGCTGGAGATGGTATATAGTTAGTCTAGTGTAACAATCTGACTCTATAAAAGAGTGGAAGTAGGGGGAAACAGCCAGCTGCTGTGGGGAGCCACTGCTGGCCACACAGCCACCCTACCGTCTAGTTGAGGTAGCCTATCTAATAGACTGTTTCTGATTCTGAAATGCAAACATTTTTGACCTTGTTATCATTTTTAAATTTGCTTTAGATTCCTGTCTGCATGTCAGACACTGTGGTGGGTACAGCCAAGCTCCAAAGTGCCTCCTCTGCTTCATCGTGCTCCTCGAGCCGACCAAGTGCGTCATTAAGCCCAGACTTTATTTAGAAATGACCATTGTGTCAGACTGTTTGGCCGTGTAACCGTTGCTAACGCTCAACCTACTGTAATAACAGGCCGACAATAATTTGTGGTTTAGCCTCCCATCATTTTCTCATTCCTCACCCTGGCCAACACCAGCCCACCCATCAACCCACTTCCCTCCAACCCCTGCCTTAAAAACAAAAACAACAGATGGGCTGTGCCAGGGAGACTGTGACTGCTCCTGGCCATTACCACAGTTAGGAGCTGGAGGGGCGGTGGGAGGGTTGAGCTGCTTGGCTTGCAGATATGTAAAGTAACCTGATGGCAAGGAGAGACAGGACTGTTCTCCCTTGCATGTCTTGTTCTTGCTGCACTCAGCACCTCATAATGCTTTTATAATTACATTCCAACCAAGCTGAATCATGATTAGATGATCGCAGCATTTTTTTTTCCCTTCTGGAGCACCAGTTAGTATTAACTTACAAGGCAAACATCAGGTAAGCAAGAGGTGGAAGAAGTACTCTGATCCTTCACTTTACTTTAACTGCAAATTACTTAACTATACCACTGCTGCCATTTTTTTTATGTTACTCCGAGTGTTGCACTAAAGATTTATTTACTGAATGTGTATCCAGTTTCACACTGTACTCTGCAGAAAAGAGATACATTATGAGGTGTGATCAAAAACTTGCAAGACTGTTTCTGTTGTGCACAAACACAGCGCTGCACAGTTATGTGCATGTAGCAGGTGCAGGGATTTACTTTCCTGAGTAAGTATTCCAAGTTTCCTTGCAACAGTCATCAGCACCTGAGTTATACATATTTTTATGACCACTGGTAAGTATGTATTTATGATTTTTCTATGCACCAGAAAGTTGAGTGCTCCGATTACACACTTCTGAAAGGAGTCGCAAGCCAAAACATTAGGTAAAGGGAACTGAAACCTAACCTGTAAGTTGTCAGATAAAGGTTGTTGAATAAAAATACATATCAAGGAAAGCACCAAAACCTTAAAATTGTGCGTAAGTACAATATTTGAGCAGAT
>JAQFJA010000008.1:6088937-6101178 GCA_029874485.1 Naso brachycentron
GTAAAACTCAAATGACTAAAAATTGGTTCTCACAAAGATAGCTGTACAAGAGCACACACACACACACACACAAACTCCTTTAACTGATTTTCAAACACATCGTTAACTCGCCTCATTTTCTTTAATAATCATGAACATTTTAAAGTAATATTGCAAACTAATGCTGGAAATAAAGAAGCGGAATAGATTTATGTTGTTGATGATTTGTCATGAAATTTATTATAAAATTTGTTGAAGTAGAAATCCTGAACCTCGACCCTCAAACAAGCATCAAAAAGTACTCAAGTATTTATAAATCCTGCAGTCTAACATCTGTCTGCTCAACATTTTACAGAAGTGAAAATCAGCCGAGCGACTCTTCGGCTGTTAGTGATGATGTAAGATCAGGATGATTCATACGCTTATTTGTCTCAGTTTACTGCTCACCGTGAATGTTGTTTATGGGGACGATTTTCATTAAGTGAGAAATCAATCACCGACATTTTGCGTCACTACAGCTAGAGGAGCAACAGTGATGTCAGAAAATATGACGACAGAAACTCAAAGCTTCGTTTAAAAACCTCAACAGGAGCTTTAAATGTCACAAAATGACATTCAGTGATTCAGCCTGACAACCGCTTCTTAAGCAAATCAGTTACCATTAATCAAACAAAACGAAGTGAAACTGAAAATCTCATCGCTTTGGCTTCTGACAAATTCACATTTTATGACTATTTATAACCAAAATGATTCATTGATTAACCAAGAAAATAATAAATAATTAGTAGCAGCTCTATTAAAACCTGCTTCAACTTTTAGAAACACCATCTGAATGTGCAGTTAATAATGTTTTTATTAGCTCTCAGCCCTCAGAGTGGTCGCCATGGGAACAGGTTCTGTCTCGTTAATTAAAGCTCTTTAACGATGTCATCGTTCTAATGATTTTCACATTGATTGGCTGAGTCTTTTCTCAGCGATGGTCTCGTTGGTGGGACGTTTTCTCGATGACTTTTACAGTCTGAATTTATTTCACGGCTCCATTTGAATCAAGTTCTATACAAATACAATTTACCTAATGCTTTTTCTGCAGCAGAGAAAATTAAAGCCAGTTTAATTTACCACACACACACACACACACACACACACTCCCATGCAGCAGTACTTACAAGGCAGGATGTTGTTGTAACGGTTCTTTCCTCGGTTTTCGGGCAGTCTGGCGACATCCATCGTCTGGTTGCGTCCCACATCCTTCAGATCCTGCAAAAAACAACATGATTCACTCACAATAAATCCATTAATGTTTCATCCTTTAAAAAAAAATAAAAAGTTTGACAGATGAAGCCAAAGTGCTCAAATGTTAAACATACAAACCTCTTATTTCATGCTACTTAAAGCTAAGGTTGGCAATATCTGGAAATCAAGCTAGCTGTAGCATGAGACTCCTAAGGAAGCAACTGCACTGCACTCTCCCCTCCCTGTTTTTGCTCCAGCCCTTTTAAGTCCAATTTGCACCAAAGATACACAAGGAGACGAAACGATTGCAGGGAAAGTTGCAGCCGTGTAAACTGGTCTGTCTCAGCTCGACTCAAGTTGACTGTCGGCGTCACCTGCAACTCAGCTTGTCAAGTCGCCAGTCGCCAGTTTTAGAAAGTAAGGGGCGTCATTTGGTTCAACAGCCAATCACCTCGTAGCAACGTCACCTGAAACATGCGCTCCCAAAAATTCCCCATCATGGGTCTGCCAGCTAGGTATGAACAGGGCCAAGGAGAGGAGCAGAAGTCTAGATGCTTTGTCAGACCTTACACAGACATTACAATGTCCCAAAAGGTAATCATGGAATTTTTGACCAATGAGACCAAACACCAGTGACACATCCCAGCTTAAAGAGCCCTGAATGGTCAAAGAAATATTTTGTTTTTAAACTAAAGTAAGAGTTAAGCTAACACCTTGCTTCCTTACTCTATTATCCTTTACTGTTACTATTATAGGCCTACAGTAACAGTTCTCCAGTGTTAGCAATTTGCTAGCTAGCTTTTAAACTTAACACCATTTTCTCAGCTTTACTGCCTCTTATTGTCTGCAAACTGCATTGTAGATAACATACTGCCTCCTACCACGCAGCATAGTAACTACAGCTAACTTCTGTTATAGAAGGACTTAGTAATCTAAATGTGCATATTTATTATACACTGCTTTTTAATAGGCCATGTTCACATTTTTTGTTTTTTGTTTTTTTCTAAGCTTCAGCAACAATGCAGAGAACACGCCTGTATATCAAATTTACTACTGTCACCTTACAGAGCCTGCTGTGAATGCTTTATGTCCCACACAGAAATATTAGTCCTAAAGGATGTGTAAATGGTGGAACAAGTTCAGGTTAACTTTCACTCACATATTCAGATATCACATTTCAGGTTTGGCATTTACAAAACCTGTAGCAGAGCAGGAAGAGGCTTTTACAGCAGAGTGTCGAGGCTGTAACATTAGACTATTGTGTTCCTTCTTCTCCAAAATAGTAAAATGGCTCGTTTTATTCACATTCATAATGCTGGAAGGAGGATATAGATTTTTTCTCTCACCCATTTCTGCCACAAAAAACAGGTAAATAAAATGCAGCTCCCCTCCCAGCATCGCCACAGTGTTTTCACCCACTCACCTGCCGCCCTTTGAAACATCAAACACAAAAGAAGCTTTTTATATGCAGATGCATTTTGCTATTATTCTGCATTTTAATGCAATGTATATTTGTCCTTATTTCAAAACTGAATGCAAATTTAAAGAAACACCTGATAGGAGTCACATTTGATATGACACAAGGATAAAACAGCCCATATGTTGTTAACATCTTGAGCTTACCGCTGCATGTGTCCTGATCTGTGCAGGGGTTTTTATGTGTGCATGGATGAAGATACAGTTACTGTTTTTATTATGTATACTCTACTGTCATCTAGTGGTTAGATGCAACATGGACAAAACTACATCTGTTAGCACACATATACCCAAACATATGATCACACACAAAAAAGCCTCTGTCCTCATTTTTCCCTGCAGTCTGGTTTGTGTCCAACAGTCCATCAAGGGGATATTTTGGGACCCTCTGGGCCTTGGCTCCTGTCCTATAGGAGGTTGGATGGGACAGACTGCCTAAACATCAGCACCATGTCCCTGTGGTAAAAACCTCACGTGGCCACGGGACGTAAATAAACCAGAGACCAACCGCTCTCCACCAGGGGTGAAGTAAAAAGCAGTTTCCTTCAATTCTGCTGTGACTTGAAAGATATATAGCTATTGTTTGTGTATGTGAATGTGTGTTGTGGGTTAGGGTTATAAAAATAAAACATTATTGGACTTAGCCATGACAACATGATCCTCTGCAACCACTCTCACCTCAGAGCCCGGGAGACTCTCTTCAGCGACAGTCTGATAGCCTCAAACTTGACTTTACATTGTCTCTCTGAGCAAAAAAAACCCCATTGATCTGAGAAATACAATATAACACAATGGTCTGTATATCTAAAATGATCTGAATCAGGTCAGTTTTTTTTTAATTTTTTTAGAGACAGCCCTTAAAATTGTTAGTACTTGTTGGATTAACAGTGAAATTCAGAATTCCAACGGAATTATAAAATAATATGTTGCTCATTGTTTTGGCTCTGTACTCTAGTACACTTTATTTCAAGCAATAATAACAATTAAATTATAAATACAGAGACTATACAATTATTGTCTTTGAACAAGCCTAATATATTTAAATTAACAATTGATAGAAAGAGTACATGTCTGAGAAAGGGGTGTGTAGGAGTTTAGGCCCAAACACACTGAAAGCAAGAACTGATGTGACTCATTTTGCACGCTGCAGGCATCAAATTTGAAAATTCCAACGCTACAGATGCAGCAGTATTTAGGGAAAATGTTGCTGTTTATAGTAGTACTTATAAACTAATATATTACGCAAACAGGAAATTGCTGCGCACAAATCCCCAACAAACAAATAACACATGTAGCTTCATCTCGTCCCATCTGACCCTCCAAAATCAAAGTTTAGGCTTCGGGACAGTTTCACGCACTTCATAACACTTTTGGTGCAAGTTTGACCATTTAAATTAAAATTGGTGCACTTCAAAACAAATGTGTCCGAAGCTTTCTGTGCATTCGTACGGAGGCCGAGAAGGGCCAAACACACTTCAAATTAAGACGTCAAATGCAAATAAACAAAACACATGCAAACTGAGAAAACATCTTCATCAACTGACAACATGTGCACAACTTCAATTTGACAACCAATGCGCAGCATTTAAGAAGAGTGCTGCAAAAACAGAAAACACAACAGAAGTGTTTCCAAGGACACATAAAAGTGACGGACACCCGCTTGTTTTTGTATTCTCCGCGAGTTCTTGTTACTTTGCCATTACTTCGTCATTATTGTGGCTCACTTGTTTTCAGCAGCAACAGGCGGCTGCAAACTGATAGTGCCACTTAATTACTGGCTGAAGAATAAACAGTCGTGAAGACAGCTGCTGAAACATGAAAAAAGTTATGGTGTTTGGAAGAGTGAATCACCAGCTGAAACCAGAAAAACAACCACAAAATGAATGAAGGCTTAGGCGTCTTCCTGTTTGCTTGAATATGTCAAATATGAGCCGTTTGCTAAAACATTTGCAATATCAACTTAAAAGGAGATAATACGTCAATGTTGTGTGTTTACAGCTTGTTTCCACTCTCCCAAAGTGACCAAATCCTTACTGCTATTGCAAATTTCCTATTAAAGGCCATGAGGGGGCGCTGAGAACCACATTGTGGGACTCACAGGCCTTTTTTTTTCCATTTGGGAGGATGCATGAATACTGTAATGACTACAATTTCTGCAAAGTCCATCAGATGCAGATTTAAACAGCCTAAAAGTACAACCTAGAGTCAACAGTTCAACCTCAATATATAATAATATCACTAATGTTTCCGCTTCAGATCCGATGTGTTGAAATAAAAAGCCAAAACAAACTGTACTAATACTTGTGGGCTGCAGTGCAAGTAGGTGGAATATTTGTGAAGCAGCAGCAAGTCCTTCAATAATGCAGCCACTTCCTCTGATAAACATCAGTGGTGGGCAAATTGACGGTGGGTGGGTGGATATTTTTATGATCATATACTGTGCATAAAAATACAAGTTCAAACACACACACACATACATGCATACACACGCACACTCACACACAGGTAAATATCGGATATGATACGATTTTCTTTTTTTTTTTGCACAACAAGCATAAAGAGGATATTGCAGTGTAAATCTCTCAATTATGCAGCAAGTTCCCGTAATACCCAACACAGAGGACTACCGACACTTTTCCATACATACACACACACACACTTCCTGCGCACATGTACACACATATAAACACTTGTGCAAAAACTTAATGCCCCTAATAGCCTCACATTTACAACACGCACAGCATCGCCTCCTGAGCTGCTGAGTGATGAGCCCTCCTCTAGACAGCGTGTCTGGGACTTAACTCCCTAAGCCATGACATAGTTCACAGCTGTGTGTGTGTGTGCGTGTGCGTGTGTGTGTGCGAGATCATAAACCCACTTTCTCACTTCAACACACAGAGCCCACTCAACCATTATACTGCCCTTCAAATTGCTTTGTGATTTTAGCAGATTTTACTGAACTCAGCGAGATGAAATATTGATTATGTTGCCAGTTCACTTGTGTGAGTTTGACGTGATTCATGGAGACGAGTCGGGCGTGTTTGCTGAAAAAGCAAATCAACCTCCAGTGTGATGAGGACTGTTTTAGGGTGACTCTTACTTTTACAGTCCAACAGGTGGCAGTCGTGCTTTACGCTGCCTCACATCCTCTTGAAGAGACTTTCTGTCATGATGTGAAAAATACTTTTTCCAAAAAGATTCTAACATTTTGAAAAGTAAAATGTTAGTTTTATACTACATTTGTAACTAGTATCCCAGTATGTTTATGGCATATGTTTTTAGGGCTGGATGATTTTGAAAATATATCTAATTGTGATTATTTGGACTGATGCTGCAATTATGATGTGATTTGTGATATTAGAGAGAATGATCGTTTTTATATCATTATTCTCATTTTCACTGAACATATTAAAATGATTCTGGTGTAATTTTTGCAGTGATGTCTTCTTAAAGGACCATACCATTCTACTTTTGATTTCTCACCATGAGCAGAGATCTGTCTTCTAAAAATGTTGTGAAAATTCAACCATGTGTTTACTTTAGTAGATCTCAAACTGCATTTTTAAACCCCATTCACTACCATTCATGGTGAAACAGGGTATAGAAACACTATAGGACACATGAAAGTTGTTAGCTAGAGGTAATTCATCCTTCTAAAGAGAACGTCTACATTCTTTTTGGTAAAAAAAAAATCGCTGAGTGAAGGAGAGAGAGAGGAGCTGGGGACGTTAAAATAGTTCCTTACAAGTGCTGCCTTCCTAGCTTGAATATTAGCATAAAGAATGATGAAGATTTTGACACAGATGGTCTTTTTAACCAACACTGTCACATATTTCCAGATACTTTCTGTTTCATTATTACGATCAAACATTTATTAAATATGGACAAAATGTAAACAAACACGGTATCTCATATGAGGCTATTCTGGGGAAAATGGGTGGGAATTATGAAACCTATGTGGTCAATATTGATAGCAGACAATGACATATAGTAATGCTGATATGGTCCTTGACCGTCTGTAGAATATGATGTGTGAGTCAGAACTGCGGAGGCCATGTTGTGATTTTGATTAAATCTCTATTAATCGTGTAGCCCTACGTCACACAGTCACATATTCATTTATGGTTTCACGCTCACTTGAGCAACATCTAGAATCTGTTTTTCCTATAAATCAAACTACTCTACATCTGAATGTAGAATCTCTCCAGCAAATAATCTCACAGTGACTGATGTGAAATGTTCCTCTCTATCAGCTCATATCCTGCTTATAATCTCTTCTGCAGCTCCGATACATCAGTAAATCAAAGCCTTGTCTCTATAAGGTGCATTTAAACTGACATTATCCCCGGTGCAACTGTTGAAAATTCACTTCTACGATCTCTTTTTGTTATGATAGATATGGAATTCCCGAACAGATGACTAAGACAGACAGAGAGAGGGGAAAAGATAAGGAACACAGATGGATGATTTATCGACTTGACTGTTTTTATGAGCTTGTGTCACGTTGGTGGGCCCGGCTGAGAAAATGACGACTGTAACCCAATTCCTGCTATAACTACAGAAAAATCAAACGTTCCAGCTTTTAGTTTTTTGATGACTTTAACTGGAACTCTCAAGGATTTTCCCCCCTATCTGTGTCTCTCCGTGTAGATTATGTAGGCCTAATAAATACTTTCCAACCTCCTCTCTCTCGTCCCAGAGGCAGCGGCTATCGGAGGCCGTCATGACCCACCTGCCCCGAGGGTTTGTTGGAACATAGCTGGAATACACAGACTCCTTTGATCCGTGCCACAGAGCACCCCGACGCTGTTAGCTTCAGATTAGATTCCCTCACATTTGCATAATGCCTCCTTTAGTCGTGAGCAGAACAGGCAGAGACTCAGGGGAAAAGATCTTTTAAACTGCATAAAGGACAATCCTGGCATCATTTAGAGGCAAAGCTCTTGCAAGTGTGTAATTAGTTTTTTTAATGTTTGCTTGCTTTAATGTTTTTCCTTAGACTGAGAATGACATGGCTGCTGGTGTTTCATGTTATTTCCTTGTAATGACTTTCATTTCTTCTCTTTCCTGTCAACAGTGATTGATGTACAGAGAGGCAAATTCTAGTTGTAACTGGACAAAACTTATTCATATTAATCATGTTCATCCTATTACAGTAGTTTAAATGTGATCTGTAGATTAATGCAAATGTAAAAGAATTATTATTATTAATTTTTTTTGTGACACTTAGCAGGACTTTCAAACTAGGGGGAACATGTTTGTGGTTAGTTGAGCTAGCTAGAGATTAGTATAGCCTTTGTGACTGGAAGCAGTGGATCAACTTTAAGAGGTGCTCATAAAAACAAACCCTCATAAACAAACAGCATTTTTTTATACTAAGCTAACGGACTCTTGACTTGATCTTTATTAGCACAGAAACATGAAAATAGAATCAATATTTTCATTAAAATGCACAAGAAAGTGAAAAAGCAAATTTCTGATATGTCAGCTTGCTCCTTTTACAAGACCAATTGGGAAAACAAAACAAACAGAAGGATTTTTTTTTATCAGCAAAATCAAACAAACTTTATCCAGAAAAGCACATTTGTTCAAGCTAATGTTCAAACTCACTTATTTAACTGAATTTATCTCAGTGAAAACACTCATTCAGACTTTAAGTAGTCTCTGCCTGCTCTTTTGCCCTTTGCAATGTTATCAGTTGTCTGGTCAGTTTCCTGAACCATCCCAACACACACCAACACACACCCACACACACACACTCTCTCTCTCTGTGTAACGTTCTGGCTTCAGTTACCTCTGTCGTTCACTCTGGTTGTGGAGTCTATATCCATCACAAATAATGCAAGCACACACACACATACACACACACACATTGCAGCAGGAACAGTGTGTGATAGTGTAGCCCTGCAACCATTGCATCATTTTAAATAGACTATCCTCTCTGTGTTTCTCTGACTGTAATCAGTCATCTCTGGAGGGAGGAAGCGGTGTTTCTAATCAGACTCAGATCTGTGGTCATTAAACATATAGATCTGACCCACTCTAATCCACCATACATCCCTTGGACAGTGACATAGTGTCCCTGGCTACTAACGGTCCCTGTCGCATGCCAACAACTATAAGGCTGATGGCCAGATGGTGACGTTGTGTCCACATCCTATAATGGTCCATGTAATCATGTGCATGTCAGTTATATTCCTGTGTCATTGTTTGAAGCTTGTCATGTTTGTAACCAGCCAAAAGTCTTTATCCAAACTGTCTTTAGTCGCACAAGGGAGAAGTTTGACTTCGGATGACATAGTATTGGATTGAGGAGACTGGAGATTAAGTTTGAGCTGAGGCAGCTATAGTTGTTATTTTAACCTCTGTTGACTTATCATTTCAGTTTTTAGTGTGTATGAAGCTGCTGAATGCACCCTATGTGAATACGTTTAGCAAAATAGCTGAATAGGCCGTAAATGGTAAGGTCATATTTTGACGTTACCTGATGCCCAATAACATCACGTGTGTTGGCAAAACTTTCATTTTGAGTATATTTTTGAACCAGTATGCGATCTCTTGATTGGACAAACAGAAGTTGCCTTTCGTAGTCAAAATGTTTGCTGGTGAGCAGACCTACCACAGCAGTTGAGGCAATGTAATCCTCAACTGCTTTTACAAAAAACAAACGCGAAAACTGGGCTTGCCTTATGCATGTAAAATATTAACTTATCGGCCTATCATATATAGACATATAAATGGAACATATATGGAACATCTGCCAATACGTCGGATGTCAAAATTTTCTTGCTCTCTAATATCCATTTCAGCATTAGCCCCGAAAATCCCATATTGTTCAGGCCCTAAACGTGTAACCCATTGATCTTATTTGATTAATGGGCAATATCATAAATAAAAAAATCAGCTTTTATGTAATTTAGAAAAAAGACGAATTGTTAAAAAAGGGAATTGGCTTTTTTCAGTAGCCTGTCATAACCCTTTAAAATGATGCATGAAAATATATTTCCCATTTCTTCATATTATCAGCTGTGTATATTCAGCATGTATACTGGATCTCCAGGGTTGAGGGTGGTGTGGTTCAGTGATACTTTTGGATGCTGTGTTTAATAGCTGCTATGTTTCTGTGCTTGATGACAGATGTGGAGTCAGTGATTGAATGAGCATGAAACCAAGAGTTTCACCTCTTTCTCTCTCTCACACACACAAAACCAAAACTGTCAGTGTTAACACAGGTGTTAAAAATCAGCATCGTGCCAGTGCTGCTGTTAGTTCATGCCAATTAGAGTTGATTCAGTTGGGTTTGCTAGTTTTGAACTGCTGCCTTGCACACGCGTCAGCTCTGCAAGTGGACAAACAATCGTCCTATCGGCACCTGAAATAATTATCAATAAAAATCAACACTTGTTAAGAGCAGAAAATGTGCCGTGCGAGGCTGACTAACACATACTTCGAGTGCACATCGCAAATCATTATCAGCCGATTATGAGCTGTTGAAATTATTCAAACATATTTTTCAAGACACTTACACATTGCTGAAAGAAGCTTAAATCACAATTCTCTCAGCCCTTAAAAGATATTCTCTTCAG
Source organism: Naso brachycentron (assembly GCA_029874485.1). Classification (NCBI taxonomy): domain Eukaryota; kingdom Metazoa; phylum Chordata; class Actinopteri; order Acanthuriformes; family Acanthuridae; genus Naso; species Naso brachycentron. The sequence continues at coordinate 6,099,212 of JAQFJA010000008.1, forward strand.
TAAAAAGATGGTCCTTCACCAGAGGATAAAACTAGCGTTTGTCCATTCTGTCCTTGTCAGCATGCTGGCCAATAGTATCAAAACAACAATGATAAAAATACTAATAAATACTACTAATAATAATAATAAAATTGAGAAGAAAAAGAAGAAACCAAGAACAAAAGTTCAGACCTAAAGGTACTTTATCAGTCATATAAACAGTGTACAGTAAAATTTGTTATCTGCATTTGACCCCTTTCTGAGGAGCAGTGGGCAGCCACAGCACAGCATCTAGGGACCAATTTCAGAAAGGTCTGGCAACTCCAGATCTTAGCCAGTACCTCGGTCAAGGGTACTGACTGGAGATAGACCTAATATACATGTTTTGATTGTGGAGGAAACTGGAGCACCTGAAGGAAAGCCACATGCAAACTCCACATAGAAAGGCCGTGCCCAGGTTGGAAATCGAACCCGAACCTTCTTGCTATGAGGCCACAGTGCTGGCCACTAATCAACCGTGCCGCCTCAGATTGAAATGCAGTTGAATTCCAATCAATTTATCTGTTCTTTTGAGCTTTACAACCTTTTAAAGCTATTTCTTTTGTTTTTCTGCCCCGCAAATTTAAATAATAACACAATTTAAGGCAGCTGCAGGCTACTGTTAAGCAGAAAAGTTAAAGCAAACAACCAGTCCTTTTTTTAAAAATCCTAATTAATCTTTCGGCAAAAGTATTTAACAGAAGTTTAGGGCCTCTACTTCTATATCTGAACAGGAAGGAGTTAATAAAAACAACACCAATGTTTTTCCATTAAGGGTGGAGCATAACTGGAAATGTTAAAGATCAGGTTTCTCAGGTAAAACTGCAAGTGAGACACAGTAAGAGAAACAATAATGTCTTCAGGGAACGCTGGAGTTTAACATTCGCTGGTGAGTACAGATACTCATGATTTAGCTGCAGGATGTTTCTGTCATTTCAGTTTGCATTGACATTCATGTACAAAGGTTAAAAGAAATGTCACAATATAATTTGGTATAATCCAATATTAAAATGTTTTAACATTATAGATAATACAATCAAAAAAACATTTTGTATTTGCTTTCACATCTAGAAATAATATGGCAGCTGCTAACCGTCCTCTCTATGAAGAGCAGTTTCAGTGCTCCATCTGTCTGGATGTGTTCACTCAGCCTGTCACCCTCCAATGTGGGCACAACTTCTGCAAGAACTGCATCAGTCAAGCATGGGACGTTAGCGGAAAATACCAGTGTCCCATGTGTAAAGAACACCTCGATACAAGGCCTGTGCTGCGGATCAATTTAGTCTTATCAGAGATGGCGGATCAGTTCAGGAAGTCAGTTCAAATAAAAGATAGCACAGTGCAAAAGCAAGCCAAAGGAGGAGATGTTCCCTGCGACATCTGCACCGAAACCAAACTGAAGGCCCTGAAATCCTGCCTGGTGTGCGTGGCCTCGTACTGCGAGGCTCATCTGGAGCCTCATCACAGAATCCTCGGCCTGAAGAGACACAAGCTGATCGATCCCATCAAGAATTTGGATGACAGGACCTGCAAGAAGCATGCAAGACCTCTGGAGATTTTCTGCAAGACTGACCAGATGTATTTGTGTCGGCTGTGCCTCGGGACAGATCACAAGAGGCATCAATTTGTTCCCTTGCAAAAAGAATACGAGCACCAGAAGGCGAAACTGCAGAGCAATGGAGATAAAATGCAACAGATGATCCAGGAGAGACAACTGAAGGTTGAGCAGATCAAACAGACAGTGAAGCTCAGCAAGGAGGATGTTAAGAAAGGTCTGGCTAAGCTCCTCTACGTGATCGAAGAGAAGCAGAAAACAGAAGAAAAACAGGCTGAAAGTTTGGTCAAAGAGCTAGAAGAGGAAATTTCTGAGCTGACGAAGAGAAGTGCTGAGGTGGATCAGCTCTCACGCACTGAAGACCACCTGCAGTTTCTCCAAAGCTTCCCATCGC